>SJXQ01005334.1:322367-332683 GCA_006408695.1 Aepyceros melampus
TTGCCACCTCTTCTTAATATCTTCTGCTTCTGTTAGGTCCATACCATTTCTGTCCATTATTGAGCCCATCTTTGCATGAAATGTTCCTTTAGTATCTCTAATTTTCTTGAACAGATCTCTAGTCTTTCCCATTCTATTGTTTTCCTCTATTTCTTTGCACTGATTACTGAGGAAGGCTTTCTTATCTCTCCTTGCTATTCTTTGGAACTCTGCATTCAAATGGGTATGTCTTTCCTTTTCTCCTTTGCTTTTTGCTTCTCTTCTTTTCACAGCTTTTTGTAAGGCATCCCCAGAGAGCCAATTTGCATTTTTGCATTTCTTTTTCTTGGAGATGGTCTTGATCCTTGTCTTCTGTACAATGTCACAAATCTCTGTCCATAGTTTATCAAGCACTTTGTCTATCAAATCTAGTCCCTTAAATCTATTTTTCACTTCTGCTGTATAATCATTAGGGGTTTGATATAGGTCATACCTGAATGGTCTGGTAGTTTTCCCTACTTTCTTCAATTTAAGTCTGATTTGGCAGTAAGGAATTCATGATCTGAGCCACAGTCAGCTCTCGGTCTTGTTTTTGCTGACTGTAAAGAGCTTCTCCATCTTTGGCTGCAAAGAATATAATCAATCTGATTTCGGTGTTTACCATCTGGTGATGTCCATGTGTAGAGTCTTCTTTTACGTTGTTGGAAGAGGGTGTTTGCTATGACCAGTGCGTTCTCTTGGCAGAATTCTATTAGCCTTTGCCCTGCTTCATTCTGTACTCCAAGGCCAAATTTCCCTGTTACTCCAGGTGTTTCTTGACTTCCTGCTTTTGCATTCCAGTCCCCTATAATGAAAAGGACATCTTTTTTGGGTGTTAATTCTAGAAGGTCTTGTAGCTCTTCATAGAACGGTTCAACTTCAGCTTCTTCAGCGTTACTGGTCAGGGCATAGACTTGGATTACCATGATATTGAATGTTTGCCTTGGAAACGAACAGAGATCATTCTGCCATTTTTGAAACTGCATCCAAGTACTGCATTTTGGACTCTTTTGCTGACTATGATGGCTACTCATTTTTTCTAAGGGATTCTTGCCCACAGTAGTAGATATAGTGGTCATCTGAGTTAAATTCACCCATTCCAGTCCATTTTAGTTTGCTGATTTCTAAAATGTCGACATTCATTCTTGCCATCTCCTGTTTGATCACTTCCAATTTGCCTTGATTCATGAAACTAACATTCCAGGTTCCTATGCAATATTGCTCTTTACAGCATCAGACCTTGCTTCCATCACCAGTCACATCCACAGCTGGTGTTGTTTTTGCTTTGGCTCCAACTATTCATTCTTTCTGGAGTTATTTCTCCACTGATCTCCAGTAGCATATTGGGCACCTCCCGACCTGGGGAGTTCCTCTTTCAGTGTCCTATCTTTTTGCCTTTTCATGCTGTTCATGGGGTTCTCAAGGCAAGAATACTGAAGTGGTTTGCTATTCCCTTCTCCAGTGGACCACATTTTGTCAGAACTCTCCACCATGACCCATCCGTCTTGGGTGGCCCAACACAGCATGGCTCATAGTTTCACTGAGTCAGGCGAGGCTGTGGTCCACTAGGGAAGCCCCTAAATTGCTCAGAACAATCTTTTTAGAAATCAAATTATTTTCAGTCTCTTGTCTAAACTCCTTAAGCAAAATTCACACCCCTTCCCACAGCCTGCAAGATCTTGCCTGACTGGGCCTCTGCCTCCCTTCCCATCCACTCTTCATGACCCTCCTGGCCCTTGTGATCCTCTTGAGCCACCATGGCCTTTGCTGCTTCACTAGTATCATTAGATCATTAGTATCATTTCCCACTCCCGGCAATGTAGTCCCTGCTCCTCTATAGCTTTCCACATGGCTGACTGATTTCTCTTCTCCTTCAGTATCAGCTTGAATATCTCTTCCCCAGAGAAGGTTCCCATGGTTGCCTACCCATCAAACCAGGTCACCAATGTCACCTTCTGTTCACTACCCTAACCCCAGGGTCTTAGTAGAATCTCTGAACATTGTTCACTAATCCAAAGCTTGCATGGGATTTTGGCTGAGAGGGGAAGATGTGTGTATGGAATTGCTACAGTGCAACCTAAAGGAACTAGTAATTTCCAGAATGCCAGGAAATTCTACCTTATCCCATTTTTCTACTTAAACTTGGTGATGTGTTTTGCACTTCTTCAGCATACATTAATTAGCACTTACTATGTGCCAGGCACTCTCCAGGAGATAAAATAAGATAGACCCCCTGCCTTAAAGAATTTAGAATTTAGTGGGAGAAGTTAGCAATGCAAACATAATCACCAATGGGGAGATGAGTTCACTATTAAAGGTGTATAGTGATTACCAGAGAACCCCAGAGGGAGGCATACATCTTTCTTCAAGGGAGAAGAAAAAGCAATCAGGGAAAGTGACATCTGAGTTAGGAGGAATTGCTCGGATGGAGAAGATGAATCTAGCCCACCAAATTGGGTTACACAAAGGCTGTAGCCATGGCTGCATGTTCAAGAAACTGCAAGTCATGGTCTTCAGCTAAAGATGCAAAACACACAGTGATGCTGGGAAAGTGGGCTGAGCTGGATGTGCAAAGGTTCAGTTTGAACTGAAGGCCATGGAAACCGGTGAAGGTTTATGATTTGGACCTAAAGGGAGCTGGGCTCAGAAAGCTGACTCTGGTGGTGGGAGTGACACTAGAGACAGATAATCTTAGAAATTCTTCCTTGCAATTACTCTTCATAGCTATTATTTATGTCACAAATTACTATTGGGTTTGTTTGCACCTATGCTTTGCTGAAAGGGTTTCATCTCTTGGGACGTGGGGGCTTCCCTGGTGGCTTACATGGTAAGGAGTCTGCCTGCAGGGCAGGAGACCTTGGTTCAATCCCTGGGCCAGAAGGATCCCCTGGAAAGGAAATGGCAACCCACTCCAGTATTCTTGCCTGGAAAATCCTATGGATGGAAGAACCTGGCAGGCTACATACAGTCCATGGGGTCACAAAGAGTCAGACACGACTGAGCAACTAACACATCAGGCATAAGGGATCTCCAGAGGTACTGTTTGCCTCCAAAATTTGGCCTGGTCAACCCTTTCATTGACAAATTTCCACCCAACCTCCATGGGCCAATTCTCCCAAACTCTTTAGGATGCTCTTTAGCTCCTAAGAAACCCACATAGTGTTTTATATACCCAATGTCACTTGACTCTGACAAAAATCCTGTATATTAGACAGCCTCCCTGATTTATAGAAGAGAGAAGCCTGTGAGGATATGTCTGAGTTCACACCACTAGCTAGTAGAAGAGGAAAGTGGAACCTCCTTGAACTTGGAACCTGTCTCTCTGCACCGTAGGGGTCTCATCAATGCAGACTGAACATAGTGGTGCCTTGGGTCTGCTGGAGTCATAAGAGAAATGAGAGCCCTGGGTCAAGGAAGGAATTGTCACCGTGAGAAAGGGGTGGTGCTGCGAGGCCTGGGATTCTTCCAAGGAGAGAAGGAACTAAAGATCGGTTAACTTTCTGAGCACTAGAGGTCTCAGATTTTGGTGTACCTAGTTGTCGCCCCGGAGAGGGCAGTGGCACCCCACTCCAGTACTCTTGCCTGGAAAATCCCATGGACAGAGGAGCCTGGTGGGCTGCAGTCCATGGAGTTGCTAAGAGTCAGACACAACTGAGTGACTTCACTTTCACTTTTCACTTTTCACTTTCACTTTTCACTTTCATGCATTGGAGAAGGAAATGGCAACCCACTCCAGTGTTCTTGCCTGGAGAATCCCAGGGACAGGGGAACCTGGTGGGCTGCCGTCTCTGAGGTTGCACAGAGTCAGACATGACTGAAGCTGAAGCGACTTAGCAGCAGCAGCAGCAGTTGTCACCCAGGGAGCTTGTGGAACATGCCCCGCTCTGAGATCTTCAAACTCTGTAAGTCTGCAGCAGGGCCCGGAAGTAGCATGATTACCAAGCTCAGTGTGACTTTGATGCAGAGTCTGCAAACCCAACTAGCCCATGGTAAATATGAGTGACTGGCTGTGGACAGTCTACAAACAAGGAAACTGAGGCCCAGAAGAGGGACTGGCTCATGCTCCTATGAGTCTTACTAGTGGTAAGACAAGTCCTCGAACCAGCTCTCCTGACTCCTAGCACATTTCCTCATCCTGCCCTCTTGGCCTCTGAAGCCAGGCCAACTCCACACCAATTTACATTTTGAGTAGGAACCGAAGATGCCAGTTCTTTAATGAGGTTGTCCGCACTATGATTTATGAGGCCAAAGCCCTCAACAGGACTGGTCTCTGCCAGGCTTAATTTACACAGCTCCCAGGCCTTCCAACACCTCCATTAACATCAGCGTGGCGGCGGCGCCGTTAGCCTGTGCGCATTGTTTGATCACATCCTCATCATGTCACCATCCGTTTTCATGTCTCTGGGCCTGTTTACCCTTGAACACCTGATTCTTCTTGTCCTGGGAAACAGTAAGTTTCCACTGGGAGCCTGGCTCAGATTCCAGCCCCACTCCTGACCTCCCCACACTCTAGATGCTGGCCTCCTCCCACCACAGTCTCTGCTTCCCTTTCATTTAACAGCAAGATCCACAACCCCCCTCCACTGATGCAGCACTCAAAGTTTCCCCCTTTAACAAGTGTCATCAGTTAGGCAAGAGCAAGCAGGTGGGAGACAGCCCAAAAGCTGATCCAACTGTGCCTTTTTTAATGTCACATAAATCACCATAATTAAAAATTAATTAAGTGCCCTAAAATTTGACATTCATTTAAAAAAGAAATTTGAGTTAGGAGAGTTGTGTAGATTTTGTAGCATGAAGTCTCTGAGACACGACTGAAGAAGGGGCGTAGGTGTGGGTTTCTGTTTTGAATGAGCAATTAGGGAGAAGGAATCATTCCCAGTGAGCAAACCCAATGAATCACTCAGTGTCAAACAGCGATTCACGTAACCTGACCAGGGCCGCGCGCATCTCAGGTGCAAGTCTGAACTGGTTTCTCCCTCACCCAGAGAGGAGATAAACAGGCAGGTAAGTGTGGCATGCTATTTCAGGAGAGATATTCCAAGATGGAAATGACAGATGACCGAGACACCAGGAGACAACAGGGGAAGCTCGCTGGGTGTGTGACTTGGCAGCAGGCTCCGCGGAAGCCATTAAGTGGTCAGCATTAATAAAGACAGCACGACTATATCCGAGCAACCCTTTAAACAGATAGTTACCAACAACCACTGCTCAGAACCCCAGAATCAGTACATTGCAGATGGAAGGGGTCTTGGAGGTTAGGTCTGAGACCACTCCCTCACTGTACCAGGGGGCATTGGAGAACCATGGAGGTAAAAGACCCACCTATGACACATAGGTGCTCAGGGCCAAAAACTCCAGCCTCCAAGGAAGTGGCCCTCAACCCTACGCTCATGAGAGTCATTCCAGAAGCTTTTATTTATTTACCTATTTATTTTATTCTTGGCTGTGCAGGGTCTCCACTGCTGCACACAGGCTTTCTCTAGTTGTGGCAGCAGGGGCTACTCCTCATTGCGGTGCACAGTCTTCCCTTTGCGGTGGTTTCTCTTGTTGCGGAATATGGGCTCTAGAACGCAGGCTTAGTAGTTTTGGTGCACGGGCTTAGTTCCGTGGCTTGTGGGATCTTCCTGGACCAGGGATTGAACCTGTGTCCCCTGCATTGGCAGGCAGATTCTCAACCACTGGGCCACTAGAGAAGTCCCCCAGGAGCTTTTCATACCCTAGTACCAAGAGTCTGTCCTCCAGAAATACTGGTTTCATTGGTCCATGTGGGGCCCAAATATCAACAGTATTTCTAACTTCCCAAGTGATTCCCTGGACAGTCAGGGTGCTGGTTCAGAAGGTGATCTAACGTAAGTGATGGGAGAAGAACCCCATCTGAGGTCACCTGACCAAGTTCTGGGCCTTCCCTGTGGTTTACTACCTGTGAGACCTAAGGCAAAGCACCTAGCAAATAACTGGTTGGATTTTGTACTGCCTTGCTGTTTAGAAAGCGTTTCTTTCTCCATTATTTAATCTCTTGAATCCTCATTCTTCTGGTTAATCAAATGGGAATAAGAATAACTGTTCTGCCAGTGTTTTATGAGGTTCAAACAGAGAAGGATTTGGGAAGCACATTCTAAGCTATTACAGTGCTGTACAAAGGTAAGGAATGATGGTGACTCACTACTCCCATGTATGTGTGCTAAGCTGCTTCAGTCATGTCCAACTCTTTGAGACCCCAAAGACATGGCTCCTCTGTCCATGGGATTCTCCAGGCAGGAATACTGGAGTGGTTTTCCATGCCCTCCTCCAAGGGCATCTTCCTGACCCAGGGATCAAACCCACACCTCTTGTGTCTCCTGCACTGGCAGGTAGGTTCACCACTAGTGCCACCTGGGAAGCCACTGACTTATACCGTTTTTCTGGAAAGAACTGCCTCCTCAAAGGTAATAAATAGATTTCCATAGAGAAGACCCTTATTAACAACAACAACAAAAAAAAACCCAGCATCAGTCTCCCCAAAGTGACTTGATCTTAGCTCTCCCTGATCTTTCTGTGATTAGGGCATTTGGTGTTTCAGTGGTTTCCATGAATCACCAGAACCTGTGGCTGGAAGACCTCAAGAAGCGGGTGTTGGATCTTCTTTTCCAGGCTCTGTCCCTTCCTTGCTGCATTGAGGCAGGCTGCGACCATCCAGGGCCTCAGTTTACCCTATTCCACAAGCCAGAATTACCATTTCACAACCACAGAAAGGATGCTGTTTCAGAAACTCGGGCCCTTGATTAAAACCGTTCACCAAGGGTACTTTCCTCCTTGAAATTTATGGGCCCCATAAAAAAAGAACTTGAGAAGACAGAGTGGTTGTTTTTTGTTGCGCCTCATTAGTTTTGAGTTTGGGCTGGCAGTAGAGATCAGAGTACCAGGCGTCCATCTAATTGAATCTCTCACAAGCATAAAGTTCCCTGTGGTATGGAGGAGGCTATGCCAGGGAGCCTGTAAGTATCCAACTGGGGAAAGGAGATGAGGAAGAGTTGGTAGAAGCAGGGCTGGAGGAGACGGCTTCTCTGGACTGTGGCTGTACAGCAGAGAGGTCCTGGGGATAAATGCCAGGGCACCCAGAGAAAACACCAGCGCATCCAGAGAATGAAAGCAGCACCCCTTCCCATGATTGGACCCCTGCTCCATTCAGGTTTGGGAGTAAAGGACAGGGTACTGACTTCCTGCCCTTTTGTACCCATTATCACCACTCCTGAGCACATCCTTCATCCCACCCATCACCTGGTAGGGGGACCCCACAGACAGACAGGGTGCAAAAGATAGAGATCAAGATGTGAAAATGTGGGTTTCCACCAATCTCTCAGCAAGCCATGTGACCACTCTGAACCTTTGTATTCTCAACTGTCAATATAAAGCAGGCATGATGATGCATCCATAGTTAATACATACCACAGCTCAAGTCCCAAATATCGGGGTGAATAGACCTCTATACAAGGTACTGTTGTATATTCCTGGAGGTAAGACTTGATCCCTCCCTTCAAGTCACTTACAGTTTGGTGAAGAAGACAGGCATCCAAACAGCTAGTTGTGTGCTAAGTCGCTTCAGTCATGTCCAACTCTGTGCAACCTTATGGACTGACGCCTGCCAGGCTCCTCTGTCCATAGGGTTCTCCAGGCAAGAATACTGGAGTGGGTTGTCATGCCTTCCTCCAGGGGATCTTCCTGACCCAGGGATCTTTTATGTCTCCTGCATTAGCAGGCAGGTTCTTTATCACAAATGAGAGGGCACCCTTGCAATGAGAGAGCAATTCAAAGACTACAAAAGGCAACCCACACTTTACTTACTGACCCCACATGGAACAAACATTCTAAGGTACAAAAGAAGAAGAAAACACTAAGGAAAATATGTAAGTTTGGACTACATACAAATTTTAAAACTCCTGGATATCAGGATGTATTATAAACAGAATGAAAATACATATAAAATACTGGGGGGAAATGCCAAACATATGATAAATAGTTTCACATCCTTGTTAATAATCTCATATAATTCAGTAGGAAAACATGGAGAACCTAAAAGGTAAATTGGAAAAGGAAGTGGGCAATTCCCTAAAAATCAGAGTAAGATAGAGCTAGTAACATGTGGAAAAATATATTCACCCTCACTAGCAAAGAAATGCAAATAAAACAGCAGGGAAATACTTTTAGTTAAAACTCACAATAATGTTCAGAGCTGTCCAGGATGTAGTAAGAGGGGCATGCATGTATGAACACAGCTGGTGAGAGTATAAATTGGATTAACTTCTAGAAAGCAATTTGGCAATATGTATCAAGGGCCTTTAAAATGTTTATACCCTTTGATTCAGTAATTCCACTTCTGGGAATCTATCCTATGAAAATAATCTGAAAGGCGGGTAAAAATTCATGCTCAAAGATATTCTTCAAAGTGTATTATAAACAGTCTAACAATCTGATCATTGAATAATGTTGAAATAAATTATGGTACATATCACGTAGTATTGTAGCCATTAAAAAGTATTCTTCTGGGGAATTTTTAAACCCTAGAAAAAGCTTGCAATATAACCTCAATCGATTTAAGCAATTTACACATATGACACAACTCGACACACTTTTAAAGCACAGGCCGAAAACAAAAGAGAAATCTACCGAGATGTTAAAAATTATGGCCTCTGGGTAGTGGGAGTCTGAGCATTGTTTTGTTGATTTTTACCGTGGTTTTGAACTTTAGACAATAGGCATATATTTTTTCAAATGAAGGAAAGTAAAAGAAACTGTAAAAGTAAGAGCTATTTGGGGAATGACAAGTAATTGGTGTATGAAACATGCACGTGTTCATGAAAACACATGATGAGAAACAAGGCCTGATCATAAGGTGTGAATAAAGCTGGACCCGGCTTACATTTGTTTCATAGGCTGGGGAAGACTTTACAAGCATTTTATTTTGCTCACGTGTTCTTTGGTAGGACTGAGAATGAGGGCAATAAGGTCCTAAGTGTATTTCATGAGCATGTATAAGACGCAAGAAAAAAATACTTTGGAAACTAGAAATCACCAAGCAAAAGTGAAGGAGAATTTTTCTTATTACCCTAAATCCCTTCCACCTTTTCCTCCCATGACTCCAAAATCTTGCTGCCATCAGCAGCAGCACTTCTCACTCTGACTATCTTGTCACCATCTTATAAGACCCTGTGATTACATTGGGCCCACCTAGATAATCAGGATAACCTGCCACCTAAAGATCACAACAAGTTACGTAAAATAACGTATTTCCAGGTTTGGGGGATTGGGATATGGATGTTGATGGGAGGCATTATTCAGCCAGCCACTGATGGGTCACCCAATGTTCACAGTTTTTGTGAACTGGACACTGGTTAGGGCTGGAAACACACGGAGGCTCAAGCAACTTGGTGGAGAAGATGTTCTGGGAATGGGTATTCTAGCACCAAGGCCAGAGGATCTGGAGCCCAGGGGTCGTGGGGAGAGACAGAGAGAGGTGAGACAGGAAAGGAAATTTGGACCCAGATCACAGAGGACGTTGAAGAACAGGTTAAAGAGTTTGGGTCTGATTCCCAAAGGAAGCAGGGCCTGTGTGTTTCCCATGCCCAAGAGCTACTGAGAATGTCCAGTTAGGCTGATCTGACAGTGACAAGTGGTCATCTGCCATCAGCTGACCAACTGAGCCCTTCTGGGCCTAGCCTGTGGAAGAGGGCCACCTCCAGCAAGCCCCCGCCAGGAGCGGGAGAGGGCAGCTTTGTGGCCCTGGAGGCTGTCCACCTGGCACACTAAAGCCATAGGTTGGAGGACCCCACAGTGTTTGGGGGAGCATGGCTCAAAGCTCAGGCCACTCTACCACTGACATCACAGCCAGGGGCCTGTGGGGTCAGGGCTCTGACTTCCTCTCTGCCTCCTGGTGTTAACCCTGGTTTGGGCCAGACTGAAGCCGGGGTTGTCTCAGGCCGTGAGATATGAACGGTATGGGGAGATGCCGCTCTACCGCCTTCCTGCGGGACTGCTGAGCTGACCAGGGTTCTGTCTCTGTGTGCGTTCCAGGATCATCTCCGGGCTCCAAGATGGCCTTGCAGAGTTCCTTCACTTGCTGGAACGGGACCGTCCTTCAGCTTGGGCAGGCCTGTGACTTCCACCGGGACTGCGCCCAGGGAGAAGACGAGGGCCAGCTGTGCCGTGAGTAGATGGGGCTGCCTCCCCCCCCCCCCCCCCCCCTCGCCTCCCCCCCCCCCCCCCCCCCCCCCCCCCCCCCCCCCCCCCCCCCCCCCCCCCCCCCCCCCCCCCCCCCCCCCCCC
>SJXQ01005334.1:332779-476413 GCA_006408695.1 Aepyceros melampus
AGGTAGGCAAGCTTGAGCAACTTCCCTTATGTCCCATGACACTTGTGTTCTCTCAGTGGCAACTTTCAAAATTTACACAAGTCTTCAAAAGATGGAGCTAAGACTCATGGTCTAGAAAAAGCGTATAATTAAGAACCAAGCAGATCTTATGTTATGCTCTCAGCATCCTCGTGTATAGAGAAAATGTGCAGACTACCGCCCAACTCGAACATGACATGAGAAACCTCCAAGGCCCAGACCTCCTTCACTTTTTAAGCCTTTCTTTCATCACCCACATGCCTCCCTTATCCCCTCAGCCTTCCATGTACCCCATCTCCAGCCATATCAAACCTCCTCTGAGCACCCTCACACCTTCCTAGCTTTGTTTGTGTCCTTTCCCTTTCCAGAATGCCCTTTCCCATCTTAAGTCACATCTGCTCTTCCAAGACTCACTTCAAAAGTCAGTCCCTCTGAGAAGCATCTTCTGACCGTTGCGAACCAGTAGTTTATTCTTCCTCCGTGCAACCCCACCCCCGCCCCGCATCCATGCACCATAATATTCATTACTTTTTAACATCTTTTGAGCGATATAATTTGCATACCATACAATTCACTCGTTTAAAGTGTACAATTTAAGTGTAGTCACAACTATGCAGCCATTACCATAATCTAATTTTAGCACATTTTTATCACTCCAAAAAGAAACCCCTGGCAATCTACCCATCTTAAGTCACATCTGCTCTTCCAAGACTCACTTCAAAAGTCAGTCCCTCTGAGAAGCATCTTCTGACCGTTGCGAACCAGTAGTTTATTCTTCCTCCGTGCAACCCCACCCCCGCCCCGCATCCATGCACCATAATATTCATTACTTTTTAACATCTTTTGAGCGATATAATTTGCATACCATACAATTCACTCGTTTAAAGTGTACAATTTAAGTGTAGTCACAACTATGCAGCCATTACCATAATCTAATTTTAGCACATTTTTATCACTCCAAAAAGAAACCCCTGGCAATCTCTCAATTCCCTCCAATCCCTCCCGCTTCGGCCTCCTCCCCCTCTTCCCTCCTCAGCTCCCACTAGCCCTAAGTAGCCACTAATCTACTTACTGTTTCTATAGATGTGCATTTCATACAAACGGAATCGGATAATATGTGGTCTTTTGTGATTAGCTTCTTTCACTTAGCATAATGTTTTTGAGGCCCATCCATGTTTTAGAACACGTCAGTACTCGATTCCTTTTTATCTCCAGAAACTGTTTTATTGTATTGCTGTACCATATTTTGTTTATCCATTCATCAGTGCATGAGCGTTTGGGTTGTTTCCACTTTGGGGCTGTTGTGAATATTCATATACAAGTTTTTATGTAGACAGATGTTTTCATTTCTCTTAGAAATGAGATTTCCTACCTAAGAATAGATTTTCTGGGTCATATAATAACTCTGTATTTAACATTTTGAGGAACTTCCAAGCTGTTTTCCAAAATGGCTACACCGTCTTACATTCCCACCAATAATGTATAAGGGTTTCCAGTTTCCCCATATCCTCATCAACACTTACTGTTGTCTGCCTTTTTTATGTTAGCCATCCTAGTGGGGGTGCATCCACTGCATTTCCTGGAGGTGGTTTCCATGCCTGTCTCCCCTGATGTGGACAGAGTGGTCTGGTCCTCTTCCCCATACCAAGATCTCAAATGATTCCTGGGGCACATACGTGCTCACTGACTCCTTGTTGATTAAAATGAATACATGGGTTGGGAAACCTGGGCTCTGCAGAGGACACAGCTTGCTGAGGTCTCACTGGGAGTTAGGGCAGAGTTGACTCCCAGCCCAGTGCTCACTCCACTTGAAGACAGTGCTCTCAGCAGCTGCCTGGGGAGGAGTGAACACTCTAGACGTTTCTTCCAGGAAAACCACAAGCACTTACAGAACACATGTAAAGTGAACTAAAAAGTCCACTTGATCCTGGAACACAGATGAATAACACAGCCTCTGTCTTCTTAGAGCTGAAAATCCAACACGCAGGCAGGGAGTGAAACAAGGGGACCATGGCTGGGAAAGGACGCAGCAGCCTGGGTGCTGTGGGGCCCTGGGCAGCGAGGTCAGTGCCCCTTCAGACACAGTGGCTCCAGGACGCTGGGGCCTGCCTGCCAAACAGCTCTAAGAAGTTCACAGTGTCCCCAAGGTCATTTGGAGGACAGATTTTCCCTTAACAGAAAAAAGGTTTTATATATTCCCTTTCAAGGGAAATAGTAAAGAAATCCATTTTTCAATTTTAAAATCTTCCTTTTTGTATAAAACTTTCCAGTCACATTTTCCAATAATCATGGAATAGTGGCTGTTTAGATAAAACTCGGTAATGAGCTGTAGGTAAGCCCTTGGCTTGTTCCACACTGGTCTGCTCCTAGATTTTTCTCCAAGCTCTCACTATACACAGGGATCAACAAGAAGCCAGGCCCACCCATGCTGCCCCGGACCCAGCCTGTATGCACGTCTCTCTCTAGTTATTTGTCTCTATAGTATTTCCAGCAGTGCCTCTGAGCTGTGTGACTTTGCCTTGGCCTTTTTAAAGTTTGTGATACCCACTTCCCAGCTGGGACACGGGTCAGGCAGTTCATGCCCTGATTTACAGTTGGGAAAATGAAAGCACAGAGAAGGTAATTGATTTGTTCAGGGTCACGCACATGTTGGAAAGAGAGCTATGATTAGAGCTTTAAGCCTGTGGGATCCAGCTCATTACTGTGGGTTTAGGGCACTTTCCCACCATTTTGGGGCTTCCATTAATGGGTTTTCAGAGCCAACTCCAAGCTTGAGGGCAGCCTGGTTCCAGTAAGGAGGGTGGGCACCCAGAGCCCAGAAGCCTTTTCAGCCAGACTTGAAAAGTTGCTCTGACCAGCTGTCAGAATGACCGCTCCATCCTGGAGAACACCCCACTGAGCTCTTCACTGCAAAGGTCGGTTGATAGAAGGAAAGTCCAATTAGAAGGAGGGTTATTCTGATCTTTTTGCCACTCTGATCTTGCTCATACTCTTGGTAAATATCCTTTTTCTTTTATGGGCACCCCTATTCTCTCAGCATTTAAGCTGTTTTCCCCTTCACACTGGCTAATGTTGATTCTGGAAACCAACCCCATGAAGATGATAACAATAGTCATAGTAACAACTAACACTGAGAAATTTCTATATGCTAGGAGCTGCTCTGAACACTCTTCATGCATTAACTTACTTCACCCTCACAGCAATCCTATTGCAATAACGCTATTGTGCCCATGTTACGGATGAGGAACCTGGAGTCCGTCAGACTGCTAGCCAGTGGCTGAGCAGTGATTCAGATCCAGGCTGACTTCAAACCCCATGCTCTTAGTCACTGCAAGCCAGATCCACTGGTTTCATGAGTTTCCAGCAATTTCCAATACAACTCTCACCACATATCCATGCAGGAAGAAGAGGCCAGGAAAAGGCAGGGAAGGCCCAGAGCTCTTCTAGGGGTCACTCAGATCACTCGTCTCCACCCTCTAGGCCTCAGTTTCCTCATCAGTAACATGATGCTTGCTAATGTACTGTTGTCCATGATGCATGAAAGATAATGCTCTTGATCTCATCTGGTCCTTCCCAGGTGGTCTGGAACCTGTTGGAACATATTCTCTGAGCAGTAGTCACTTTAAGATTGTTGGGGATGTCCCCATGAGGGTCACTAGACTTGAGCAGGGTGTTCAACCATGGTTGAAATTCAGAGGGAAAAAGTAGGCTGTATCCTGGCAACTCCCAGCCTCAACTCCTGACACTTTCCCCATACTCACACTAAGCTTCATTCAGATTATCAGGCTCAACCTTGAGGGGCATTTCTGACTGAGACGAGTTGGGGACCTGAAATGGAGGTGGCACTGCTCTTGTCCTTCTCCATCCAATCAGGAACATGTCCATTCACATCCCATCCTCCAAGCCCACCACCATACACTTCTTTCTTCATATATATATATATATTTATTTATTTATTTTAATTGGAGGTTAATTACTTTACAATATTGTATTGGTTTTGCCATACATCAACATGTATCCACCACCCATGTTCCCCATCCTGAACCCCTCTCCCTCCTCCCTCCCTGTACCATCCCTCTGGGTCGTCCCAGTGCACCAGCCCCAAGCATCCAGTATCATGCATTGAACCTGGGCTGGTGACTCGTTTCATATATGATATTATACATGTTTCAATGCCATTTTCCCAAATCATCCCACCCTCACCCTTTCCCACAGAATCCGAAAGACTGTTCTATACATCTGTGTCTCTTTTGCTGTCTCGCGTACAGGGTTATCATTACCATCTTTCTAAATTCCATATATATGCGTTCGTATCCTGTATTGGTGTTTTTCTTTCTGGCTTACTTCACTCTGTATAATAGGCTCCCGTTTCATCTACCTCATTAGAACTGATTCAAATGTATTCTTTTTAATGGCTGGGTAATACTCCATTGCCATACACCTCTTTCTAATTAAACATAGCCAGTTCATGTCTACATCCCCGAATGCTGTGACCCATTGAAGGGGGTCTTCAAGGTTCCCTCTGTGTCCTGAGCAATGGCCTTGAAGGCATGCAGTGTCCCAGAAAAGGGTCAGGTTGTCCCCCTTCATTCCTTGGGTGAGTCGTGAATTCACTCAGTGTTGCAAGCAGCTCACTCCCCCTCCACGTACTCAATAATCTCATTTGTTTGTTGGGATATTCTTCCTGCCGGCGAAAACAGTTTGTTTGGGGTTTTTTTAGGTTTATTTCTTTATTGTAAAATAAAACATGTTGGTTGTAAAATATTTGGAAAATCAAAAAGTACACGGGAGGAAATAACTATTGCCCCAAATCCTCCCTCTCAGACATTCAGAGATAACCATAATATTTTGATGTATTTCTTCTAGCATTTTTCCTATGACTCGATATTTTCAAGGAAATGTATAACACATATTTATCAAAAATGTTAACAGAGTTGTCACACAGGAAGGAAAAGAAGTAGTGTCGTTTGGCCTGGAGTTTATACTTGGCAGCTCCTGCAGCTGCTGCTGAGGTCACATCTCTGTGACCCAACCAATTTGTCTCTCTTAGAGTGGAATCAGGTGTCATAATTGCCGAATGTTGTGGGACTGACTGACCCATACATAGCCGATTTGGCCATCCAGCCAATGAAGTACCTGGCTGCAGCCCAAGAAGAGGGTGGGTTACAGCAGTGCCTTTCAGACATTAAGGTGCCTGGAAGTCAGGGAAGAGCATTAAAAATGCAAATTCTGATTCAGTAGGTGGGGGAAGGGAGGGGAGACCTGAGATTCTGCACAGCTAACAGTTTCACTGGTGATGCAGGTGTGGCTGGCTCCTGGACCACATCCTAATGGCAGAGAGTTAGGGGACTGAAGAAAGTGAGTGTCAGCACTCAATCGTGTCCTCACTCTGCAACCTCATGGACTATAGCCTGCCAGGCTCCTCTGTCCATGGGATTCTCTGGGCAAGAATACTGGAGTGGGTTGCCATTTCCTCCTTCCCGACCCTGAGATCGACCAACTCCCATTTCATTCAACAAATAAGTATTGAGGCCCTGCAACATGCCAGGGCCTGTTGTAGGTGGCGACTCGTTTGGTCGCCCGTAGGTGCTTGAGATGGATGAGGTAACTTAACACCTTCAATCCAACGCGGGGGTGCCAACAGTGCTCAGCAATGGTCTTAGCAGCAATTTCCCACCCCGGCCTGATCCGCCAAGGGCTTGATGCTGGCACCACCCCACCGTCTTCCTCAGGACTGGCTCCTGGCTGAGCACATGCTCTGATGTTCTTACAGCGGTAGAAATCCTCTCAGCACCACTGCCCACCCTTCAAGGTTTCAGTTATCACATAAGTTGCCCTTTGACCTATTTTGGCCTATCTCATCTCCCTTTATTCAATCATTCAAAAAGAAAGGGGCTTCTGACCTCAGCTCACCCTGGATCCTATGCCAAGTTAGGACAAGAATGGGCTTCCAGAAGGTGGAGAACGCCAATGGCTTTCCTCATTCCTGTCTCAGTGGAAGGCCCAGGCATTTCCAGAGAGGAGCTGAGGGACCCATCTCTGGGCGCTAGGGCAGTGTTGGCAGTTTCAGATGTTGAGTTTCCCTGCCTAGATATGAATGATGATTTATAATGCCACCACTGCTGTGTTTACAGAATGTCTCCATACTCTCTCCCTTACATTGTCCTCAAAACAGCCCTGTGAAATATGCACTACCTTACCCCACTTTACAGATGAGGGAGATGGGGAAGGAAGTGACTTGTCTGAGGTCACTTGCAGAAAGCAGAGAGACTGGGACCAGAGCGCAGGTGTCTGGTGCTGATGAGGCACCAACACCCATCAGTCAGGCTAAGTTCTCTGCCTCCACTTCCTGGAAGAGTGAGGAGGGGCGATACGCTGTGCAGGACCCAGCTCAGCCCCACGTCTTCCTTCTACCTGAAGCCTGTCGTTGCCTGCTGGAATTTTCCATCGTGGTCTTGGTTTAAGCACATGTGTGAAGGACGTTTTCTGGAAGGTCGCTTCCAGCTACCAGTTAGTTTTTGCTAAAGAAGTGAATGTGAAATTCCTTGAGGGGGGCATAAAAAATAAAATAGAAAGATCTCCTTTGCTTTTGGATTTTTAATCAGAGGAACATGTGGGGCTGAAGGGGGGAGGGGATGGTTTCTTCAGGGGGGTATAAATGGGAAGAGATGCTCAGAGTCAGTGACAGCCTGTTTTAATTTATAATTCTGCCTCTGTGTGAAATGCACAGAGATCAGGGGGAAATGAGTAATAATTCACTAAGGTGCTGTCACAGCCAGGAAGTGTTAGGGCCCTCGTTGTCAGCCTGCTGCTGCCAAGAAGGCTGAGACAAAGAAAGGACAGTGGAGGTGCTGGGCCCTGCTCGAGAGCTCCCACGTGGAGACAGGCCTGGCTGGGGCTGTAGGGCACCATCAGGGTTGTCTGGAAAACCCAGTAGCTCCTCAGGGCTGAGAGGCTTCCAGCCATTCTATGAGCAAGCTGAAGCAAGGGAGCTCTCTCTACCCCTCTGCTCCTGTCCTTCTCCGTGGGCCGTGGGGAAATATATGGTCTCTAGAACTGACGGTGGCCTCTTTAATGGGACCTGAGGTCGAGCTGATAAGGAGAGAAGTGCTAACAGGACCGTTTATGCTGAGCCAACAGATGATATAAAGAGGCCCCAGGGGCTGGTGTTGCTTAGTCAGGATAGGCTAGGTTATGCTGCAGTAATAAACCATCCCCAGATTCCAGTGGCTTAACATAACATTTATGGTTCTTCCTGTCCACTGAGGGTTGGGGGGAGGCCCCTCCCCGCCACAGGAGCTCTCCTGCTGGCAGAAGCGCCATCTTCCTGCAGCAGCTCTCCCAGGAAGGAGAATTCTCCTCGGTCCCTTCAGCAGGAGAAGAGAGAGGCTGAAATCTACACCAGGGCTTTTCACAGCCTCACTCCAGAGGAGACACACATCACTTCCACTCCCATGTCATTGGCCACAACCAGCCATGGGCTTCACGTAACCGCAAGGGGACTGGGAAACAAAGGGAAACAGACAGTTTTGAGCAGTATGTGTCTCTGCAGACAGAGGTGATTTGAGGGACCCAAACCAACCACCTCCCAGCCAACACTACCATTGCCACCACTAGTCTTATCATTGTGCCAATCACTGGAAATGGACTTCAGTGAGATATATATATACATACACACTGGCTTTTCTAGGGTCCTGTTCATGGTGGATCTGTGTGAAGAGCACAGAATTTAAAAGCAGAAGAGGGACTTCCCTGTGATCCATGCCAGGGACACAGGTTTGATTCCTGGTCCAGGAAGATCCCACATGCTGTGGGGCAAGTGAGCCTGTGTGCCATAACTACTGAAGCCTGTATGCCCTCGAGCCTGTGCTCGGCAACAGGAGAAGCCACCACAATGAGAAGCCCAACCACTGCAACGAGGAGTAGCCCCTGCTCTCCACAACTAGAGAAAACCTGTGCGCAGCAGCAAGGCCTCAACACAGCCAAAAATAAATAAATAAAGCAGAAGCTGCTGCTGCTGCTAAGTCACTTCAGTCATGTCCGACTCTGTGTGACCCCATAGACAGCAGCCCACCAGGCTCTGCCATCCCTGGGATTCTCCAGGCAAGAACACTGGAGTGGGTTGCCATTTCCTTCTCCAATGCATAAAAGTGAAAAGTGAAAGTGAGGTCACTCAGTCGTGTCCAACTCTTCACGACCCTGTGGACTGCAGCCTACCTGGCTCCTCCGTCCATGGGATTTTCCAGGCAAGAGTACTGGAGTGGGGTGCCATTGCCTTCTCCAAATAAGACAGAAGAGCTGGGTTCAAATCCCAGCTGGGTTACTTGTTGACTCTGTGACCTTGGTCAAGTTGCTTAACATCGCTGAGCCTCTGCTTTCTCATATATAAGGCTGGGTTAACAATACTCCATGCTGTGAAGTTGTTATTATTTTCAGAATATCAGAAAACAGTAGACCAGCACATGTACAAGTTGGAGATTAGGATTCTCTTCACTATGAGTGGCATTAGACACTGTGGGTCTGGTTAGGGAGCTGTTCTTAAAGAGAATGGTCATACCCGGCTAACTTTACTTGATGTTTTGGGTTCAGCCATCCTGGCAATGACCGTGCCCCTCTGCTCTCCCTGCAGGTAAACTCCCTGCTGGTTTTTACTGCGACTTTGAGAATGGCTTCTGCGGCTGGACCCCAACCTCACCATCACCCCACACGCCCCAGTGGCAAGTCCGGACCTTAAAGGATGCCCAGTTCCAAGACCACCAAGGTACCACCCTCTCTTCCTTCCCTGGTGCCTACCTGGCCACAGGACAGAATTGGGGCACCACCCTGAGCCACTGGACCTCCCCGCCTCTGCCCTGGGATACGCCCACACAATTTCTTCAGACCTCCTTGGGCATTAGAGTGATTAAATTAAGCCAAGGCTGACGTTACCTTCTGATCCTTAAAATGAGAACTTTGATAAAAGATTAGCTAAAAAATAAGAACAACATAACAATAATAATAATTTGACAAGTTTGTTGAAACCTGCTGTGTATTAGGCACGGAACTCACTGAGATATAAGGAAAACTGTTATTTTTCCTTATTGCACAAGAGAGGAATTTTGTACAAGGGACTCCAGCTGGAACATGTAAACAGGGGAACAGAGGGGAAGGGAGAGAGATCCCCTCCATCCTGCAGAGAGGTAGGAAACTTTATGACATGGGAGACTGGGACTCAGGGAGGTCCTCCTCTCATTTGCCCCAGGATCGTGCCTAGGAACTTTGCTGTATCTAGATCATTCCCTGGGGCCCAAATTCTTCAGCCAGACCCTACCACTACATCCAGCTGAAACTGGCAACTCCCACCCTTCCCACATTGTAGCCCATTTTCTCACAGGCCCTGCTTGACTGCCAGGGGGGAATTAGGGTCTCCACGTACCCAAGAGATGCCACCCACACTGGGCTGACTCCACACCTGGAAGTGCTGGCCTGGACATGGGATCAGAGGCGGTCTGTGGGGCCAGTGTAGCTCCCAGAGCTGGGTCCCTAGAGAGGCCACACCATCCATGGGCCTCTCCTTGGCCTGTGCACTGTGGATAGGCCTAGCAGGCCTGGGGGCCCCACCTTTCTGCAGGATGGAGGGGGTCTCTCCTCCCTCCCCTGTGTTTACCTGCTCCAGCTGGAGTCCCTTGTACCAAAATTCCTCTTTCCAAGCAAAGCTTGTGCATCCTACAGCTTCCTTTAAGAATTAATAGTAATGATAAGTATGAGAGAGGACAAGTTTCAAATCTACCACTGAGGATCTCAGCGCCCCTGCAGTTTTTCCTTGGTCCCCAGAGCGCTGGGAGGCAGACTGAGTTACTGGGCCCTGGGGGAGTCTGCAGGGCCCTCCCCAGAAGTGGAGGCCAAGAGCTCTTACCTCTCCTCCAGCTTTCTCGCCGCACTGCCTCATGCCCAGTGCCTGGTCTGCAGGAGCAGAGAAGACAAACAGCTCAAAGCCCGACATGAGACGTGATCTTCGTTTCTGCTCTGATAATTCCCGACAGCACCCACAGCAAATGTGTCCACCCCTGTTGAATACCTCTTGTGACAGGTCTCTCCCTGCCTCCAAAAGCAACCCTTTTTGTTGCTTAACAGTTCAGAGTCACACATCCATTTCCTTATCTGGAGATGAGCCCCATCCCTCTGTAAATTCTTCTCAATGATCATGATTTCCGTCTCCTGGAGCCCTGCAGAACTGAACTGTGCCCTCTCCCACAGAGGCAGCCCTTCAGATATTTGAAGACAACCATTATGACCTTCCTACCACAGAAGGTCTTTTCCCTCCCTGGTTACATGGCCCCGGCCATTTGACTTTTCCTCAAGGGTGGGAGAGTGTTTTCTAAGATTTCTGGCCTGGTCTAGTTACTTTCCTCTGGACCCATATGAATTTGTTACTTGGTAGTAACTCTATAAAGATTTTGCTAAGAGATAGAGAAACACAGAAACAAATGACTAGAGTCCAATCTGGGGCTCTGTGAGCCCCCTGAAAGTGAGGCCCTTGAGCTCACTCTGGCCCCCACCTCCACAGCACCAAACATCGGCAGGCACTCCTGGACATCTGCAGATGCTGCTTCCCACCACCAAGTGGGACTGAGGCTCATGTTCTCCAGGTTTTCTGGCAGATCAGTGCTTAAGAAAGAATAAATGGGTCTTCCTGGTCAAGGGATGGGGCACAGGCTGACCTGGGCTCCAGAGAGGGGAGTAGACAGTGAAGGTTCTGAGACCATTGGAGGGCAAAGCACTGGCATGACTGGAAACGGGGGGGCAGGGGTGGACCTAGGGAAGTCCAGCATGCTTCAGGCTCTCCTGGGCTATGAGCTAAAGCTGGTGGCCATGGGAGATCAGGGAATGCAGTAACCCAGATGTATAGTGCTGGAATGTCACAGGCCGTTTAGAACGAAGACCTCTGCACAAGTCTAGTCTGATAGTCAGTGATAAGCAGGCTATCTTACCCACTGGAAGCAGAAGCAACAGCGTCTTCAGTCCCGAGGCTGGAGAAGAATAGTGCGGGGCCCGTTAACCTTGCACCTCAAGGCCCCTCAGTGCAGGATGGTGCAATTCTGACTCTTCTCCTCTCCGCCCAGGCCACGCCCTATTGCTCAGCATCACTGACGCCCCCACCTCTGAAAATGCCACAGTGACCAGCGCTACATTTCCTGCGCCCATGAAGAACTCTCCGTGTGAGGCAAGTCTTGGTGTTCCTCTAGTTCTCTGCCTGCTCCTCCCACTTCCGGGTTCTTCCAGGTGAACACGCACAGATGAGCAAAATAGACTCTTGGTCAGGCTGCTGCTTCTCCTGTGGGAGAACCAGAGGACAGTTTGTACCATCTTCTAGGCAGACGGTAGCTACCAACATGATAAAGTCCAGAGAATTTCACCTTAAACACCACACTCAGCTGCACTGAACTATTTGCAACAGAACTTTGATGGCAGCAAACCTCCAAAATATTTCCAAGACATAAGAGGCAATGGTAACAGCAACTTTCTACAGAATCCTTTTAAAAGATGTCAGTCTCTTACAATACATTTCAAAGTTTCAAAGCATCAACACTTTGACTTACATAAATATCACTAAGGCATCAGTGGCAGTTGGTGAAGTGCCTCCAGAGAGCCACTGGCCCAGACAGTTAGTGAAGCTGTTACCCCTTCAGTGTGGGAACTGAGGGCCTGGGGCCAGGATTCTTAGCCCAAGGTCATATTCTCTAGGGACCAGGAAATGAGCTTAGACCCCCAGGAGGACCCAGTGATTAAGCCACTGGAATCAACTACCTGAGTCCAGTCCAGGTTCCATCACTGACTGGTGGTCTAATTTGTTTTATCCATTATAACCTTTCAGTGCCTCAGCTTTCCCACCTGGAAAGTAGAGACTCAGAGTGCCTACCCCAGGGAGGTGAAGCTTAAATAGGTTAATATTTGTAAAGGGCTTGTCATGCGCTCTAGTACAAAGTAAGTAGCACAAAGATTAACCAACAGTGTCTGAAACCCTGTGTAAGTATGCAAAGAAGAGTGGGAGAGAAGGAAGAGAACTTTAGCCAACAACCACACTGCGCTTCTCCACCCTGGCCCAGCATTGCGACAATACCGTGCACACTGTAGGAAGTCAGGACTGAATTTAAATTTGGCCAGTCCTCTCTTTCTGGAAGCTCACAGGAGAAACTCCTTCCTAGCTTCTTTCAGGAATAGCTTTGTGCTCTCAGAGCAATTTGTTGCCTTTCAAGTTGTGGATATTGTGAAACTGACCACATTCACATCCCCTCAGCAGGCTGGTAGCAGTGCCCGGCAGGCGGGAGCTTTGACCAGGAGAGGTGCAGCAAAGCGGTGATTTAGTCCCTGAATCCCAACTCTTGTGACTCCATGGACTGTAACCTGCCACAGTTACCCATGTAATATCACAGTCTGTCCATGGCGTTTCCTTGGCAAGAATACTGGAGTGGGTTGCCATTTCACATACAGGCAAATCCAAGCCCTCTAGTCTTTTTGTGAAATAAAAACTCACAGACATAAAGCAAAGGAGAATGGAAAAGATATATCAATAATGGCTTTTTAATCAGAAGAATGGTAGAATTAAGTCTGTTTTTACCCAGTAAGTTTACAGCAGCCTCGCTCCTGATTCGCTTTTATATTGTCACTTGACATCTACCCCGTCACCCTCACCTTCTCCTGGTGAATGTTTAATGTATCTCTGTGAGCCACCTTAAATCCTTTCTGGAAGAAGTCAGGGCACAAATAAGTAGATTCATTATGTTAAATTGTATTTGAGAAACCATGCTCTCCACTGCAAATGGTGGAATTACTCAGTCATCACTGACACTTCTCGGGTGTCTCAGAGCATCACCTAGAAAGGGAGTTTCTTAAGAGGAAGTCTAAATGAGGAGAGGTGATTGGCCTGACAGGCAAGGGGAATCCTTAAAATCACTTCACCTTCAAATTTATTTTTCACTAGATTTAATGTGAGCCTGATTTCAAAAAAAAAAAAAAAAGAAATGTCAAGGTAAAAATGATATTTTTCTAATACTTCATCATTTCTCTAATAACCTTTGGGTTGATCAATAGCTTAAACAGGTGTTTTGTTTTACTGGCCTGTTTTATTATTTCCCCAGTCACATTTGCTCTGGGCGGTTTCCACTATTTCCTGCCCTTTTCCAGAGCTTGGCTCAGCATGGGAGTGAAAGGAAGGCAGGGAGACCACTCCGTTTTCAGCTCACAGTTGTTTCACATTCAAAGTTTCAGATCATTCATCTCAGGCTGCTGGGTCTTTGAATTCCCAATGTTGGAGAAATGTTTTCATCAGAAAAATAAATGGCCAAAATAGAAATATGCATTTCCAGGTTTGTAAGCCCTGCCATCTGTTTCCCTCGAATCCTAAATACAGAAGGCAGGAAGTTATTTCCTTCTCCCAGGTTGGCTGAATGTCGTTGACAGAGAAACAGATGTTGCATTGCTGTGTGGGACTGTGTGAGGTTAACCTCCCTCCAACCCTAAAGGGGCCTCCACTGGCTATAGGGCCCCGGTGCAGGAAGATGGACACTAGATAGAGCCATGGGTGGAAGTCTCTGGTGAGAGTCAGGCCCTTGGGGACAGGCTGGAAGCACTGAGCTCCCAGCTGACACCCACCCCTGAGCATCTTCTCTAAACCCTAACAGTCCTGGTCCATGGCCTCCAGAGAGTTGAAGTAATTGCCAAATAACTCGAAATACTCTTGAGAAACTACAGTCATCAGTGGATCCCAAAGGGAAACTGGTGTTGCCTTCAATTCATTTCCTTGAAAATCTGGCTACAAGCTACTTGTAGGTCTGTGTTTCTCCAGTTGCAGTCACTTGGAAAATATGGCAAATGCAGATTCTTGGGCCCCACCCCAGACTTACTGAAGACATCACTGACACGGGCCCAGGAATCTGCATTTTCAAGCCCCACCGTTGGTGATTTGGATGCACATTGAAACTTAAGAGTGACCATCCGTAGGCGTCCTTGCCTGCTGTGACCGAGATTCATTCTGGACCCAAGCTGAGAGCTCTCCTCCATTACCTGGGTTGCCAAAGATTATGGTGTAACTTACCTTTTTGGAAAGATGAGTCCGAGGAGGGATTCGAATTGACTGATGGGGTGGGGGACAGGGGTGGTGGAGACAGAAGGGAGGGCCACTCGGAGAGCCGCATGGATCTAGGTCAGTGGCCTACCGATGATGGAGACATACCCAGGGTATGCCTTTGTGCCAACCCTCTTCCAGGGCATTTCAGAAGCATGCCAGCTCTGGCCTCCTCCCTCCAGATCCCTGCAGCCACTGTCACCAGGGCCTCTCCCCACTGCCTGGCCTTGGTACAGACGCTGCTGTCTCCATGGCTCTGCTCTGTGGCATGTGGGGCATGAATATTTAAAGACCTCTGCCCAGCCCTGCCCCACTCTCCTACCCACAAACTATTCTCTGCAAGAAACTGAGGAGCCACTTAAAGCACATTCAGATTTTATTTTATTTTAATTTTGCTGAGCTCCAGTTCAAATAATTAGAGTTGCCACTGGGGAGGGGAGCCTTGCAGTGGCTTTCATGCGCTTGCTTGCTGTCAGAACTGCTCGCGTCCCCCGGGTGGGGAGACACACTGGGATGTGTCTAGCATTGCAGCTGCTGGTAATAAAAAGGACGGGAGAGTGGCAGGGGCCGTCTCCGCCCCTCCCCCTGCCTTTCACACATCCTAGCAGACTGAATGTCTCAACAAGCCCCGTGCGGTTTGAAATTCTATTTTATTTGAATAGTCGGAGCTGTGACTAGAATATTTTAAACCATGTTCTCAGGATGGAACAAGGCCTGGGGGGGAGAAGGGGGGGAAGTGGGCTTCCCTCAATCTCTTTCCCCCTCCACAATGTAGAAGTAGTTTTCCTTCTATGAGCTGCAGAAAGAAAGGGACCCAGGAGATGGGAGGTGACCCACTTAATTTATGCTGACACCCTAGGGCAGGCCAGTTCCCCGCTACTGGTTTTCTGACCTTGCTGAAGCTGCAGCCACCTCTGTCCTCTCCATACAAGCATGTGCAAACACTCACACACACACCCTGGGGCTGGAACACACCTGGCCTTTCTGTCTCTGGCATCTGCCCTATAGTGATAAAAGCTTTGATTGGCAACTGGGAGCTGCTGAGACCAGGGCAGAAGGTGACCAGCGGGACTCCTCCATGTCGACATGGGCTAGCTAGTCCACAGGGAAGGAGACCTCCATTCCATCATTAAAACCAACGAATATGGCCAGAGGAAGGTGGGAGAGGAGTTTGGCCTCTGGAATTGCCCTCTGCTGTCCATTAAATTCTGTGCAAATCCCCACTGGGAAGGAGCCTGTTGTGGCAGGAAGCCAGGGAGTTTTTCAGCAAATTGCTCTCTGGTTGATCCTGCAAGGCTTTCCAGACTGCTGGCACTTATTCCTGGACACAGAGCCCATCCTTTCCTGGGGATTTGGCTGGTGAGACGTTCTCCAGCATCTCAGTGTAAACTCGCAGCTCAGTGAGGGTCATGGTTCTGTTGATGGGGCTTAGTCAGGCTGGCCTCACTCCCTCCCGATGGGCAAACAAATAGGACTTCCAGATAGGAAGAGGAAAAGAACTTTAAGACCCCTGGGTTTTAACAGTTTATTAATTCAATGGCAAAATCCCCTTTGGAATGGTCAAGAAAAGAAAAATAAGAGTAATCATAATTACTACAGGATGACTTGGGGCAAGGGAAGATACAAAAGCTGAGGGGCTCTTCCTTTGTCAACCCCACCAAATCCTCACAAGCAGGGGCTAAAGATGCTGAGAATATTCTATGTCACTTCCTGGAGAAGATCCTATGTGTCAGGGGTTGCCCCACCCATGATCTGGTCAGGGTGCATGCAGGGAGGCCCAGGGAAGAGAACAGCCCATCTCTGCAAGACAGGAAAGTAATGTCCCCATGTGCACAGCCAGTACATGCAAAACCAGGATCAAACTCGGGTCTCACGACTTAAGCCCTGTGCTCTTTCTGTCACATTACCCTGCCCCTGCCAGGGGCAGATGGCACCTTCTCAGCTTCCGGGGAGCTGATGTGGGCCTTAGAAGCATCCCTGAGGACTGGCATGGCTCCCACCTCACCCAGAGACCTCCTCCTCCTCACCACGGGGTCCTCATCTCCAGAGACAGGGAGGAAAGTCATACCAACCATTTTGTAACAGACTAGTTACCTGCTTCATCTCTCCTCAAGCTGGGACTGGTCAGTGGGTTTCATTCCTAAGCAACCAAGGGGACATTGTCGCTTACCCGCCGAACCCAGGTGTTATTTTGCCTTGTGTGTGCATTGTTCCCAGCCTCATGTGCTCTCACTTATTTTAGCAAATCAGGAAGGAGAGGCTATTTCAAGAGGCCTCGTGAGCTTGATCCTGAATAAAGCTGTTGTGTCCCGAATCCATCCCATCTTCTGCATTGAACATGTGCCCGCCTGAGGGAAAGGAAAGTGCCCCTTGCCCTCTTCCTATTCACTGTCCTCCCCTGGGTCTCTGCGGAGTGTTGACTAATAAAGGAACAAGCAGTTTCCTGCTGAGTCCACCTAGGACAGCCTTTGCACCTGTGTGGCCAAGAGATGCTACACAGATACCTTTGGTGACAGTAGAGACCCTCTGTAAACAGTGAGGGCCCAGTGCCAAGTTCAGGGGCAGACTGGGGCAATACCCTCCCTAGATCCCTCCACTAACCTGAATTGGACTGGATATGCAACGCCCATCTCATCTAACACTGTGACATCCACGGCAGTGACAGAATGCTCACCAACTCAGCAGCAAATCCCTCTCATTTTTGGATAGTTCCAGGCTTCAGTGTTTGCCTAAATCAAAAGCAAATGCGGCTAGACTCACCAGGGCTTGTTTTCACACCCTCTGTTCTCTGCACCCCTCCTCTTGCTTTGGGGAGCCTTGAAGAGGCAGAGACAGAACTCCATGGTAGCATGCAACACCCAGCTGGGTGGTCCACCGCTGCCCAGGACATCATGGTGGGCCCGGCAGGAAGCGCAGTTTCCCTCTGGCTCCCATGGGGGGACACTGACATCTGAAGCAAGTCAGAGCAGCATGGTGGCCTCAGGCAGCTGCCTCCCTCCTGTTCCACAGTCCAACAAGCATGACATCTCCTGTGTCTAGAGGAACCCAGCTGGTCATCTGGGGCCAGGGCAAAAGGGGCATCATGAAGGCAGTGTGGTGTGGTGGTTGGAGCAGCTCCTTGAGGTCCCACAGTCCTTGGTAGAATCCTGCCACTTTCTAGCAGGGTGACCTTGGGCAAGTGACCTCACTTTTCTCAGCCTCAGTGTCCTCTGCAGGGCTGTTGGAGAAACAAGTAGACAAGTGAGAGAAGCACCCAGCCTGGATCTGGCCACATAGTAGATGTTTAATAAGTGTGGTTTCTGCTTCTCCACTGCTGTGTGTATACATGTGTGCCTAGCTGTGTCTGACTCTGCGACACCATGGACTGTAGCCCGCCAGGCTCCTCTGTCCATGGGATTCTCCAGGCGAGAATACTGGAGTGGATTGCCATTTCCTCCTCCAGGGGCTCTCCCCGACCCAGGGATCAAACCCATGTCTCCTGCAGCTCCTGCATTGCAGGTAACTGCTGCTGTTACGATTAGTATCTGACTTTTGTGATGACTCCAAGATCAAAGGCTGGACCTGCTCTATCCAACAACCCTCAATCTGGAGAGTTAAGCGAGGGTCTTCACCCTCAGGACAAGAAGCGTGGCAGCTGCCAGGATAGGGCCAGAAAGGTAGCATGGCACTTGGCTGGGCTGGATGGACACACAGATGGCTGGCGGGAGGTCCTCACTCAGGCGGTGAGCCAGCCATTGTTCCTCTCAAACTCACCATGTAACCAGCCAGCCAGCAAGTGTTCCTCTCAAACCCATCATGTAACCAGCCAGGAGACAGACCACAGGAATCTGGGATCTTTTTAGAGTGTTTATTCAGCAGAAAATTAAGAACATTACTTCCAATATGACAGGTCCTGGTCTCCAAGTTACTTATGAATCACTTGGCTGTGTTACAAAACGCAAGCCAAAATTCTTAACTAGAGCCCTCAAACACCCTAAATCTTTGTACTCCTAGGAGAAAGAAACTTTCCCTTAGTCTGGGGCTAAGGGAGGGACCCTTAATAACTATGAAGTAACTAAAGGAGTGCAGTGCCCAACCCCATCGAAGAAAGAGATATGTTCTAAGACCACTAGCAGATGCCTGGAACCGCGGGCAGTGCCAAACCCTGTATATCCTATATTTCTCCTATACTAACAGCTGGGTAGTGTGTACAGCATGGACACAGTGGCCAAAAAGATGATTCATGTCTCAGGCGAGACAGAGGGGGTCAGCATGAGTTTTCATTGTTTCAATCTGCTATTCAGAATGGCACAGAATTTAAAACTTAAGAATTGTTTTTTTCTGGAATTTTCCATATAATAGTTTTGGACTGAAGTTGACCTCAGGAAACTGAAACTACAGAAAATGAAATGGCTGAGAAGAGGACTACTATATTTTTTTAAACAGTGATCCCGTCCCATGTGGCTGGCACAGTGCTAAGCAGGGCACTTGCCTTATCTCATTATCAAAAGAGACTTGTAAGGAATTGTTGCCCCATTTACTGATGCAGAACCTGGGACTTCAAAAGCTCAAGTGACTTGCTAGTCACCCTTGCTATTAAGAGGCAGAACCAGGATTCAAAACAGGTCTGTCCAACTCCTAGGCCAATCCTACAAACACTCTTAAAGTCACTGGACTTGACTCAGGTCACCTGAGTGTAAGTCCCAACACTGCCATGTAATGAGCCATAGGACCTCAAGTCAGTCAGTGTCCCTAATTGGGAATAAAAATGCCCGTGTTACTTGCTGAGAGAATTAGATTAAAATGCAAAAACTCAGCTCCAGCATCATCCACCTCATTAGAACTGATTCAAATGTATTCTTTTTAATAGCTGAGTAATACTCCATTGTGTATATGTACCATAGCTTTCTTATCATTCATCTGCTGATGGACATCTAGGTTGCTTCCATGTCCTGGCTATTATAAACAGTGCCGCAATGAACATTGGGGTACATGTGTCTCTTTCAATTCTGGTTTCCTTGGTGCGGATGCCCAGCAGTGGGATCGCTGGATCATAAGGCATTTCTATTTGCAATTTTTTAAGGAATCTCCACACTGTTCTCCATAGTGGCTGTACTAATTTGCATTCCCACCAACAGTGTAAGAGGGTTCCCTTTTCTCCACACCCTCTCCAGCATTTATTGCTTGTTGACTTTTGGATCGCAGCCATTCTGACTGGTGTGAAATGGTACCTCATTGTGGTTTTGATTTGCATTTCTCTGATAATGAGTGATGTTGAGCATCTTTTCATGTGTTTGAAACTGATTCAAATGTATTCTTTTTAATAGCTGAGTAATACTCCATTGTGTATATGTACCACAGCTTTCTTATCCATTCATCTGCTGATGGACATCTAGGTTGCTTCCATGTCCTGGCTATTATAAACAGTGCCGCAATGAACATTGGGGTACATGTGTCTCTTTCAATTCTGGTTTCCTTGGTGTGGATGCCCAGCAGTGGGATCGCTGGATCATAAGGCATTTCTATTTGCAATTTTTTGAGGAATCTCCACACTGTTCTCCATAGTGGCTGTACTAATTTGCATTCCCACCAACAGTGTAAGAGGGACCCTGAATTAAAGAGAGCAAGTCATCTACCCAACACCTGCAAACACTTGGTCTTGACAATCAAACTATCCATTTCTTAAGCCTATGAATTATTCCTCTCTGCTGCAGAATTGGATTTTTTAGTTTGAAAGTCAAGTGCACTTATAGAAGACGTATTAGCTAGAAGTAAGACACATTTTGCATTATCTGCAACATATCCAAAACTGTTAATTGATATAGTAGCCAATGGAGTGACAACTGGTGACAAGCAATGTCTCACCAATGGCTGGTGAGAACTTCGGTCCAGGAGAAAGAAATGGCTAGGCATGAAGGCTGAGCTTTGGAGACTATATTGGCTATTTTGGGTTCATCTGCAGGCCTTGATTATATCTAATAGCACAGGATCCTGGCACACACTCAAATGATGCTGAGAGGCTGACAGCCAAAATGAGCTGGATCATGTTTGCACTTCATTATTTGATTGCAGACTGTGAGGGGAAATGAGAGCAGCTAGTTCGTTTTGGAAAAGATTGCAGTACCTTTCAGAATGTTTTCTTGCCAGATGCTGTACAGGCTTCAAGTGTAGTTCCCCTCTTCCCACCAAGCTAATAAACCTGGAAGCCAGAGACATGTATTTACTTCAGTTTCAGTCCTTAGTATGTTGCTAATTGTTGCTTTCTTTATGTTGAATGTTTCAGGGTTTCCCAATTTAAGGAATATAGCTGGATTTTTTGTACCCAGTTAGTGGAAGAAAACAGGAAGATTAAATGGCATCACATTTATTATGACAGTAACCAAAGGGGCAACTGGAGGTCACATAGTTACAGCCTTTGTAAATTATTCAGTTGTTTGTCAACAATAGAGTTTGCTACTCAATTTTGATTGGCTGAGCAGTAACAGGGGCTCCGTTTCAGCAGATAAATACTGGGGATTTGAATCTTTAGCAAAATTAATGATAGTTGGAAGAATTCCCAGGTGCACATGTAACTAGACGTGCTTAACTACCCAATTAATCATGAATGGATAGATTCAGTGAAACACAAAATTCAATCTACTTTTGCAGGAGTGGTTTTCAAAAATTGGAGGCAAACATTTTTTTCCATTGAATGCAACTCTGAGTAGCTGGTAAAATGCCATACATTCTTTTCTAAAAGCAATGCAGAGAACTATTTCTCCCTCCCTCCCTTCCTTCCTACATATATTAGACACTTACCATGTGCCAAGCTCATATTGGAAGCACAAAGGTGAAAAAGTGTAGTGCCTGCTCTGAGTAGTTATTTTCAGGAAGGAAAATAGCTACATATACAATTATAGCTCAGTGGTTAGATGAAAGAGGGTTTGCCAGATGGGCAAGGAGAAAAGGAGCTTGTCAAACAAGAGTCAACAACCTATATGAGGGCAGGAAAGTATCAGAGCATTCCCCCTCCTTATTCAATAAGTATGTTTTATGTGCCTACTATGTACCATACACTGTGAATGAAGCAGATTTGGAAAAAGTGTGAGCAGCCTATTATGGCCAGAGCGTGTTGGAAAGAAAAATGAAAGATGAGTATAGCTATTGGCAAAGACAAACTACCACTTTCATAATGTTGCTCCAAGTTCTGCTCTTCTTTTCAAAGCAAATGAACAGACATTTTCTTTTTGTTCTAGCTTGATGTTGATGAAATAAAGAGTAGTGGGACAAAGGTTTTTTTCTGTTGCTTCAGTACATGTTTGTAATCAATCTTAGTAGATATACAAAGAAACATACTGAATTAGTCACAGACTGAGCATTGAAGAGCTTCTTGAACTAGGCCAACCCATGGCATAGTAAACTACTGAATTTCTTATTTGGAAACTTTCAAATGGCTAGTGGAGCCCTGGACAGACAGCAAGAGAGAGACTGAAAAGCCTCCTGTCTAGAAAGACAATCTGTTCTTTTTGTTCAGTCGCTCCGTCATGTCTGGCTCTGCAACCCCATGGACTGCAGCATGCCATGCTTCTCTGTCCTTCACCATCTCCTGGAGCTTGCTCAAACTCATGTCCATTGTGTTGGTGATACCATACCATCATCTCATCCTCTGTTGTCCCCTTATCCTCCTGCCTTCTATCTTTCACAGCATCAGGATCTTTTCCAGTGAATCAGCTCTTCGCATCAGGTGGCCAAAGGATTGGAGTTTCAGCTTCAGCGTCAGTCCTTCCAATGAACATTACAGGTTGATTTCCTTTTGGATTGACTGGCTTGATCTCTTTACAGTCCAAGGGACTCTCAAGAGTCTTCTCCAACACTATAGTTAAAAAACATCAATTCTTCGATGCTCAGCCTTCTTTATGGTCCAACTCTTACATCCATACATGACTACTGGAAAAACCACAGCTTTGACTAGATGAATCTTTGTCGGCAAAGTAATGTCTCTGTTTTTTAATGTGCTGTATAGGTTTGTCATAGCTTTTCTTCCAATGAGCAAGCATCTTTTAATTTCATGGCTGCAATCACCATTTGCAGTGATTTTGAAGCCCAAGAAAAAACAGTCTGTCACTATTTCCATTGTTTCCCCATTTGCCATGAAGTGATGGACCAGATGCCATGATCTTAGTTTTTTGAATGTTGAGTTTTAAGCCAGCTTTTTCACTCTCCTCTTTTACCTTCATCAAGAGGCTGTTTAATTCTGCTTCACTTTCTGCCATAAGGGTAGTATCATCTACATATATAATGTTATTGATATTTTTCCCAGCAGTCTTGATTCCAGCTTGTGCTTCATCCAGACTGGCATTTCAGATGATGTACTCTGCATACAAGTTAAGTAAGCAAGGTGACAGCCTTGATGTATTCATTTTCCAATTTTGAACCAGTCCATTGTTCCACTGGAGAAGGCAATGGCACCCCACTCCAGTATTCTTGCCTGGAAAATCTCATGGGCAGAGGAGCCTGGAAGGCTGCAGTCCATGGGGTCACGGAGAGTGACTTCACTTTCACTTTTCGCTTTCATGCATTGGAGAAGGAAATGGCAACCCACTCCAGTGTTCTTGCCTGGAGAATCCCAGGGACGGGGGAGCCTGGTGGGCTGCCAGCTATGGGGTCGCACAGGGTCGGACACGACTGAAGCGAGTTAGCAGCAGCAGTAGCAGCATTGTTCTATGTCCAGTTGGAACTGTTGCTTCTTGACCTGCATACGGGTTTCTCAGGAGACAGGTCAGATGGTCTGATATTCCCATCTCTTTAAGAATTTTCCACAGTTTGTTGTGATCCACACTGTCAAAGTGGATCAAAGTGTCAAAAGCTTTAGCGTAGTCAATTAGAGTGTAGTCAGAAAGAGCCTATTAATGGTTGGTATCATAATTGTTTGTAGATAGCAGCAACCAAGGGCTCAAAAGAACTATGTGCATACTTCTATAAAGAAAATGGGAAAAAACTGCACTCATCACAAATAGTAGTTTAAAATTTGGTAAAAACTATTGTGTGTGTATTTATAAAATTCTAGTTGTACCTCATCTACCAGAGATTTTGAAGTGGTTTTAAAAAACCATATAAAGCCCACCTCCCAGATTAGTAGCAAGCAAAAGATTAGGGTCATGGAAAATGTAAATTCGGATTCGGATGTTCACCAAGAGAAAACTTAGAAGTTAGCTCTGAGCTTCCTGGTGGCTGAAGCAAAAAAGCCAAAATATAATCAATTAAAGGCTTATTGTCCATGCATGCGTGCATGCTAAGTCACTTCAGTCATGTCTGACTCTTTGCAACTCTATGGACTGTAGCCTGCCAGGCTCCTCTGTCCATGGGATTCTTTAGGCAGGAATACTGGAGTGGATTGTCATGACCTCCTCCAGGGCAATCTTCCCCACCCTGGTATCAAACTCACCTCTCTTGCGTCTCCTGCACTGGCAGGCAGATTGTTTACAGCTAGCATCACTTGAGAAGCCCCTATTGTCCATAGGAAGGACGGACATATCTCAGGACAGATGATTACTTTGGGTTTTTTTTTTTTTTTTCTTTTGTGGTCTAGAGCATAAGGGTCTAATATTTGTGAAGAGCCTTTCTTCATATAGTCATTTGAGGCAGAAGGTGATTGTAGACAGCTTTCCATGTTTTGAACAGTCCTTTGCCAGGGCATTTGGGGGCATTTTTGCTGCAGAGGTTTCATGTGAATTTAAATTGGTGTTTTGGTAAAAGACAAGTGATAGTGTTATCCACCAAGAAGAGTGTTACCAACTTCAGCTACAGCCACTTTGTTCTCATGAGGAATACTCTTTGACAAAATGTGTAGTGATTTATTTTCTGGTCAGGTTTTAGTATTCTGCCAATGTGAGCTTCATTTTTTCTCCATATTCAGCATGTTTACAGCCTTTCATGCCAGATCGTGATAGGTTCTATTGTAGTTTCAATTTTGTAAGGGAGTAATACAATTTGCAGTAAAACCAAGCTTCCTTGGGATTTGTTCAGTAAAGCAGTGATTGCTTAAAATGAGAAAGGCTTGTTTCTCAAATTCTTAACTCTTAAAATTAGTGTAAGCCCCAGCCTCCATGCATTTTGCTTGTCTCTCATGGCTAGTTTTTATGCTCTCTTTGGTTATAAATAACTTCTGCAACAGATACCAGACCATATTTCAATAGCAACTTTCTAAACTCAATCCACTTTCCTTTTTAAATCCTCTGTGACCTTTTCTTGGAGCAAGGATTATTTTTTTTCCCTTAATTAATTTTTATTTTTTAGTTTGTTTTGCTTTACAATACTGTATTCGTTTTGCTACACATCGACATGAATCAGCCACGAGTGTACATGAATTCCCAATCCCGACCCCCACCTCCCTCCTCCCGCCCCACACCCTCTCTCTGGATTATCCCCGTGCATCAGTCCCAAGGATCCTGCAACCTGCATCAAACCTGGACTGGCGATTTGTTTCACTTATGATATCACACATGTTACACTGCCACTCTGCCAACCCATCTCACTCTCTCCCTCTCCCACAGAGTCCAAAAGGCCGTTCTATACATCTGTGTCTCTTTTGCTATCTTGCGTACAGGTTTATCATTACCATCATTCTAAATTCCATATATATGTGTAAGTATACTGTATTGGTGTTTTTCTTTCTGGCTTACTTCACTCTGTATAATCGGCTCCAGTGTCATCCACCTCATTAGAACTGATTCAAATGTATTCTTTTTAATAGCTGAGTAATACTCCATTGTGTATATGTACCACAGCTTTCTTATCCATTCATCTGCTGATGGACATCTAGGTGGAGCAAGGATTATTTATGAATTTTAATATTGTAGTCTTGTAGATAGTATTGCCTTGAACCTACAGAGTTTAAGTTGCTGAAGAATGTTTTATAAAATATGAAGTAAATGAGGATTTATTGGATTTGTTAAATAAAGGACATAGTTTTATACTTTCCCACCTTTACTACATTTTCTCTCTTAGCTTTGATTTTTGTTTCTCCCTTTTTCTGCTGAACAGGAAATAGATTAAATGCTGATAGTTTGTTGATGGATTTAACACAGTTTTAATAAAAACCAAAACCATGAAAACTCTTGGTCTTCAAGTTGAAATGATTAAATTGAAAAACGTGAGTTGTTTTCCACTTCCAGTCACCTTTGGCCAGCATCCCATCAGGTGCCCAGCAGACACTAAGCAGTCAGTGAAGTTTATGTTGTTGTTCAGTTGCTGAGTTGTTTCCCATGGACTGCAGCACGCCAGGCTTCCCTGTCCTTCACTGTCTCCTGGAGATTCCTCAAAATCATGTCCATTGAGTCGGTGATGCCATGCAACCATCTCATCCTCTGTCATCCCCTTCTCCTTCTGCCTGCTATCTTTCCAGCATCAGGATCTTTTCCAATAAGTTGGTTCTTTGCATCAGGTGGCCAAAGGATTAGAGCTTCAGCTTCAGCTTCAACATCAGTCCTTCCAATGAATATTCAGGGTTGATTTTCTCTGGATTGACTGATTTGATCACCTTGCAGTCCAAGGGACTCTCAAGAGTCATCTCCAGTACCATAATTCAAAAGCATTAATTCTTCAGTGCTCAGCTTTCTTTATGGTCCAGTTCTCACATCCATACATGGCTATCCCACATAACCTGTCAATTTATTTTTTATTTTTCAGATTATTTATTGGTTTTGTTTTGGTCTCACTGCAAGGCATGGCATGTGGGTCCTTCTCTCCCTAACCAGGGACTGAACCCATGCTCCCTGCAGTGGAAGTGTGGACGCTTAACCACTGGACCACCAGGAAAGTCCCTGTCAACTGTTTTTACAATCTGCCCTTTGACGCTTGGGTTTGCCTTTGGCTCCTCCCTTGTCCCAGTCCATTTTCCTGTCTGTCTCCCCATCTGTCGTTCTGACTGTCTTCTTTCCACTTCTGGACTGAGCTTCCTAGTGCCCCTGTCCATCTGAAACTCTCCTGCTCAAGCGCAGAGTCAGCCATCGACTTCCCAGCAGAGGGCTGCAAACGCCTCCTCTTGATCTGCGTTTACTCCCCTCTATGACTTCAAGTTTTATTTTCAACCACTCCTCAGCATGAACTTCCAAGGGAGCTGCTTCCTGCCTTTGTTCACATTTTCTTTGCCATTTTTTTTTTTTGGAAATGTCTCAGCTACAGTTTTCTAACCTCAGCCTTCTTTCAGTTCCAAACTTGTAGCTCTCATTGCTTTTCCCTCACTCTCTCTTCTCTCTTTTATCTTTTATTTTTATTATTTTTATCAAACTATAGTTGATTTTCAATGTTGTGTTAGTTTCAGGTGTACAGCAAAGTGATTCAGTTATACATGTATGTACATATATTCTTTTCCAGATTCTCTTCCCTTGTAGATGATTATAAAGTATTGAGTATAGTTCCCTATGCTATACAGTTGGTCCTTGTGGGTTATCTATTTTATATACAATAGTGTATGTATATTAATCCCACTACTATATATATATATATATATATTAATCCCAAACTCCTCATTGCTTTTATTAGATAACATAGTTCTAGCACTAGATTGCTATGTTTCATGAATGTATCTCTCATCTCCTCAACTTGATTATATACAGCTTAATATCTTTGGGATCTACCGCGACTCCCACCTGATACCAAATTCATCGCTCTATAAACATTTCCTTTCTTCTCCTGCTCTCCTCCCTGCCTGGAACGCTCTATCCTGGTGACGCGCTACACTGTCTATCCCTGACAGTCCTGCCTATTTCAACAGCCTTCACTTTCTCCCAAACATCTTCTATTCCCCCAGAATTAATCTGTGTTCCCCTGCATTTGTATTTCTGTTATAGCACTTCTCATGCTCTCCATCATAATGTAGTTGTTTACAGACCTGTCTGCTCTAGCAGTCTATGAGCCCCTGTTATATAAGGACCATATCTTATTCACCTTCTTGCTACATTGCACTTAGCACGGATCTCGTACTTACCAACTTTTCAGCAAGTATCTGTCGGTTTAAGTCTCATACTGGATGGTAGACAACTAGACATGAACTAGTGTCTGTTGTTCAGTTCAGTTCAGTTCAGTTCAGTCGCTCAGTCATGTCCGACTCTTTGTGACTCCATGAATCACAGCATGCCAGGCCTCCCTGTCCATCACCAACTCCCGGAGTTCACTCAGACTCACGTCCATTGAGTCCGTGATGCCATCCAGCCATCTCATCCTCGGTCATCCCCTTCTCCTCCTGCCCCCAATCCCTCCCAGCATCACAGTCTTTTCCAATGAGTCAACTCTTTGCATGAGGTGGCCAAAGTAATGGAGCTTCAGCTTTAGCATCATTCCTTCCAAAGAAATCCCAGGGCTGATCTCCTTCAAAATGGACTGGTTGGATCTCTTTGCAGTCCAAGGGACTCTCAAGAGTCTTCTCCAACACCACAGTTCAAAAGCATCAATTCTTCTGCGCTCAGCCTTCTTCACAGTCCAACTCTCACATCCATACATGACCACAGGAAAAACCATAGCCTTGACTAGACGGACCTTAGTCAGCAAAGTAATGTCTCTGCTTTTCAATATGCTATCTAGGTTGGTCATAACTTTTCTTCCAAGGAGTAAGCGTCTTTTAATTTCATGGCTACAGTCACCATCTGCAGTGATTTTGGAGCCCCCCAAAATAAAGTCTGACACTGTTTCCACTGTTTTCCCATCTATTTCCCATGAAGTGAGAGGACCGGATGCCATGATCTTCATGACACCTACAAATGTGGTTGGTATGTAGAGAGCTGCTTACCTGCTCTGTGCTCTTGGGACACCTGGACCCTGGGAATAGTTATCAGTTAGAATCACCTGGTTCACATATAAAACTGTGTCTCTGTTGGGTATGATTTCACTACTGTGCGGGCAGTAAGTGGCACAGGCTCTGTGGGGCAATCCTCATTGAAATGACAGGTCACTCTGTGACCAGTGAGCCCATATTCTGCTTTGGAAAAGAAAAGAAAGAATGTCTTATCTGTTTGAACCAGTTGAGGATTCAAAAATTTCTGATGAATTGGCTTATTCTGTTGACAGGCCTGGCCCTGACACCTGGGTCTGGGTGAGTGAGTAGAGGGACATGTCTGTCCTCTGTGACGGGTGACTGCCCCAGCCCTGGGCATCTTGATGAAGGCACTGGAGACCTATAGAGGAAGGTCACCACATCAGCCCTGGCTGGCAGGCACGTCGCTTAGAGCTGCCACATGGTTCAGAGGGGAGAGTGGGTCAAGGACATCATCCCATCCCCCTGTGCGAAGGACAGCAGTGTTTTTTCTGCTGCTGTCTGACCAAAAACCACAACTGACTGTCTTCAGGTTATTCTCAAAGAAGGAGTGCCTCCTGAGTGAACACAGCTTTTGCAGGCAGAAAAAAATGTGGAAGGATAAGACCAACCTGATTGTTCAATTTCATTTTAGCCCATACCTTTAATTGTCCCAATCAAAGTTCTTATTAGACCCTTTAATTCTTCTTCACTTCAACTAATATAAACTTTACATCTCTATCCATTTTGGAGGGGAGAGGGGCTTAAGCAACATCAGTTTATCTTCTCACACTCTGGACATGGGAAAGACAAAGTTAAGTGCTGGTAGTGTTGGTTTCGGAGAAGGCAGTGGCACCCCACTCCAGTACTCTTGGGAAAAATCCCATGGATGGAGGAGCCTGGTAGGCTGCAGTCCATGGGGTTGCTAAGAGTTGGACACGACTGAGCAACTTGCCTTTCACTTTTCACTTTCATACATTGGAGAAGGCAATGACAACCCACTCCAGTGTTCTTGCCTGGAGAATCCCAGGGACGGGGGAGCCTGGTGGGCTGCCGTCTATGGGGTCGCACAAATTCAGTTATACATGTATGTACATATATTCTTTTCCAGATTCTCTTCCCTTGTAGATGATTATAAAGTATTGAGTATAGTTCCCTATGCTATACAGTTGGTCCTTGTAGGTTATCTATTTTATATACAATAGTGTATGTATTTAATCCCACTACTATATATATATAGTATATACATAGTAACCAAAACAAAACCAATAAATAATCTGAAAAGTAAAAAATAAATTGACAGGTTATGTGGGATAGCCATGTATGGATGTGAGAACTGGACCATAAAGAAAGCTGAGCACTGAAGAATTAATGCTTTTGAATTATGGTACTGGAGATGACTCTTGAGAGTCCCTTGGACTGCAAGGTGATCAAATCAGTCAATCCAGAGAAAATCAACCCTGAATATTCATTGGAAGGACTGATGCTGAAGCTGAAGCTCTAATCCTTTGGCCACCTGATGCAAAGAACCAACTTATTGGAAAAGATCCTGATGCTGGGAAAGATAGCAGGCAGAAGGAGAAGGGGATGACAGAGGATGAGATGGTTGCATGGCATCACCGACTCAATGGGGTCGGACACGACTGAAGCAACTTAGCAGCAGCAGCAGCAGCAGTGCTGGTTTCCGGCGAGACCTCTCTTCCTGGCTTACGGCAGCTGCCTTCTTGCTAAGTCCTCTCACTGCCTTTCTTCTGTGTTGAGACACTCTTGTGTCTTTTTCTCTTGTAAGGACACCAGTCCTATTTGATTAAGGGCTCACTATCCACTTTCTTTTCCACTATCCAATCCTTTTAACAGAGGAGTTAAAATAGCAAATATGGGCTCAGTCAAGAAACAAAGGGCCAGGATAAATCCATCAACAGAAGTGTCCTTGCTAACCAGTCCAGAGTGCCAACTCCACTGAGTGCTTGTCTTGTTCTGAGGGCATCATCTTCACAGTGGTTCCTTGAGTTAGGTTAATATGTTCCACTTCAGAAAGGAGACTGAGCAGAAAAAGATTAAATGTCTTGTCCAAAGCAAATACCTAGTAAATGGCAGTCTTAGGATTCCAACCTGTCTAGTTTCAAAGCCCAACTCTGAACTGCTTATTTTTCCCAGCTCTCATGAGTAAGCACGGCCTGTCCTTATGTTTCCTGATGAAAAATAAAGGTGATCTGAATAAATTAAATCATAGTATTCTCCCAAACTCATTCTAATCAATACTTTTATCTCAATTTTTTTTTGGGGTTTTGTCCAAAAGTTTCCAGCTAAAAAAAAAAAAGCAGACGTGAATGTCTTCCCTGACCACTTTGAATATACTAATGAGCTAACGGATAGGCCTGAAGGAAGGGGTAAGACCTGCAAGGGTGGTAGTCCCATCCATGGGAATAGTTGAGTGCATGTATTTTGATGTCAGTTCAAATGAATATTCTATCACCAAGTACTTGAAGACCTAATTCCTGGCACTTTGAGGAACAGACCTAAAAAACATCTTTAAGAGCAGACCTCAGAAGAATCTTAGAGATCATTCAAGAGATGCTTTGACCTGAAGTGCAAGTCTTGGCTTCATTATTGATGATGGAGTGACTTAGAGCATGCAGCTTGAGCTGTCTGTGAGGGCTCAAAAGAGCTTTGAAGAGAAATCAAGATCGTGTACTGGAGGAAACATAGCATACTTGGTAATTATTGGTTTGTTCTGAAAGGAGAGAGAGAAAGAGAAAGAGAGGGATTCTACATTTTTTTAAAGCCTCAAGCCTTGGCGACCTCTCACCCGGCAGCGCCTGCCAATGCTTCTCCTGGGCTTGGTGATTAGCTATTTACTAGAAAGGGCTTCTGAGTCAGTCAGATCAGAGTTCACCACACTTCGCCCACTGCGTGACCTTGGGAATATTCAGTTTCTCTTCAGTCTTGGGTACTTCAATGTGGATAATGAGCTCCACGTCTCAAAGTTTTTATGGTGACTAATTAGATAACATCTGTAAAGTGCCGTTTTACTGTGATTAAGGCCTCATTTCTTAGTTCCAAAGGTTGACCCAAGAATTTCCTCTAACCTAATGAGCTCTGATGTGGAATTATCAGATGGCAGTCAAAAAACAAGACTTGTTTTCATTCCCAACTTCTGAACCCACTGGGGAGGAAGGGCATGGCTCTTGCCATCCCACATACCAAGTGAAGTTGACCGAAGCTGATGGGGGAGGGTTGGGCATTGTCTAATCATGATAAGGCCCCAAAGAGCAAAGGGTGGGTAGCAAGTGTGAGGAATATGGCCGCTTGGAGGACAAGTCCCGTGACAGTAAGATGCTGGAGGACTTCTTCTGTAGAGGTAACTAGGCGAAGGCGTGGCTCCAGCGCAGAGCAGCATGCATTCTACATATGCATAAGGGAGCCACCAGACCACTCATATACCCTCAAATCATCAGTCTTATAATTCAAAAATAACATTGGTACCTAAATTTAAACTACTGCACTACGTCGCATCATCTTGTTTTTAACATAAGACCTACAGGCTTTGCAAATTTAGGAGACTGGTGGCCAAAGAGAAAAACACACACTCAGCTACCATTTGTGGGGACCCCGAGCCCTTTCAGAGGGGATATTCTTTTCCAAAGACCAGTCAATGAAAGTGCTTAACACTAAGTGGGACATAGTGAGTGCTCAATAAATATTTTGGTTATTATTGGTTTTGATATTATTATTTGTTTGTGACCTCTTCCATTTTATTCTCAGGTGACATCTGGTATAAGGTAGATTTTGAGAAATTTAATGGGAACTTGACTACCTTTATCTAGTATTTATTTCTTTGTGTGTGTGTGTGTGAGCATATATGTGTATGTATAGTGTAAATAGTAATGTCATGTATACATACTCTATATTTAGAATGGATAACCATCAAGGGCCTACTGTATACCAGTGGTATACAGTGGTTTTGATATTATAATGATTATCAATATTTAATGTTGCCCATCAAAATCATCATTTGAGGTTGACATAGAAAATTTCAAGCTACATAATTATATTAAATAAGTACATACTCATTTATATTATATATACAAATGTGAATATCTATATACATAATATTAGCTTAAATTTCTGAAGGTAAAACTTTCAACTGTACAGAAAGGTATAAAATACAATAAATGAAAGTTTGTTTTCTTCTTCTGTGTTTGTGTGTGTGTGTGTGTGTGTGTGTAGAGAGAGACTCTTAAAATATTTATTTTAATGCAATTTTAAAACAACATGCCGATTATTTTATAGTTTGATCTTATGGCTTAATTTTATATATAATTACTTAGAGGTCTATATCATACTTTTTAACATCTACATACTATTCTATGTGTGAATGCATCATACTTTTAAAAACATATCTTCTATGCCTAACATCTAGGTTGTTATGATTCTTTTGCTATCATATGCAGTGTTATAGTGAATATTCTTGTTTTTCTTCAGTCTCTCAGAGATGTCCAAATCTTTGCAATCCCATGCACACCAGGCTTCCCTGTCCTTCACCATATCCCTGAGTTTGCTCACACTCTTGTTCATTGAGTCAATGATGCCATCCAACCATCTTATCATCTGTCACCCTTTTCTGCTCCTGTGCTCAATCTTTCCCAGCATCAGAATCTTTTCTAGTGAGTCAGTTCTTCCCATCAGTGGCCAAAGGACTGGAATTCCAGCCTCAGCATCCGTCCTTCTGATGAATATTCAGGGCTGATTTCCTTTAGGATTGATGGTTTGATCTGCTTGCTGTCCAAGGGACTCTGAAGAGTCTTGTCCAGCATCACAGTTTGAAAACATCAAATCTTCAGTACTCAGCCTTCTTTATGGTCCAACTCTCACATCTGAACATGACTACTGGAAAAACCATAGTTTTGACTAGATGGACCTTTGTTTGCAAAGGGACATCTCTGCTTTTTAGTATGCTGTCTATGTTTGTCATAGCTTTTCTTACAAGGAGCAAGCATCTTTGAATTTCATGGCTGCAGTCACCGTCTGCAGTGATTTTGGAGCCCAAGAAAATAAAGTCTGTCACTGTTTTCATTGTTTCCCCATCTATGTGCCATGAAATGATGGAACCAGATGCCATGATCTTAGTTATTTGAAAGTTGAGTTTTAAGCCAGCATTTTCACTCTCCTCTTTCACCTTTGTTAAGAGGCTTTTTAGTTCCTCTTCACTTTCTGCCATAAAGGTGGTGTCATCTGCATATCTAAGGTTATTGATATTTCTCTCAGTAATCTTGATTCTAGCTTGTGCTTCATATAACCCGCATTTTGCATTATGTACTCTGCATAGAAGTTAAGGGTGACAGTATACAGCCTTTCCCAGTTTTGAGCCAGTCCATTGTTCCATGTCCAGTTGGAACTGTTGCTTTTTGATCTGCATATAGGTTTCTCAGGAGATGAGTAAGGTGGTCTGGTAATACAGGAATAGTCTTGTATATACATTTATACCTACATGTCTGATATAGGTATATTTCTAGGGTAAATTTCTTCAGATAGAATGGTTTGGTTAAATTTTTTGTCTGTTTTAATTTTGATTGTTTTTGCCTCATTACCTCCAAAAATATAATATCAACTTACATTCTTACTAACGTATGTCACTTTTACTGGTTCCTCACTAGTAGTGGGTATTATCACATGCTTTGATCTAATAAGAGAAAATAGTAGCATATTTTAAGTTATATTTCCTTATGTAGGAAAGAAGCCAAAGCCCTTTTCAGTGTATATTCTTATTCATTTTTCTGTTTCTTAATTTTATTTGCCATGTTGGTGGGCGAAAAGGCAGGTTGTTTATCTTTTTCTTATTACTTTGTTAGTGCTCTTTGAGTATGAAGAACATTAAGCCCAGGTCACTTATGTGACCATTTTTTTCTATTGTCATTCTCAATTTTGTATTTCTTTCCCAGAAAAATATTTAAAATTTCTATATAGTGAAGTTAATCTTTTCATAGCTTCTGAACATTTTTGCATGCTACGTTAAAACTATAGCCATAGTTTCTGTTAGTGCTAGTATAAATATGTGTGTATATGTAATAAATATGTAACTATATATCCATAAATTCACCTTGAAATTTCTTCATCTGAAATTTATTTTTATACAAGAAATCCAGTAGAGATCTACTGTTTTTTTTTTCTCCAATTGGCCATCTACATTTCCCAACATTACTTATGGAATAATCACTCTTTCCCCATTGATTTGAAATGTTTCCTGTGTTTATATTAATTATCGATATATAGCGGTTGATTTGCAGACTCTTATTTCTTTGTTCTGTATTGACTATGCCAAATCCTTTGACTGTGTGGATCACAATAAACTGTGGAAAATTCTGAAAGAAATGGGAATACCAGACCACCTGACCTGCCTCTTGAGAAATCTGTATGCAGGTCAGGAAGCAACAGTTAGAACTGGACATGGAACAACAGACTGGTTCCAAATAGGAAAAGGAGTACGTCAAGGCTGTATATTGTCACCCTGCTTATTTAACTTCTATGCAGAGTACATCATGAGAAATGCTGGACTGGAAGAAACACAAGCTGGAATCAAGATTGCCAGGAGAAATATCAATCACCTCAGATATGCAGATGACACCACCCTTATGGCAGAAAGTGAAGAGGAACTAAAAAGCCTCTGGATGAAACTAAAAGAGGAGAGTGAAAAAGTTGGCTTAAAGCTCAACATTCAGAAAACGAAGATCATGGCATCCGGTCCCATCACTCCATGGCAAATAGATGGGGAAACAGTGGAAACAGTGTCAGACTTTATTTTTTTGGGCTCCAGAATCACTGCAGATGATGATTGCAGCCATAAAATTAAAAGATGCTTACTCCTTGGAAGAAAAGTTATGAGCAACCTAGATAGCATATTCAAAAGCAGAGACATTACTTTGTCAACAAAGATCCGTCTAGTCAAGGCTATGGTTTTTCCAGTAGTCACCTATGGATGTGAGAGTTGGACTGTGAAGAAGGCTGAGCGCCGAAGAATTGAGGCTTTTGAAGTGTGGTGTTGGAGAAGACTCTTGAGAGTCCCTTGGACTGCAAGGAGATCCAACCAGTCCATTCTGAAGGAGATCAACCCTGGGATTTCTTTGGAGGGAATGATGCTAAAGCTGAAACTCCAGTACTTTGGCCACCTCATGTGAAGAGTTGACTCATTGGAAAAGACTTTGATACGGGAGGGATTGAGGGCAGGAGTAGAAGGGGACAACCGAGGATGAGATGGCTGGATGGCATCACTGACTCAATGGACATGACTCTGAGTGAAGTCTGGGAGTTGGTGATGGCAGGGAGGCCTGGCGTGCTGTGCTTCATGGGGTCGCAAAGAGTCGGACACGACTGAGTGACTGAACTGAACTGAACTGTACCAATACCAAATTTAAGTTCTGTAGTTTTATAATGTTTTAATATTTATTAAAAAGGTTAATTCATGTTGGTCTTTTAAAAATATTTTTTCTTAGAGATTTTTGAATATTAATTTCTCCAAATCAACTTTCATATCATTTTTTCAAGCTAACATCAGTGCTGTTTTCTGTTCTCGCCAACGTGGCTTTCAGCAGCATCTGTAGGCCAGAAGTGTCTATTCCCTTTGGGTGAAGCCTGGGCCTTACCGAGTGCTCCTTTCACATTTCCCTTCCCCCTCCTGAAACCTCCTCTTTCAGTTTTTCATTCACTAAATAGTTCTGAGCTCCTGTGTGATGCAAAGCTCTGTGCTGGGGGCTCTGAGGACAGCAGAAGCTGAGAAGACGTGATTCTGCCTGACCCCCCTCTGGCTCTGTCACATCTGTAGGCGTCTCGAGGAGGCAAATTTCTGTTCTGTTCTTGATGACACACCTGGATTCTTTTAGCAGTCAACATGCATTCCTTTAATGAGAGAAGTTATGAATATTTTCACAGAATTGAAGATCATTTTTCATCGAACAGTTTCTGAGGCTACAGAATGGTAAGGAGAGGTTCAGATCCTTTTCCTATTTTCTTCTAAACCAACCTGTATTATTCTTCCCTTTACATACTAGAAGGAAAAGATTAAAAAAAATTATTTTTTAAGACACAAGTGATTGCCTGTAGCCAGTTTTAGGAGAAACATACTTCCTGTTGTTAGGCCTCTAATATGACTCTTGAGAAAATAGACCACAGCATAAAAGTAGTGTTTTGTGGGCTACTTTGTAAACCACTGTGGGGGAATGTGAAGTGTCAGTCACTTTTCCAGAAGGCTAGTGTGTATGTTTGTGCTCTGTCGTGTCCAACTCTTTCAACCCCATGAACTGTAGCCCACCAGGCTCCTCTGTCCCTGGAATTTTCCAGGCAAGAATACTAGAGTGGATTGCCATTTCCTACTCCAGGGCATCTTCCCATTCCAGGGATCGAACTTGTGTCTCCTGCAGTGGCAGGTGGATTCCTTACCCCCGGCACCACCTGGGAAGCCCCAGAAGGATCATAGATGGCCACATTTATAAGTAGTTGCCTCATCACTATGCAGCTCAGCAGTTACTAGCAGCACATTCAAGATTTTCTGAGCAAATACTGTCATTTCCTTTTGAATACCTCTCCTGAAGCTAAACTAGTGCAGCTTGAGCCGCTGCCCTTGAATGAAGACTTCATGCTGTGGCTGCTGCTTGCAGGTAGATGCCAGTGCCGGGGCCAGCCAGGCGAAGCCGCCTAGGCACTCACCTGCAGTGGACTGGTCAGGCACTCTCAGTTCTGACCAGGTATGGCTTGTCCCTGGGGGGCTGCTCAGTGTCCCATGATGTTCTGTGGCCTGTACTACGTAAAGCTTGACTGCTTGAGGCCACCTTCTCCAAGCAGGCAGTCACTTTCCTTTCCCAGGAGACTGAGCTCCGTAATCTCATCATGCATACCATTAAAATAGCATTCTTATTGGATGCAAAGTGTGATCATGACTCTCAGTTTCTGTCACCTTTGGTCTCACAGAGAGTTTCGATTTATTACGTGTTCATTGGTGTAGCACTTTTTCATACTTGTATGATGTTACGCATGCATGCATGATCAGTCACTCAGTCGTGTCCGACTCTGTGACCCCATGGACCGTAGCCTACCAGGCTCCTCTGTCCATGGGATTTTCCAGGCAAGAATACTTGAGTGGGTTGCCATTTCCTTCCCCAAGGGATCTTCCCAACCCAGGGACTGAATCCAGGTCTCCTGTGTGGACAGGTGTGTTCTTTGCCAGTGAGCCACCAGGAAAGCCCATGATATTATGCACTGATAGTCAAAGCAGTGTTGCCAAGTAGCATTCCTGCAAAGTAATCTCTGTTTCTTGTTCTTCCCCCAATGTATTAGGCTGAACCATATGAAATTTCAGTCTTCATAATAACCTGGGATGAGAGGAATCTGTCCCCTGTCACTACCATCACCATTGATTTACCTTTCAAATCTGTTAGCCCACATTTCAGCTTCTCCTTTCCCACAATCTCCTAAATGGCCATGGCTGATACAGATTTCCTTTTTATCTCTATTGGGGCCTTTTTGTCACCTCCCTCTTTATACTTATGAGGCCAAAAGAAATTTTTCTGCTGTTAGACATCTTTCATCATTGATGGGTTTCCTTGGACTAGCAATCAAAAGAGATACCTATCAATCATGACGTATGTAAGTCAAATTGTTATGCTATACATCCTAAATTTATACAGTGCTGTGTGTCAATTATATCTCAATAAAAGTCAAAGAATAAATGCAAAAAAGAGAGAAAAATACCTATCTGAAATCAGGCAATTACAGCAGTTGTCAAACTAGTCAACATAACAAGAAGGATACTGTTGGCTAAGTTTTCTAAATGAATATTATTTCCTTTTACTGAAGTTATGTAAAAACAGTTATAGTAGACCTATTAATTTGGATTCCACTAATCAGATAATTCAGACTAATTATTATATAGAATTAATTATGTAATTATAATTCAGTTTTTAACTATATATCGATATGTAATTGTAACAGCTACTACAAGAAATAATTTAAATATGTAGTATAAACACAAGTGGAGGAGTTATCACTTAAGAAGAAAAGAAAACTCTCAAGGGGGCCTTAATATCCTCTACCAATCACTAAAATTCTGAGTAAAAGTCCCGTCATTAAAGAGAAATTCAAATAAATCCACATACTAGAACCTTGATAATCTAGAGATACTATGTGAAATGAGAAATAGCAAACATGCCTTTTGAAAAAGCAGTCTGAAATTCCCTTTCCATGATCTAAGAATGTCATTTTTTTACCTGCATCCATTGGTCCTAATTAGTGAGATTTTGGTGTACAGTCTACGTTAACAAACTATTTTGCCTCAGGTTTTTGTGATAGCTCAGTTGGTAAAGAGTCAACCTGCGATGCAGGAGACCTTGGTTTGATTCCTGGGTCGAGAAGATCCCCTGGAGAAGGGATAGACTACCCACTCCAGCATTCTTGGGCTTCCCTTGTAGCTCAGCTGGTAAAGGATCCATCTGCAATGTGGAAGACCTGGGTTCAATCCCCCGATTCGGAAGGTCCCCTGGAGAAGGGAAAGGCTACCCACACCAGTACTCAGTCCCATGGCCTGTATAGTCCTTGAGGTTGCAAAGAGTCGGACACAAGTGAGCAATGTTCACTTTTGTAGAGGAAATTTAAAAAGAGATTCTGCCCATACTCCTGCACCATGCCCTGTGATAGTGGCATAGCTCTTATTGCCTGTCTGAGCCTCAGATGCTTCATCTATTTAAAGTGGGGATAATCATAACCTATTTCTTAGGGTTGATGGGCTGATATAAAGTTCATAAGGTAGTGAATCACATAAAATAAAGGATGAGTAAGCATTCATTCTCTTCCATTTCCCTTTATGACCTTTTCTGATCATACTCCTTTGCTGCCCTTGACCAACTCCCTTTGAAGCCTAAAATTGAAGCTTAGTCAGAGTAATTGCTGAGCTTCTGTCCAATAAAAGTGGGCTGCAGAGTTTGTCTTATTCTTTCAACCAACATATTCAAAGACCTCTTTACAAGACTTAGTGCAAGGTACCTAACAGCAAAATTAAGTGGTCACCTCTAAAGAATTTCAAAAGTTACTTGTTCTGCCAAAGTTCTGGTAATGTACATATTATCCAGTGCTCTGGATTAGGGCACTGAAAACTATAATTCTAAAAAAAAAGAAAAAAATCTTATGCTATTGAGGGATGGGACAGCTAATAAGTAACATCACATGCAGTTAGCATAAACCAACCACCTATCATGGAACAAAGAAATAGATTCTGATGAGAAGCAGAGTGTCTTTCTTTCAATAAATTTGAGGTTCTACTATGTGGCAGACACTGCCCAGCTGTATCTACTTGGAGATCCAGACTAGACCCTGCTAGGCTGGGTGGGTGCCCTTGCAAAAGGCTCTGGACATGTTTGATGAAGGGGTGGAGAGGAAGAAAGCAGTTGCAACAAAGTAAGGGGCTATCCTGTAAAGATAAATGTTACCTAAGAGACTTTTTTGCCTAGGGCAGCCTCATGAGGAGATCTTTACCCATCCACCCTGGGAAACCTGGGAAAGTAAGCAAGAAAGAGCTCTGTTTCTTCTGCAGTGTGGAAAAGTGCATTGTCAAGTCATTGCAAACTCAGTGGGAAGAAACAAGCTCAAATCCATTGGGATATGCATCTCTGGACATTTACTATCACTTAGTCCATTTAATGCAACTATTAAAATACCAAATCAACATCAATTTTATGTAAATTCACTTGTCTCATCTGGAAGGGAAACTGCACAGTCCAGTGTGGTGGCCACTAGTTACATGTGGGTTCAGTTCAGTTGCTCAGCTGTGTCCGACTCTTTGCGACTCCATGGACTGCAGCACGCCAGGCCTTGCTGTCCACCACCAACTCCCAGAGTTTACTCAAACTCACGTCCATTGAGTAGGTGATGCATCCAACCATCTCATCCTCTGTCTTCCCCTTCTCCTCCTGCCTTCAATCTTTCCCAACATCAGGGTCTTTTATTTTTTTATTTTTTGAAATTTTATTTATTTATTTATTTATTTTGCTTTACAATACTGTATTCGTTTTGCCATACATTGACATGAATCAGCCACGAGTGTACATGAACTCCCAATCCCGACCCCCACCTCCCCCCTCCTGCCCCACACCTTCTCTCTGGATTATCCCCGTGCATCAGTCCCAAGCATCCTGCATCCTGCATCGAACCGAGACCGGCGACTCATTTCACTTATGATATCATACAAGTTGCACTGCCATATTCAGGACTGATTTCCTTTAGGATTGACTGGTTTGATCTCCTTGCTGTCCAAGGGACTCTCAAGAGTCTTCTCTAGCACCATATTTCAACAGAATCAATTCTTCAGTGCTCAGCTTTCTTTATAGTCCAACTCTCACAGCCATACATGACTACTGGAAAAACCATAGCTTTGATTAGATGGACCTTTGTTGGCAAGGTAATGTGTCTGCTTTTTAATATGCTGTCTAGGTTGGTCATAACTTTTCTTCCAAGGAGCAAGTGTCTTTTAATATCATGGCTGCAGTCACCATCTGCAGTGATTTTGGAGCCCAAAAAAATAAAGTCTGTCACTGTTTCCACCGTTTCCCCATCTATTTGCTATGAAGTGATGGGACCAGATGCCATGATCTCAGTTTTCTGAATGGTGAGTTTTACATGTGGGTACCTACATTTAAATTAATTGAAGTGAAACAAAATTTTTAACCCTTAAAAATTAAATGAACAATGCAGTTCTTCAGTCTTGCTAGGCAGATTTCAAATGTTCCGTAACCACATGTAGTTAGTGGCCACCATAATGGACAGTGCCCACGCAGAGAATAGCCCTCATTGCAGAAAGTTCTCTTGGACCACACTGGTCTTGTTTGTGCCATTATTATGCTTGTACTCTATGCTGAACTATGGCATCTCAGTAATTCTCTAAAATAGCCCTGAAGCTTCATTCCTATTTTGCAGATGAAGAAAGAATCTCAGAAAAGATAAGCAGTTCCTCTCACATGGCTCTCACAACAGGACCTGACAGATGGTCAATGTCCAGTGAATGGTAGGAAGTAAGATGCCCAGGACTGACCACAACTTTCAAAAGTTCCAACTGGACCAGATTCTGGTCCAGTGTTAGTGCATTTTAAAATCAAATATTAATAAATTCTCCCTCTCCTTGCTCTAATTTAATGACATATTTAAATACTAAAACTACTCAGAAGAAGAGGAAGTATATATATCAGTTTTAAAAGGACAAGACAAGTAAGTGTATCCTTGGGTCTTATGGTGGGTTTGGAGAGTGACTGCAAATGGACAGAAGGGTTTTGTTTTGTTTGTTTTTGTGTTTTTTGAGGTGGTAGAAATATTCAAATGTTAGATTTCTGTGTCTGTAAATACTAAAAATGTATGGAGTTGTATATTTAAACTATGAATTTTATGGTATGCAAAAATTGATGCTTTTGAACTGTGGTGTTGGAGAAGACTCTTGAGGGTCCCTTGGACTGCAAGGAAATCCAACCAGTCCATTCTAAAGGAGATCAGTCCTGGGTGTTCTTTGGGAGGAATGATGCTAAAGCTGAAACTCCAGTACTTTGGCCACCTCATGCGAAGAGTTGGCTCACTGGGAAAGACTCTGATCCTGGGAAGGATTGGGGGCAGGAGGACAAGGGGACGACCGAGGATGAGATGGCTGGATGGCATCACTGACTCGATGGACGTGAATCTGAGTGAACTCCAGGAGTTGGTAATGGACAGGGAGGCCTGGCGTGCTGCAATTCATGGGGTCACAGAGTCGGACACGACTGAGCGACTGAACTGAACTGAAAGCAAAAAAGAACAAGATGTGAATCCTAAAACTCTAAGGCAGCCAAAATTGAATTTGAAAAGCTGCCAGAAAGTTTAATTAGTGAGTCAAAGATTATTTGTTGGCATTTCAAGAATCATCCTCATGATGGTAAAAGAAATGCTATTCCATCGCAATCAAACACTGGGAAACTCTGCGAGGTCTATGTTATTATTTCCATTTCAAAAGGGAGGAAATTGAGACTCAGAAAGTGAAAAAAGTTGCCCAAGACCCAAGGCCAGTAAGAATGGGCAGCAGTGTCAAACCCAATATGGCCTGGCCCAGAGCCCACGGCCACTCTCCTGTCTAGCTCATGGCCTCTTTCACTGAGCAGGAGGAGCCCTTCCACTGTTTGACTTGACATCACTTTCCTTCTTCCAGGACAACAGTAAACTGATTTTTCAGTGCTTCTATAGGGCTTGTGTTTTGTACTCAAGAAGATTTATGAAAGGTGTGAGTCTGGGAATCTGTTTTCAATACTGAATAAAAGGGGAAAAAATCTGGGCCTCGTGTTAATAGGAAGATATATGTTTCTTTTGATATTTACTAGGATGCATTATTTTATGGCTTTTACAATAACTTTTATAACACATGTGCAGAATATTATATATATATTTATTTATTTATATATAGAGAGACATACTTGTTTCTTTTCCTCCCAGGTTAGTTGATTCTTTGAGATTAAAGATGTGACTTGCAATGGTGTCTACATAGGAACTTTTGAGGTGCTAGCCTCCATCGTGCCTCTTACACATGGGTTAACACCCCAGGTTAGACTCACTCGATAATTTGTGTAGCTTGCTCTCTGCCCATTTTATAGAGTGGAATTCTGGAAAATAAAAAGCTGATGGGGCTTCAATTTCTAGCTTTGTCCAGAACTAGTAACCTGTATATCATTAGTTTTGTTCTCTTAGCATCTAGCATTATTTTCTTCTTACATTTTCCCTGTTCCCGATCATAAAGATTTAAGCAGACCTCTGGGCAGTTCACCGCACCCTCCGAACCCTCAACCTGACCCTCCAGTCTTACCAAGCCCGCTACAGCCCTGATTTCCTTTCCCACCCTTGATCTAGTCCAGCTAAGGCAGTCTCCTCTTGCCTCTCCGTGGCTCTCTGCTTCTCTCCATGCCTCTCTGCTTCTCTCCATGCCATTGTGAACACCTAGGTTCTTTTTCTTTTTCCTTTTTTTCTCTCATCTATACTTTGATAGAAAATCGAGCAGTTGAAATAAAACAAAATAAAAATAAATAGACGCAAGAAACTAGTTCCTTGCCAAATCATTAGAACATGTCCATGGGCCAAATTTGGGCTCTTGATATTGGACCTCTGCTATCTCTAGGACCTTGAGAGTCAGCAGCAATGATTTCCACCTTCAAAGAAATGTGGATATCAATGAAGAAGGAAAAGCAAAATCCAGAGTAAATGCTGTGAATTGTTGTTCAGTTGTGTCTGATTCTTTGTGACCCCATGGACTGCAGCATGCCAGGCTCCTCTGTCCCTCACCGTCTCCTGGAGTTTGCTCAGATTCATGTCCATTTAGCCAGTGATGCTATCTAACCATCTCATCCTCTGCCGCCCCCTTCTCCTGCCTTCAATCTTTCCCAGCATCAGGTTCTTTTCCAATGAGTCGCCTCTTCACAGCAGGTGGCCAATGTAATGGAGATTCAGCTTTAGCATCAGTCTTTCTATGACACTGTAATTATGAAAGTAAATATCACAGTGCTTTATTTTTCCTTCTACCAATATTCTTAGAATATTATACGCTTTTACATTTTTTGGCAGTAGTAGAATTTATTAAGTAACTTTGAAATTCTTGTTCACATTTCAAAATAAAGTGGACTTGCAGTCTTTGAGTCACTTCTTGTGTGTGCAGATGATTGAATGCCAGGATTTGAAAAGTCATTAACGCAGTTTCAGGAAATTAGCCATCTCCTAGTGTCAACAGTGGATTGTGTATTTTAGCTGTTTGACTCACTGCTCCAGTGGGCAGCCTGCTTTCTTGTGAACTGCAATCATTAGCCTTCTCCACAACGTGTTTTCAGAACAAGTGCCTCCTCCCTGACTTCCCACATCGTAATCACTTTATAGTCCAGGCACCTTTGCAGACATCTAACACCTTAAATTGGTCTACCACAGATATTACACTTCAGCAAAGCATTGCCTGGAACTAACACAAAACTGTTTCATATATTCTTTAGAAACATTGTTTCCTTTCTCTCTTACTCTGGATTTTGTGCAGGTATACCTAAATTTGGACAAAAGCTTTGTTCTGAGAAATTCTCATTTTAGAGGATTTCAAGGTAGCTCCTTTTAAAGCAATGAATGCATATATAAAATTGTCATCCTGTTTTTATTTATTTTGAAGGTCCAGATTTTTCCCCAGTAGATTTGCACAGAGAAATTTGACTATTGTTTTGTTAGCAAATGCATTTTCTCTGTAAAGGGCGCTTTTAAGTAGCATCAACGTACAGGTACTACCATGTGTAGGGTGAATGGTTGATGAGAGGTTGCTGTATAGCATAGGGAGTCCACCTTGGCGCTCCTACCCCCGTGGGATGGGGAAGGAGGTGCTCAGGAGGGAGGGGATATATATATATATATATATATATATAGTTATGGCTGATTCACATTGTTGTATGGCAGAAATCAACATAGTACTGTAAAAATTAAAAAACAAAAAATAAAGCAGTACATAAAGTGCATGGATTTGGACTCATTGCAGTTATCAAACTTACAGTATAATCATTTTCAGTATATAAATGTATCAAATCAACACATTGTACACCTTAAACTTCCACAGTGTTATATGTCAATTATATCTCAATAAAACTGGGGGGGGAAACTATGTCTTCTATCAGTAAATACAATAAAAACAGATACATTTCAAGATGGGCTATTGTGCATATATATTATAAGTGAATTGAAAATGATTAGAATCTCTTAACTTTTTTCTTAAGTCATAGTAGAAATATAAGCACTAGGAAACAGGAATGATAATGTCTATTTATTGTGTGCCTACTATTTTACAGATGAGAAGACTGAGTCTTAAAGTGGTTTAGTAACTTGCATAAAGTTTTCAAAAGTGGGTTGCAGAGTTAGAATTTAGAACTGGGATTCTCCTCAGCATTCTAATAAAATTCTAAGCAGGAGTTATTGTTCTTGGCTGCTGGAAAAATCTGTGCTGGGATTGTTTATATGGTGGGCAGACTAACCCAACTAAAATGACACCCCCTGCTGAGACAAAGCTGCCTTTATGGGCAGCAAATTCACAAATAATGTATTAAAAAAACAAACGCTAACATTTCTAAGTTTAGAAAAAACTTTTAAAGGGCCGATTTCAGCAGTCAACCATCCTTAGCATTCTTTTTTTGCAGTGGGTAGCAAATTCTCAGCTCTATGGATAGGTATGTGCTTCTGTGCCTGGTTTATGAAACATGCCAAATACACCCCTCCTATCAGTAATCCTCTGTGTAAATGTCATCATCTACGCAAATAACAACTTCTCATGCCAGCTTAAGGAGATTGTAAGGACGGTATTCTTTTAGCAAGAAGAAGGCAAACTTCTGGGGTGTTTGTTTTTTGTTTTTAGCTTTTTAGCTGCTGTGGTTTTCATTGCCTCTTATGGCATGAGCACCAAGTGATGTTTGCTGCCCCCAATTCCTTGACTATATGAATCAGGCTGGATTTCATCATTGTTCCAACAGCCCTTCTAGGCATGGGCTTCAGTTGAGGACATCCTTATTCAATAGTGTTGATGTTGGAACTGGAAAGTCATTTTACTAATGCAGGTTTCTGCTTTATTGTGTTGAAATCTTAGACAAATCCATTTCAGTTTAGTTCAGTCACTCAGTCGTGTCTGACTCTGTGACCCCATGAGTTGCAGCACGCCAGGCTTCCCTGTCCATCACTAACTCCCGGAGTTCACTCAGACTCACGTCCATTGACTCAGGGATGCCATCCAGCCATCTCATCCTCTGTTGTCCCCTTCTCCTCCTGCCCCCAATCCCTCCCAGCATCAGGGTCTTTTCCAGTGAGTCAACTCTTCCCATGAAGTGGCCAAAGTACTGGAGTTTCAGCTTCAGCATCATTCCCTCCAAAGAAATCCCAGGGTTGATCTCCTTCAGAATGGACTGGTTGGATCTCCTTGCAGTCCAAGGGATTCTCAAGAGTCTTCTCCAACACCACAATTCAAAAGCATCAACTCTTCGGTGCTCAGCTTTCTTCAAGTCCAACTCTCACATCCATACATGACCACTGGAAAAACCATAGCCTTGACTAGACGGACCTTTGTTGGCAAAGTAATGTCTCTGCTTTTCAATATGCTATCTAGGGTGCTCATAACTTTTCTTCCAAGGAGTAAGCATCTTTTAATTTCATGGCTGCAGTCACCATCTGCAGTGATTTTGGAGCCCCAAAAAATAAAGTCTGATCATCTGTAATCTAAGATATGGGCAGGATTTAGCTCTTGCAATAGGCTGAGTCGATTTTTCCTTCAAATCTATATGTAAAAAAGAGAATGGAATGAAACTTCAGTTCCACAAGTCATATGGGCTTAATATAAAGATAGTACAGAACTAGAAGAATTGGGGCTGGATATCACATACTTTTCATTGTCGTTTACTTTCTAGCACTTAATCCAGTCAAAATATTTCCCTTAACAACATTTCTACCTTCCGAATTATTCAGATGCTTAACTGTATTCTGCATCTACATTTATGCAAAAAGGCACAGACCGTATGCATCAGATTCTGTGCAAATAAGAACTCATTCCAGGAGGCCCTTATGGAATTGATGATGTAAGACGCCCCCGCATCACCTCATTCAGGCTACTCCGGGTTTTCCTTTCCAGGGTTCAGCGGACTCCTACACGAGCAGGCCGTCTGACTCCGATGTCTCTTTGGAAGAGGATCGGGAAGCGATTCGGCAGGAGAGGGAGCAGCAGGCGGCCATCCAGCTTGAGAGAGCAAAGGTGACATTCTTGCCCCTCTTGGGTTCCAAAGTGGCATGTTGCTCAGCAGGTATCAGCTGCTTTTCCCCTGCCTCAGATTTCTCTGGAATAATCATTTTATAGTCGTCCTGATAAGGCATCAGATTGCCAGTCCCTCATGTGTTCACCCCTGAGAGTAACATTCTCAGGGAGTGGTAGCCTGAGACCTGGACCCTTTCAGTTTCCTTTTGCGTTTGGTTGGGTGGTGAAAACTCTTGGTCATCTTCGATCTTAGTGATTGTGGACCATACCCAGCTTGCCCTCCGGGTATTGGCCAAGAGCCTCTCAAGGGACCAGCTTGCCTGCCCCGTTCTCCATGACAGTAGCCTTCATTACTGGCCACAGGCGCACAGCTGTCTATGCACTGTTGATGTGTCTATCCCTCCCTCCTGGTTTCAGTCTCCCACCTCAAGTTTCTTCCCTGTTCAGAACTTTGAACAACGATTAGCATTTCAGCAAAATCGAGCAATAAAAAGCTTTGCTGAAAGAGACCTTCAGATATTCCACAGGAAGAAGACTCCATAGGAGACAACAAAGAACAAATTGAATTTTTGAATGTTAGAACTGAACGAGTTACTAGAGATCTCCTGTGCTATGTCTTTCAGTCTTTTTTTTTTAAGCACAGACCCTTATTTTGAAATGAAATTTTATTCACAGTAACAGACATAACAGATTCCTGGTCAGCCTCTCCTCTTTGCCCTTCATGACTCCTAAGGCATATTGATCCAGTCTTTCCAAGTTTTAGGAGGAAAAAAAAAAAGGAAGCTCAAATAAAGTGAACTCCTTCACTTTTCTATTTTGACAGTAAAATATTTAAAAGAGTGGGAAGAGGAGTATGAGGCAGGCTCAGGAAGTGTCTTCTTTGGCTTTTACACCTGTGATATCTGTGCCAGGTGGTGGAAGGGGGTTGGAGGTGTCAGTGGAACCCAAATCCAGGTCCTGCATTGACCCTCTTGCTCCCCAGATGTGTTCCCAGATTGAAGAAATGAGCCCATAGCAGAGCAGGCTGATAGTGGTACAGAATTCGCCTGCCAGTGCAGGAGACCCAAGCTCGATCTTTGGAGCTTGAAACTGCAGTCCACTCCAATATCCTTGCCTGGAGAATTCCATGGACAGTGGAGCCTGGTGGGCTGCAGTCCATGGGTTCACAACACGACTGAGAGACTAAGCACCTCTAGAGTAGAGCAGCCCAGGACTGCAGGGGTCTGGTGGGTTCTCTTGCGGCTGATTTCTGTCTTAGTTTTCTCTCAGGCTCTGTTCTGTGGCTGCTGTGGTCATCCACTGACAGCAGTAGTGCTGCCAGCTGAAGCTGGAGGTTGGCTGAGCCTCTGCCAAGCTGCAGCCGCCCAGGAGCACTTTGCTGCAGGGGAATTTGTCTAAAAAGAGTTTCAGAAGCAGTTTTGTTAGCTAGGGAGAAGGTGATGTGATGTGTAAATGGCTCCACCCTCCCTGTTTGCCCCGTTCTGGCCGGCTTTTTTTTTCCCTGCCAGGACAAGATATTCTATTGAGTGGGTTCCCGCAGGTTTTCAGATCTGAGGCTATTTCAATAATATTTATTTTACTCCTCCACTCCTTTTTCCTTTAAGACCCAGCATACATTTCCTGTACCCCAAGATGTGGGTATCTGTTATCATTTAAAATAATAAACATGGGACTTTCTTGGTGGTTCAGGAGTCAGGACTCCATCCTCTCACTGCTGAGGCCCAGGTTCAATCCCTGGTTGGGGAGCTGGAATCCCTCAGGCCTCATGGTGCAGCCAAAGAAAGGTAAAAAGAGTAAAAGGACGCTCATACCTCAGAAAATAAAATAACAAACTTAAGTTTTATGACTATAGGACAAAGCAGACTGCCCCTTCTGCCTTCCCTCCCCAAGACTCTGGGGCACAATTCTTTGGAATATTGGAAAGTATGATGGGAGGGGGAATAGGGCTGGGTGAGTAGAACGGAATCCTTTTCAGAGTCCTTTCTGCAAATTTCTTAGTGCTGCCTAGAAATGCAAAACTCAATTGAGATCCCTCTTTGGAAAGTGATTTCTCTTACTGCCTGGTACTCTCCGTGATCTGATTCTACATTTCAGTGAGAAAAACCCTCCTTGTCTTCCTCCCTTCATCCTTCTTCTGTGGTTCTCTTCCCAGTCTAAACCCGTAGCATTTGCTGTGAAGACGAATGTGAGCTACTGTGGTGCCTTGGACGAGGATGTGCCTGTTCCAAGCACAGCCATCTCCTTTGACGCGAAGGACTTTCTACACATAAAAGAGGTAAATGTAGGATGCATTCCTTAACCTGCCACACAGTCAAGGCCGGGATCAGCTCTGAGCTGAACTAAATGGAGAGGAGCCCTAAGGAACTACCAGTGTTTTGCCCCATTTAATTGGAAAGGCTTCCAAATCCATCCCTTCTCACCGAGAGTTAGAAGACTGAGGTTGTTGCTTGCATTATCACACATTTAAAATAAAACTAGCTGTTGGAGAGACAGTGGATTGGAGTGGGAGAATTCTGGAATCAGTGGACCGTTAGAGCTGTTCTGGATGAGGGATAATGGGATTGAGCCATCCTGGTGCTACTGAGATGGAGAAAACGATTTCTCTCCACATTTGAGGTATATTGTGGACATTCAATGAAGAGTGCTGGTGATGGACCTTGTGTAGGAGCTAAAATTGAGGGAGATATCGAAGATGGATCAAGGAAATCAAGGTTTATGAATTAAGCAGCTAGGCTGGATATGACTAGGGTGAGGTGAGGACAGATGGAAGGGAATGTGGGGAGTGGACATCTCAAAGGAGATATGAAGTAGGAAGTTAGATGTGAGAATCTGGAGCTCAAAGGAAGGGGTTGGGCCAAAGATACACATTTGGATCGTTAGTTTATCCAGGTGGCATGTAAAGCTGTGGTAATGAATGAAGTCATCTAAAGACAGAGGAGAAGGAGGAGAGAAGGCAGCCCTGGATCAAATCCAAAGGAATTCCATCCTGCAAAGGTGGGGTGCATGAAAAGACTCAGCAAATAAGGAGCTGAAAAGGAGAAGCTTGAGATATGGGAGGAGAACTAGGACAGAGCAATTCATGGACATCAACAGAGAAGAGTGTGCTCAAAAGGAGGAAGCAACCAGCTGCAGCCAATGTTGTGACATGTCACCTAAGGTGAGGAGAAAGAAATGGACGTTGGGTTGGCCACACGGTGGTCAGCAGCATGGAGGTCACTGGGACCATTGTCTGGAGTTTGGGAGATGAAAGCTGGATGCAGTGTGATGAGGAGGGAAGGGGAGTTAGGAAGTATATTTAGCAAGCACAGACCATGCTTCCAAGGGAACTGACACTGACCAGGCAGAGACTGAAGAGGGTATGAAGTCAAAAGAGGTTTTCTTTCAGGATGGGAGCCACCAGAATATGTGTCCATGCCTGTTAACAGAGAGAAAAGGAGAGAGATTGATGGGAAAGGTGAGAAGTTTTTGGTAGTCAGGAAGCCTGGGATCCAGACCCCAAGTGATGGGGCAGACCTTTAATAGGAAGGGGAACACTTACTCATTATAACAGATAGGGTAAAAGATGAGTTTAGGTACTCACAGCTTTGGTTATGAGAAACTGAGGAAGCATTGAGTTGACCTCTTCTGCTTTCTCGATCGTGTATGACATGGGGATATTCATATGTGCCCGAAAGACAAGGACTCTCAACCCAAAACATGTGCCCTAGCACCTGAATGGTTAGGTTGACTTTGTGTCATCATTCTCATCAAAAGTGACCAAACCATATTCATTAGTTGCTCATTCCCATTGTTTCCAAGGAGAAGCAGCACTTGAAACAGTAAAAGAAGTCCTCAGATATTCCATGCATACTACTCACACCTGCATCCCCACTTTGATGCATTATGTTTTCCTCCATTCCATCAATCATCTCCATTTGTCCTGTTGTTTGCTTTTTTGATCTATATGCTCCTCGAGCAGTAACTTTCCCTTGCCTGGCAGTTTGATGTATGATGTTGAGCTGGTAATCCTATATGGATTAGAGCCACTTGTTTGCAGATTTTGAGATCTCAGATAAGGAAACATCTTAGAAAGAGAACGTGCTCATCATTTTCAGGAAAGGAAAATGAGAAGAATTGGAATAACACTAACGTGACCTTGCCAGGAAGCTGGTGTGTACTCCCTGAACGTCAACATGAGTGAACATATTTCTATAATCCAGTTGTAGCCTTTCCTCTCATCCATAACCTCGAAGGCCATTTGGTATGCTCTATTTTCAGTACTTTCTCAGTAATGAAAAGCTTAAAGTAGAGAAAAGCTACAGCTGTCCTTATCACATACACCAAATGACAGTGATTTAAGTCCTTGAATGTACAATGTAACTTTCCCTAAGTGGCTCAAAGAACTTTCATTAACATTGAGTCAGATTTTCACTGTGCTTTAGCTGTTTCCTAGAAGAAAGTAAAACATCTTGGGAAGTTACATCAACTGTTTCAGGAACCCCTTTAAGATCATTTGGGTAGCAGTTAGTAAATTAGTTTTCCGGTGGGCTAATTTGATTTCAGGAGGTAACTTAAGCTGTGGGAAACTATGACTCACTGTTTTGTCCCCACCACAGTAAAATTTAAACTCCAAATCCATGCACCAAACATTCTAAAGAGGTCCCATTGCCTTTTGTTAATTTCAAAATAAATAGACCTGTTATTTCAGGAGTGTTATCCTGAAATAAAAGATGGAAAGATGGGAGAAATTGAGACCTAGACTGTTCAAGATTTTATATTAGGTTGACTCACATTGCTTCAGTGCAGGCTCAGACTGCTTGCCATGTGTGCTTTGTGTAGGAGCTGTGTGCAAAACAAAGGCCAAGTCTCTAACTCATATCTTTTTGCTTTTGAGTATAAAACTGTTACTCAGAATTACTCAGAGTCACCCGGAATTTTGTGCTTTGATGATTCAGTGGAAATATCCACTTCTCCTTCCCAGCGTGTCAATGTCATATACATATAAATTCTACTGTCCTGTGAGCTAAGCAAAATATACCATATAGAGTTACGCTTTGAAAAAATGAGATGCTTCCTGTAACTCAAAGAGAGAGAGTTACCTTGTCTGACACTAGTAAAGACAATAAAGGAAGTTTTCGGAGTTATCTCTGGAGGATGTAAACAGTAGGAGTAATGTCTGTTTTCTGGAAATCACCTTGCTGAAACCTTCCCTTGAGGCAGGGAGCTTGGATTAAACATGCCTTCTGCCCTAAGATTTGTCACCTACAAACTGGTACTTGCCATGGGTGCTTTACTGACTGACCCACCAGGGAAGCCCAAAGGAGTCAGAGCCGACTTAGTGACTGTACAACAGCAACCCGGGCAGCTGCCATCTGCCTCTATAAGGAGTAAATCATTGCTGCTGCAGCTCTGATTTTCAACACCCTCTGAAAGTGGAGAGCAGAAATGAGGCACTCTGTGCTCTGGGAAAAACTGGCATAACTGGTCTTCAGATAGTTAAGTATTTTTCAGCAGCCAATTTTATGAACCCAATTCTTATATCTCCTCATATTTAGAAAAGCACTAAATTCCTTCTTAATGATGACTGCTCCTTATGACTAGCAGAAAGCTTCTGTTTGTGGTTGACTGAATGTACGCTTTCTAACCTTCCTCTACTGCCTCTTGGAGCAGTTTCTCAAAACTATCTGAAATGCTGTCTCCTGGGCTATAGTCCTCATTTTGCCCCCAATAAAACTTAACTTGCAGCTGTCATATTGTGCATTTTTTTTAAAAGTCAGCAAATTCAGCAAATCTATCATTACAAATGCAGTTTTGCTGGCCCATCAAATAGGACCATGTTACCCCATATTGACTGAAGCCTTTGGTGGGTTTGTTTCCCAAGGTTACATGTCTTGGAACTTTATTTAAATGGAAATTCCTTCATTCCTATTGGATTTCAGGTCACTTGGAGATTACTTCAAAAATTCCACTTATGTAAAATATGCTTAGTCTTTGTGAGAGTAGGCTTATTTTTCTTCAGGTAATAAGATGGACCTTGATTTGCAAATCTGTATTTGGAAGATTATATTGTTTTTCCCCAGAGAGAGTAAAATACACATACTATGGGGGAATTTTTACCTCAAAGCTTTTGATAAATAACAGACTGTTCGGTGTATTTCATCTTAGACTTGTCTCTCTTGTCTTCCAGAGTTCTAATCACACTGCTGCATATGTATCCTTACAAAATCTATTCCCGAAGATGTGGCAAGGGCTTCTTGACAAAGACCAAGGGAATCCAAACGTTAAGACCTGACTTTAGCCCAGGGATTAGCAAACGGTGTCCCATGGGCTGAAACCAGCCTGCTGTCTTTCAGAAGGAAAAGGTTTACTGAAGCACAGCCATGCTTACGTGTTTACTATTGTCTGTGGCTGCTTCCACACTACAATAGACGTTACGGTGGTTGCATCAGACACCATATGGCCTGCAGACCCTCAAGTGTTAATTGTCTTGGCTTTTGGACTAGAAAGTTTGCTTTATTCTTTGGACACCCCCCAGATATATATAATATGGTATAATATACTATAAATAGTGTTTGTATATATAATATGGTACAGTATAATATTATATAACATTGTGTTTCAATCTTTTGGCCCCCTGAGATGAATAAATGTGAAGATAAGTGAATTGATAGCATCTTTGTTTCTGTGTTCCAGAAATATAACAATGATTGGTGGATAGGAAGGCTGGTGAAAGAAGGCTGTGAGATTGGCTTCATCCCAAGTCCGCTGAGATTGGAGAACATACGGATTCAGCAGGAACAGAAAAGAGGCCGTTTTCACGGAGGGTGAGGCTCCTTCTTTTCTCCACATTTTGTTTGCAGGGAGCAGGGAAATTAGGTGATGTTTTCAAGTTTCCTTATTAAGTTAAACACGTATGCTTTTGAAGTAAAAGCTATTTTTCTATGTGCAAGGCACTTCTGAAATTGACACAAGGGGGTTTTAGGTAGTTCATGCCCCCTGTTGTGTACTGAATGAAGCTGGACACTCCTGAAATCAACATGAATTCCACAGTGGAGACTGTTTTCTGTGACCCCAACAAACCCTCTTGGGAACCTGAGCTTCCCTCTGTGAGAGTCGTGTAGAGCATCCTTTTACAGTACCGCAAGTAGGGGCCTGGCCTGACCTAGCATCGTAGCTCTTCTTGGTTATCTTTCAGAGAAGCTCTTTCAGGTGAGCACAGAATGCTGTGGTACATGCAGTACCATCCCAGGACTAGCAGCAGCTTCTCCAGGGTTTTCTGTGGCCACTGCTTGGTAATAAAAGGAAGACTCTGTCCAGCCTCTGATGAATTAGCCTCTAGTGAACAATGAAGTATCCACAAAGATCAGAGTGCAGGTGTTTAAAGGTCCCAGGGATACAAGCAAAGCCTGAGAGGACAAATCAGCATCATATTAAGCCTGCATATATTGTGAGCAATTTGCAATTTTTAAAGGAATCTCCACACTGTTCTCCATAGTGGCTATACAGACCTTTTTTTTTTCTTTAAATTAATTTTTATTTTTTAGTTTGTTTTGCTTTACAATATTGTATTCGTTTTACTATACATTGACATGAATCAGCCACGAGTGTACATGAACTCCCAATCCCGACCCCCACCTCCCCCCTCTCGCCCCACACTATCTCTCTGGACTATCCCTGTGCCTCAGTTGCAAGCATCCTACATCCTGCATCGAACCTAGACCGGCGATTCATTTCACTTGTGATATCATACATGTTGCACTGCCATTTTCCCAAATCATCCCTCCCTCTCCCTCTCCCACAGAGTCCAAAAGGCTGTTCTATACATCTGTGTCTCTTTTGCTGTCTTGCGTATAGGTTTATCATTATCATCTTTCTGAATTCCATATATATGTGTAAGTATACTGTATTGGTGTTTTTCTTTCTGGGTTACTTCACTCTGTATAATCGGCTCTAGCTTCATCCACCTCATTAGAACTGATTCAACTGTATTCTTTTTAATGGCTGAGTAATACTCCATTGTGTATATGTACCACTGCTTTCTTATCCATTCATCTGCTGATGGACATCTAGGTTGCTTCCATGTCCTGGCTATTATAAATAGTGCTGCGATGAACATTGGGGTACACGTGTCTCTTTCACTTCTGGTTTCCTCGGTGTGTATGCCCAGCAGTGGGATCGCTGGATCATAAGGCAGTTCTATTTGCAATTTTTTAAGGAATCTCCACACTGTTCTCCATAGTGGCTGTACTAATTTGCATTCCCACCAACAGTGTAAGAGGGTTCCCTTTTCTCCACACCCTCTCCAGCATTTATTGCTTGTTGACTTTTGGATCGCAGCCATTCTGACTGGTGTGAAATGGTACCTCATTGTGGTTTTGATTTGCATTTCTCTGATAATGAGTGATGTTGAGCATCTTTTCATGTGTTTGTTAGCCATTCGTATGTCTTCTTTGGAGAAATGTCTATTTAGTTCTTTGGCCCATTTTTTGATTGGGTCATTTATTTTTCTGGAGTTGAGCTGCATAAGCTGCTTGTATATTTTTGAGATTAGTTGTTTGTCAGTTGCTTCATTTGCTATTATTTTCTCCCATTCAGAAGGCTGTCTTTTCACCTTGCTTATAGTTTCCTTTGTTGTGCAGAAGCTCTTAATTTTAATTAGATCCCATTTGTTTATTTTTGCTTTTATTTCCAGTATTCTGGGAGGTGGATCATAGAGGATCCTGCTGTGATTTATGTTGGAGAGTGTTTTGCCTATGTTCTCCTCTAGGAGTTTTATAGTTTCTTGTCTTACATTTAGATCTTTAATCCATTTTGAGTTTATTTTTGTGTATGGTGATATGTCTTACTGTTTTTTGAAAGTCCTAAAGTAGAATTAGTTCTTTCTCTTAACTCTCAGCCTCCTTTTTCTATTAGATCCTTTTCTGTTTCCAAAACGCCTCTGTTCTTCAGGAGGCCTTTTGCCTTTATCATAATGAGAAGTTCTTAAATAGTGATAGGAGATCACTACAGTGTGAGCCCCACTTTTAATTATCGACCTTTGTTAGGATATAACATGCCTGTAATATTATTAATGATTCATCCCTCTTATTACTTCTTCTCTAGACTTTTTGTCTATCTTGCTGCTCCATTGAAAACCTATGTTCCTTTGCAATTACTCTTTTTTCTTACTGGACCCTTTCCTTCACTCTTCCACCAGACCACTCCTTCATCTGCTTTAGATCTGTGTTAAATATCATCTTTTCAATGATCCAGTTCCTGCCACCATATCTAAAGTTGAATCCATTTCTCTCCCCTTGCTTATCTCTCTCTCATCTCAGTTTTCTTTGTTGCACTTACTACTATCAAACATACTACATTTTTACCTATTCATCTGATTGATACTGATACCACTAGAATTTGTCTGTATAAGGGAAAGAATTTTGTTTTCCCCTCACTGTTGTATCCTTAGTTCCTATAACAGTGAATACTCTTCTGCTCATTCTGAGCTGTGTTTGACATCCAACCAGTGCATTGGTGGTCAGTGTTGGTTAAGCAAACAGTTCACAAGAACACTCCTCTTAGTGATTCATTGGCCTCATTTCTGCATTAAATAATTAGGAAAGAGACTTTCACAAAGTATTTCCAGATCTTAGTTAGTTTCCCACTTTCTCTGAGAAAGGAGGTCAAAGAAAACATTTGGGCAGATCCTTGAAGCTCTACTCTAAGAGCAGGACTTGGTGTGTTTTGAATTATTTAGTAGGATTAAGGCCAAAGAAAGCTTTGTACTCTCAAGTTCTATTTTCAAGGAATCTGGGGAATGAGTCCTAAGTTCCTTTTCTGTATCTTAGGAAATCCAGTGGAAATTCTTCTTCAAGTCTCGGAGAAATGGTGTCAGGGACATTTCGAGCAACTCCCACATCAACAGGTGAGGGTTTTAGTTAGACTTTTTTTTTTTTAATGGAATGTATTTCTTTCTTAATCTTTGAAAATACATGCAAATATTTTTTTTACTAATTTGGAAGCAATTTAAAGATTTTTCTATTTAATATTTCATTGCTTATTTGCTTTTCTCTAGTAATTTAATTTGAATTAAAGGGTACTTGTGTTACTAGAAATTCAGATCATTGTAACAATGACAGAGATTACATGTTTTGATATGGCTCATGATTTTTACAATCTTATTTGCCCTCTATTGTATAAATCATTCAGAAGCAAGTTCACTATCCCACCCAAGAACCCAGCACACTTTAAGATGGTGAGGGTCAATTATATGAGTTTTAAAAGCATTCTAAAGAAAATGATGAGTTCCAGTCTTCATGTAAAACTTCAGGGTGTGTTGGTACAACCTGAGCTGTGGAGGTGGGGAGGGCTGAAGCAGAGAATGAGGTTTGGCCCAATGGGCTCATTTCTGTTTGAAAAACAGACAACTGAGCCCTGAATTTAATGGTAATGAAGGGACAGTGATGGCCCAATCAGGAGCTGTCGTGCATTTAGAAATTGTGGAGGTATTCAAGCAAGAATTTTTCTTCCACCACATTCCCTGGCTCTACAGGCTCATTTCGTTCTACTCCAGAACAGATGCTGCATTAATGTATCTGGGATTATCATTTCAGAATGACAGATCCAATGTCTATCCTGGCATACCATAACTGCAGGAAACTCTGGGTTGGTTCCAGAGCAGATCTGAATATCCGAGTCCTTGTATGTGAAACCTGATCTCCAGGGCTCTGAACCAAAGTCTTGTTCTTTAGGTTGTCTGCAAATGGACAGGACTGCATGGGTGGCCACAAAGCCAGAGATATTGAGTATATTTTGCCTCATCCCCATTTGCTGAACATTTAAGTCATTGCAGCTGTTCACTATTACACACAAGAAAGAACAGGGACAACTGATTATAAACTTACTTGAAATTAAAAGCAATGTCAGTATTCTGGAAAGTGAGCAGAAAGCCTTAAGAACACAAAAAGAACTGCAAATTCTTCTGCTATTTTACCAAAATTACACATCCAAAAATAACTAGTGAGTGCAGTGATGGTCATTATCATACAAATTATTGTTCTAAGTCTCTTTTTATCAAATTTGATTTGTCCAAGTTGCTCTCAGCCACACCACATGCTGTGTCCAGCACGGGAACAACCCACGGCCTGTGGCTGGCCCAGCCAATGTTATGAAATCCACCCTCCCCACCCATTGGAAATCAAGCTATGAGGTCATTTGTTCAGGGAGGAAATGGTCTGTTTTTGCATTTGTCTTCCCAATTGGCCCAACCAGAATGAAATAGTAGAGTAATGCTCTGCAGAGTGGGTGATTGGGAAATGACGAGAATGACAGGGACAAACTGGCATGTTCTTCCCTCTTTTAAAATCATGTGCTAACAATGACAGAGATTACATATTTTGATATGGCTCTCATTGTTGTCTTTTAGCAAAACAGAAGCAAAAAGTGGTAAGTCATGTTTCCTTTTTAAATCTCCTGTGAAGGTTTCTATCCATAAATGCCTGCAATGCTCCATTTCAGTGACCCAAATGGCTATAAAATGAGGGAGGCGTCTCCTTGGTGGGACCCATGGTTATCATTTCTCATTTGGCCGGAGGATTGTGAATGTTGTGGCTGTGGAGGAGGGCTGCTGACCCTCACACCTTGTTATGTGTGTCCAATCATCTCTTTCAGACGGAGCACATCCCCCCCTACGACGTGGTGCCATCCATGCGTCCGGTGGTGCTGGTGGGGCCATCACTGAAGGGTTATGAGGTACCGATATCAGTCTGTTACCCATCAGTTCTTGATCAAGAACCTAGGAGACAGCCACTGGGAGCTTCCTCCTTGGGGTCTGCTTACACTCAGCCCTCAGCTTGTGAAGACAGGAGGTGCTTTGTGGGGTTCACGTGGCCCTTTGCTATTTCCTCCCTCTCTGGCCCTCTTCTCATCTTTCATGTATTACAGTGTTTAGAAATAGCTCCCTCAAAATAGTTATAATGGGAAGTTCTGGTCAAAGGTTTGCTCTGCTTTCATTTCAAAGAAAAGGATTTTATCTGTCTCAACGGTTCCTGTTGCTGTTAGAAAAAATAGCAAATGAATGGCACAAGGGAACATAAAAGTAATCAGCCAGCAAACCTCACCTCAGAGCACCAACCAGTCTCACTTTGCTGGGTGCTCAACACGATGGCATATTCCACCAAACATTTCTCTGCTTCTTTATTTATATATATATATATAGGATTATCCCCGTGCATCAGTCCCAAGCATCCTGCATCCTGCATCGAACCTAGACCGGCTGCTTCTTTATTTTAATGGACGTAAAAAAAGGAAAAAAATCCATTAAAAATATCATTGAACTCCTTCAGAGATGAACTAAGCAATGTAAGGAAGAAGAGCGCAAACACTTAGATGTACTGCATTTCAGATGTTGCCATTTGACTCTATGCCAGCATGGATAAGAATAAATGGGTAGGACATTATCTGAAGGTGGGCCACCTCCGTGGCACCCTTCCCACTGAATCAGCCCAAATCTGGTACATAGTCGCTTTCAGTGCATATTTGTTGAGTGAATTAATCAATCTCTTTGACACAGGTTTAAGAATCCCATCTCTTTCTCCCACTTCCCCTTTCACTCCTTCCCCTCCCCTCCCCCTCTCAATGGGGACTGTCTGAGGAAGAGCAGAGAGGGGTCTACAGAAGTCCAGCCCTGGATGTGGAGAATGTGTCCACCAACTTGCACAGACTAGGAGGAGGCCGGGCCTGGGGCTGGCCCAAGGAGCTCTAGTTGCTCCTCATTGCAGGCAGGCACCACTCAGGTATGGCATGAACAGGCCGTATCTGTGCACAGAGCCAGCTTATCCTGGTCTCCTGGTGGCCCTTCTATCCCCTAAAAAAGAGATGAGGGTCTGTCTTGGGTCTAGTGAACACCGCTGGTTCACCCTTCAGCACCCTGGAGGAGAACCAATGGGGGAAACTGAGTAAGTGCAAATAGGTTAAGTGTGAAAAACTCTGTTCATGGTTGTTTGCCCTGTCCTGCCCCCAGCAGACAAATAGCTGTGATAAGGTCTTAGGTTGGAACGCCCTTCTTTGCAGCTCTCTCACTTTTGATTTCTCTCTCTCTGCTGTTGTTTGCCTCATTCTTTTTTTCTCACCTCTGCAAAGGTCACAGACATGATGCAGAAAGCCCTCTTTGATTTCCTGAAGCACAGGTTTGATGGGAGGTGAGACATACAGATGCTTTTGCATTTTTATTTTCCTTTAACCACCATGAATGATAAGTTGATTTGTAGGTCTATGTTTCCTGTGATTGCGGATGTTCTCTAATTAAAATAACTCAATGTTCAAGGGAGAACACAATGAAAGTGCTCTGAAAATATGAAGTTAGGATGTATAGCATCGAATCTCTTAAAGTAAAAGGACCTTGATAAAGAAAATAATTCATTTGTTTTATTTAAATGTATGTGTTAGTCTTTATTTTCTCACTTGTAATTGAATTCATACCAAACATGTTTATGAGAAAATAATGAAAAATATAGAATGTTTCTGACAATATGGAGCATCGCTGGCAAGTTAGGGAGAGTCGTTTGGGAATGCATATATGCATGTGTATCATATGAAGATATAAAGTACTAAATTTCCTTAAAAGAAGAGTGCAAGAAATGTTTCCATCATGGTGGTGGTGGTTTAGTTGCTAAGTTGTGTTCTACTCTTGCAACCCCATGGACTGCAGCCCACCAGGCTCCTCTGTTCATGGTATTTTCCAGGCAAGAATACTGGAGTGGGTTACCATTTCCTTCTCCAGGGGATCTTCCTGACCCAGGGATCAAACCTGAGTCTGCTCTATTGTAGGCAGTTGTCTGCACTGCAGGCAGATTCTTTACTGCCTGAGCCACCAAGGAAGCCTGTTTTCATCATAAGCCTCCCAAAGTAACTATTTTGTAGGGAATAGTATTTCTTTGAATATTCAGTTCTGGGTTTGTTTTACTAGAAATTACCTTGCTATTTTATTGGTTTCTTTTCTATGTATCCTATCCCACTATGACCCATATCAACATGGCGCAGTCTTTAACCACTGGAAAATTTTATCATTTCAGTTTTGTGAAAAATATCTGGAAGGAGCTTCTGTATTTTGCAGAGAAATGTTAAAAAGTCCACACCGACTCAATACTAAGAACTAAGCTCTTTCACAATGCAGAATGTATTCCGTGTAAAAATAACCACATGAAATCAATACCTGAAGATTTATTAGAAATGAAGAAAACTTAGTACTGATGGATAAGTATGGATAAATGCATCCAGCTTACTAAATTTTTAAGTATTTAAAGATATTTTTTAAAATTTCCACATAGGTTTTTAAAAATATGATATTTTAAGAAAAAAAGCAAACATGATACTGCTTTAAGTACAAATTGTATATATTTGTTTAAAAGAAAAACCTTCTGGATAATTGTGTTTAAAGTATTTGTTAGTTTCTGGGACTATGTATAATAGAAAGAAAATAAGCTGGGATTTTAGTTCTGATAATTGATATTTTAGTTCAAGAAAGCAGAAAGCTTCAGTGCCATTATGTGAATTGCTAAGTACCTCATACAGACTTCAGTTTCAGTTCAGTTGCTCACTTGGGTCCGACTCTTTACAACTCCACAGACTGCAGCACACCAGGCTTCCCTGTCCATTACCAACTCCTAGAGTTTGCTCAAACTTATGTCCATTGAGTCGGTGATGCCATCCAACCATCTCATCCTCTGTCATCCCCTTCATCTCCTACCTTCAATCTTTTCTAGCATCAGGGTCTTTTCCAATGAGTCAGTTTTTTGCATTAGGTGGCCAAAGTATTGGAGTTTCATCTTGAGCATCAGTCCTTCCAATGAATATTCAGGACTGATTTCCTTTAGGATTGACTGGTTGGATCTCCTTGCTGTCCAAAGGACTCTTAAGTGTCTTCTCCAACAGCACAGTTCAAAGCATTAGTTCTTTGGCACTCAGCCTTCTTTATGGTTAGACTCTGACAGTCATTCATGACTACTGGAAAAACCATAGCTTTGACTAGACGGACCTTTGCTGGCAAAGTAACGTCTCTGCTTTGTAATGTGCTGTCTAGGTTGGTCATAGCTTTTCTTCCAAGGAGTAAGCGTCTTTTAATTTCATGCTTCAGTCACCATCTGCAGTGATTTTGGAGCTCAAGAAAATAAAGCTTGTTACTGTTTCCACTACTTTCCCATCTATATGCCATGAAATGATGGAACCAGATGCCATGATCTTAGTTTTCTGAATGTTGAGTTTTAAGTCAACTTTTCATTCTCCTCTTTCACTTTCATCAAGGTCCTCTTCACTTTCTGCCATAAGGATGGTGTCATTTGCCTATCTGAGTTTATTGATATTTCTCCCAGCAATCTTGATTCCAGCTTCATCCAGCCCAGCATTTCTTATGATGTACTCTGCATATAAATTAAATAAGCAAGGTGACAATATACAGCCTTGACATATTCATTTCCCAATTTGCAACCAGTCCATTGTTCCATGACTGGTCCTAACTGTTGCTTCCTGACCTGCATACAGATTTCTCAGGTCACGTGGTCTGGTATTCCCATCTCTTTCAGAATTTTCCAGTTATTGTGATCCACACAGTTAAAGACTTTGGTGTAGTCCGGAAAGCAGACGTAGATGTTTTTCTGGAACTCTTTTGCTTTTTCAATGATCCAACGGATGTTGGCAATTTGATCTCTGGTTCCTCTGCCTTTTCTAAAACCGGCTTCAAAATCTGGAAGTTCTTGGTTCACATACTGTTGAAGCCTCGCTTGGAGAATTTTGAGAATTACTTTGCTAGCGTGTGAGATGAGTGCAATTGTGTGGTAGTTTGAACATTCTTTGGCATTGCCTTTCTTTGGGATTGGAATGAAAACTGACCTTTTCTAATCCTTTGGCCACGGTTGAGTTTTCCAAATTTGCTAGCATATTGAGTGCAGCACTTTCACAGCATCATCTTTTAGGATTTTTAATAGCTCAGCTGGAATCCCATCATCTCCACTAACTTTGTTCATAGTGATGCTTTCTAAGGCCCACTTGACTTCACATTCCAGGATGTCTGACTCTAGGTGAATGATCACACCTTCGTGGTTATATGGATCATGGAGATCTTTTTTGTATAGTTCTTTCTGTATTCTTGCCACCTCTTCTTAATGTCTTCTGCTTCTGTTAGGTCCATACCATTTCTGTCCTTTATTGAGCCCATCTTTGCATGAAATGTTCCCTTGGTAGCTCTGACTTTTTTGAAGAGATCTCTAGTCTTTCCCATCTATTGTTTTCCTCTATCTCTTTGCATTGATCACTGAGGAAGGCTTTCTTATCTGTCTTTGCTCTTCTTTGGAACTCTGCATTCAGATGGATATACTTTCCATCTCTTTTTTCCCTTTTGCTTCTCTTTCTTTTCTCAGCTCTGTAAGCCCTCCTCAGACACCCATTTTGCCTTTTTGCATTTCTTTTTCTTGGGGATGGTCTTGATCATCACCTCCTGTACAATGTCACAAACCTCCATCCATAGTTCTTCAGGCACTCTGTCTATCAGATCTAATCCCTTGAATCTATTTGTCACTTCCACTATATAATCATAAGGGATTTGATTTAGAGGTCTATGTTTTTCCCTACTTTCTTCAATTTAAGCCTGAATTTTGCAATAAGGAGTTCATGATTTGAGCCACAGTCAGCTCCCAGTCTTATTTTTGCTGACTGTATAGAGCTTCTCCATCTTCGGATGAAAAGAACATTATCAATTTGATTTCAGTATTGACCATCTGAGGATGTCCATGTGTAGAGTCATCTCTTGTGTTGTTGAAAACCAGATGGTAGAATAGAAGGACATGTGCTCACCTTCCCCGGTGAGAACTACAGAATTTCAACTCACTGCTGAACAATCATTGACAGATTGTTATCTGTCTCACCAAAAAAAAAGATCCCCCCCAAAAAGATACTCCACATCCAAGGGCAAAGGAGAGGCCCCAACAAGATGATAGGAGGAGTGAAATCACATTTAGAATCACAAACCCCATACATGCCATATATGCTCAGAGGGCTCAAAAAAAACTTCATGTGCACCGGGACCCAGAGTCCCAGAAAGACTGAGCCAGACCTGCCTTTGAGTGTCTGAGTGTCTCCCATGGAGGCACAGGCCAGCAGTGGCGTGCCGCAGCAACAAGGGCTCTGGGTGTAGCTACCTGGTACATGCAGTGTGTGGCATAAGCCCTCTTGGAGGAGGTTGCCATTAGCCCCACCATAGAGCTGCTGAGCAGATGACCCACAAACTGCAGAACAATATACCAAAGAAATTCTCCTACTGTTAAGAAAGAAAGTTCTAGGACCCACAACAGATTTTCCAACCTGAGGATCCAGCAAAGAGACTGAGAACCTCCAGGGAATTTGACTTTGGGGGCCAGTGGGATTTGATTATAGAACTTCCACAAGAACGGGAAACAGACTCTTGGAGGGCACAAACAAAACCTTGTGTGAACCAGGATCCAGGAGAAAGGAGCTTTGCCCCACAAGAGACTGAGCCAGACTTGGTTGTGAGTGTCCAGGAGCCTCCAGCAGAGGTGTGGGTCGACAGTGGGCTGCTCTGGGGTCAGGGGCACTGAATACAACAGTGAGTGCATAAGTCCTTTGAAGGAGGTTGCCATTATGGTCATTACCCCTACCATAGTTTGGCCTCAGGCCAAACAACAGGGAGGTAACACAGCCCCACCCATCAACAGAAAAGTGGGTTAAAGATTTACTGAGCAGGGCCCTGACCATCAGAACAAGACCCCGTTTCCCCCACAGTCAGTCTCTCCCATCAAGAAGCTTCCATAAGCCTCTTATCCCTCTCCATCAGAGGGCAGACAGAATGAAAACCACAATCACAGAAAACTCGCCACACTGGTCACATGGATCACAGCCTTGGCTAACTCAATGAAACTATGAGCCATGCCATGTAGGGCCCCCCAAGATGGCTGGGTCATGGTGGAGAGTTCTGACAAAACGTGGTCCACTGGAGAAGGGAATGGCAAACCATTTCAGTGTTCTTGCCTTGAGAACCCGATGAATAGTATGAAAAGGCAGAAAAATATGACACTGAAAGATGAACTCCCCAGGTAGGTAGGTGCCCAATATGCTACTGGAAAAGAGTGGAGAAATAACTCCAGAAACAGTGAAGAGACAGAGTCAAAGCAAAAACAATGCCCGGTTGTGGATATGACTGGTGATGAAAGTGAAGTCTGATGCTGTAAAGAAATGAACCTGGAATGTTAGGTCCATGAATCAGGGAAAATTGGAAGTGATCAAACAGGAGATGGCAAGAGTGAACATCAACATTTTAGGAATCAGTGAACTAAAATGGACTGGAATGGGCAAATTTAATTCAGATGACCATTATATCTACTACTGTGGACAAGAATCCCTTAGAAGAAATGTAGTAGCCCTCATGGTCAACAGAAGAGTCTGAAATGCATTACTTGGGTGCAATCTCAAAAACGACAGAATGATCTCTATCCGTTTCCAAGGCAAACCATTCAATATCACAATAATCCAAGTCTACGCTCCAAACACTAATGCCGAAGAAGCTGAAATTGAATGGTTCTATGATGACCTACAAGACCTTCTAGAACGAATACCAAAAAAAGATGTCCTTTTCATCATAGGAGACTGAATGCAAAAGTAGGAAGTCAAAAGATACCTGGAGTTAACAGCAAATTTGGCCTTGGAGTACACAGTGAAGCAGGGCAAAGGCTAACATGTTTTGCCAAAAGAATGCACTGGTCAGAGTACAGGCTAGATTGCCTTGATAAATAGAGCCCAAAATGCATAATGAATTAAACTCGGTGGAAACTTATTGTTGCTCATTGTACAGTCTGAGGCAGGTGTTCCTCAGCTGGGAAGGAGGGTAGGATGGAGAAGGGAAGGATGGGAAAGAAAGTTTGTCCTGTGCATCATTTGGGACCTCTGGCCTGGGGTTGATCTCTACAATCAGCTGTAGGGAGAGGAGTGAACCAGTTTCTCTGGTTCACATCATTCTCACATTTCATTGGCTAGAACTTACATATGTGGCCACACCTTCTTGCAAAGGAGGCTAGGAATGTGCCCAGGAGGAAGAGAAAATGGATTTTGTTGAACAAATAGCAGTCTGCCATATTTATCTAGGGGACACGAGGGCCTAATAGGAAAGTCATAGGTGTACCCTATTCTGTCTTTAAACAAGATAGAGAATGAAGTAATTTCAAAGAAAACAAGTGAAAAGTACTGACTACTAGACTATTGGAGTTGGAAGGAAATGTAAAAAGTCCTTATATTCTAATCTCTTAAGTCAAACAACAGGTAGATGGATACCCTGCTTCTGTTTGTAACTTTTGAGTACTGGGAATCTACTTCTTAAAAAAGGCATTGCAAAGAAACAGCTGAAGTCTGGCTTTTTAACTTAATGTTGGTTTTGATCCTTGCCTCTGATGACAGGGGCCATGACCCTTACCTTCATGCAGCTCTCCCTGGGTTGTTAATAGCTGATATGCCTGGCTCAGTCAAGCAGGCTTCCTTCAGCTGTGCTTAAGAGTCACATGGCTTTAACCTGTGGGCCTTTAATTAAGGAAGTTCTGAGCAGTGCTTCATCCTGTGGCGCCACAAGATCTCTTGAGCTGAACAAATGCCATCCCACATGCAGTCTAAGTTTCTGTTTGTTTGGTCCCCACATAACATCCGTATAAACAGCAGTGTTAGTAAAGGTTTGCAAGGTAGGACCTTATGCAAAAGAAGGAAGTAATTATTGTAATTTAGCAAAGAGAAAGTGACTGGCTTAATTACTGCCTTCAAGAATGAAGAATCTGAGGTTCTTCCTCAATCTTCAGTCTTAGAGAGAGGAAGTGCATTTAATTGTAACAGCAGAGATTTATCAGCTTGAGTTAACTGATTCATCAAGCATACATCATTGAAGATGATTTTAATAGAAATAGAACTAAAATTCCAATGCCAAGTGATCCAAGGTGTCTGATGGCACAGCAGAGGGTGTAGAGATACGAGGAGGAATACAGCAGCAGCAGCAGAAGTGGCTAGAGAGAGACTCTGCCCGAGAGAGATCTGATGTATGGCAGAGTTTGAGAAAGCTAGATAATAAAGGTGGGAGTAGGAGAGAGGGCTTGCTTTCAAATTAGCAGAGGCCATTGCAGCAGAAAAACAATAATGCATTCACTGGTGCATACGGAAACTTTGATTAGGAAACAGAAATGTGCTTGTAGTTTCACTATGACATGTCTGCTGTGTGTGGAATATCCTTACATTTTGAGCCATGACAATCTGCTGCATTGTGTTCCTCCAATTAATAAAAGGAGAAAAAACAACAAATAGTCTTTAATTGAAACCAGCCAAGAGAACAATTACACAGCGGGCTTCTGCATAGCAATACAGCATAAACAATATGTTCTAATGGAAACCTCCTCCATGTTTCACTGGCTATGAATGCAGTAGGTTAGACAAAATAGGATTTCTTTTTCAGAAAGAGCCAAAAGAGAAAAAGAAACTGCCTAAAAGTCTTTCTTCTTCAGTACTGTTTTTCAGATCTTGGCTAAAAAATAATTCAACAAATTGAATTAAACACCAACAGTGTCTCCTACAGAATCATATACTTACTCTTTTATGATACCTTAGAAATGATCTGAATCAGTTTAAAGCTACTTATTTTACAATTTTATTGTCATTGATTGTTAATGGATTCATTGCTTAATAAATTCAAGGCTTGACTAGAATGTATGTAAGAAAGAATGAAAAGCACAATGCGGGATACTTCCTCAGGGAACCCCTGTGCATGTGGATATCCACATACAGTGATAGTCCCTATGCACAGGTCATAAACTAAGTGACTGAGTCTAACGAGCTGGTTCAGGGCACCAGCTGGGCAGGGGCACAGTGCATGCACAATGGCATGGAGCTTTTCTCTCTTCATTTCACACCACAAACATTCATCAGGGATCATCCTTTCAGATGAGGTTTGTTCAGCTGGTTGAATCTACCATTCACAGGCTGAACAGCAAGCAGTCAAACCAACTGCAATGTGTTGACCTATGCTAATCATTTCAAATCCCAACAAAGTTGTAACTTTAGGCTTTTTGACAACTGAATCAGATCAGCTCTATGGCAGTTACAGGACACTTTGTAACTAACCAACATGATTATGGCCTCAAATCCTAAATGAACATACAAATAAGATCTAAAGCTACTAGCCAAGGCATGCTTTTAAAAAAAGGTTTTTGGAAGAATTTAAAGAAAGGAGGCTAAAAATATAATTGAGGGAGAATCAAAGAAGTAGTATTTATTTATGAAAGGAAATGGCAACAGCTGATGCTATCACAAAGCAGCCAAGACGTGGAAGAATGAAAACAACTTGTAATCGTAGGCGACAAATGGAAAAGAACAATACAGTGCCTTCTGTTTCATAACCAATAGCACCCTCTTATCAGCTCCTACTCTCTATTCACATGCAGACTCATCCGTGGACACTCAAGCACTCGAGATAATTTATTGAGCCCCTCATGCCATATATGAATATTTAAATTAACAGATTTTGATTGTAACATGTCTGACCTTATTCTCCCACCATCAAAGTATATGTAAGTTTCATGGACTCTGGCAATGGGAGAGTTCATGCTATAACTATGAATGAGTATTTAAGAAAACACTTTTAGATATTGCCTCATTGGTTCCTAGTGACTGTCCTGTGAGATAGTCTGAAGAACTACTATCACCATTTTATTAATTATCATCCTGATGCTCAAAAAAATGGCATGATTTGTCCATGGTCACGCAGCCAGCAAGAGGAAGATCCAGAGAGACTCCCCAGGTCCATGTATGCCTTCCATTCCTTCCCTTCTCCTGACAGTGTGCTCTCTGACTTTTGGAATGTTTTCCTTTGTGAAGAATAAGAGGTTTTTTGGTTTTTTTTTTTTTTTAAATAATATACTAACAGGATTGCATATTGGATGTGGTAAGGATAGAGTATAAAAGGATCTTTAGCTTTCCATTATCAACCTGGAAATACTAATTATTTTTGAATGAATGTGTCTCACCTGGGAGTAATGTCTTTCCATAGATAAGTAACAGAAAACTAAAACTCATAGCACTGACGGAGTGCAGAAATTATGAAGGATTCCAAATCAGAAATAACAACTAGGATTCAGATTTACCAGATTTATATATATCCAGTCTGCTGGGGAACTGAACATCCTTTATCCCTCACTAGTAATTACTGACACTGTGTCACAGAGAAGTATCCAAGGGAACTTTTTAGAGACGTATGTCAAAGGTACATGGAAGTATTAAGTCACTAGAAGATATGAAGGTATATCAAGAAAAGAAGTAGAAAGAGTATTAGTTTAAGTAAAAAAAAAAAGTATATAAACTAGGCAGCATTTAATAATGAATATAATTACTGGGGAGCCTTTTAAACAACAAAAAGTTTGGATTTGGTGTCTGATTTTGATAATAGTAAGCATCTTTGCATAGAAAATGGAAACTCTTACTTTGTCTTATTGGAGGGTTTCTGGAGCTGTGTCTGTCTTCTCCTAAACTCTTTCCTACATGTGCATTTTTATTAAGAAATAACACATTAACAAATTAGCTAACAAATTAGTGAAAGACAGGGAAGCCAGATGTGCTGCAGTCCATGGGGTCACAAAGAGTCAGGTACAATTTAGAGACCAACAACAATAAATTAGCTGGTATTTTATTGACCAATAAAAGATGAAAAAGAATCTTTATTGTCCACACCTTTTTTGTTTTCAGAACACATGAACCAGTTTTCATTTCTTGCTTTTTTTGTTTGTGTGTTATTATTCTGCCTCTTGGTAAAAACTTTATATATATTTGAAAATGGCTTTGTAAAAGTGTGTTAAAACCCAGAAAAAATAAGAGTAAACATCTGCTGATAATCCCTCCAACTTTTAAGAACCAGAGTCACCACTTGGCTAGTATAAAACCAGAAGATTTGATTCTCACCTAAGCAGAATAGAATCTTTGGATCCTCTATCCTCTAAAAGTGAATATTCTAGAAGGCTGAATTCTGTCCCTACACCAAGCTACTTGTCTCCAGTCATATGCTTAAAATGCTCTAGAACTTGATTGTATTTTTCTAATCAGCGACTCCATTCTTAAAACTGCAACAAAGACACCGGAAACACAAAAATAAACAAGCACATCCTATTCTGTAGGTAAAATGAGCTCTGACCACGACTGACTCTGAGATTTCATGCCTCAAGTGCGGCAGCCAGCTGAGTAATAGAGACTCAGATACAGGCTCCACAGACTTTAACCCGACTTAAAAGTGGCCCTCACTCTGTGTGGCCCAGATCTGCTGTTGATGGTTTGGCTGGTATCTGGAGATTTGGGGTTGCTGGAAAAGGAAGCTGAAACTGTAAGAGAATTATGAGTCTGGTGACAAAGTGTTTGCCTAGAGCTTGGGAGCCTGTGCATTAGACCTTCTTAGATGCTAGGGATCCATATGGAACTTCCTCCTCATGTCTCACTTTTATTCTTGATAAAATGAAGAAGTGGTACAGACCAGTGTTTTGCAGTATCTTTTAGCAGTTGAACAAGTCCTTACAATGAAATCATAGGTAAGGCCCCAACAGAAATGCAGAGGCGTTTATTTGCTATTAAGCATGGGAAAGATGGGCCCCTGCTGGCCAACTCGGCCCCCATTTGATGTTCTCAGTGACCTGAGATATTTCACAAAATTCTTGGCTTCCACAGAAGACAGTCTGAAGACGCCTCAAATAATTATTAGGGCCTGAAAAATTCTAAGGAATTAAAGTGCCTTAAACTTCCTCACCATCTGCAGCTTATATATCCAACACAACCAACAAAGAGTACTTTGCTTTAAAATGGCACCAGAACTTTTTCTGCACAGCCTGTGGCTCTAAAGAAATGATTTCTGACCAAAGAGGACTGTCTTAAATTCTCCTCAAGGATTCAGGTCCCTGAAGTCAAGTGAGGAGTCTCCTGAGAGGACTGACAGTATCCCTAAATAGGTGTGAGATAACATAGGACTCAATTGTGGATAACTCTATCCCCTTCTTGCTCCACCCTCTAGAGGAGCTTGAAAGTTGGGGAGAAAGAATGCGTGAGTATAAAAGGGAAGGGGCCTTGTCTGTTTTCTGGAATCCTCTAAGCTCTGAAGATAAGCGTGAGGAAGGGCCCATGATGGCAGTAGCTGGCTTAGAGAGGCATTCTTTGCATTCTGCAGATAGATCATAATTTGAAGTTGAGCAAACTCAGCCTAAAATAACTTGAAAGTTGTAAGTTCCAGACATTCTCATTTGCTAGATCATATACATAGACAAGATAGACTTCTGTCTCCATTCATTGGCAATGTCTCTGCATTATTCTTGTCTTGCATGACTGCAGGATACTTTCTAACTTATGGAAATCCTGGCACAATCCTCACATTGCCCTCAGCAGTAGTGTCTTATTTCTGTCCACCATATGCATTCAAAGTAATATGCAAACATGCTAAAGAATCTTGTGCCTGTAGAAAAGAAACCATATTTTTCATATTCTTAGAAATGAAGCATTCCTTCGGGCCTGTGGCAAAATGCGTCATGTGTCATGAGTTAACTGTTGAGCCCTAGGAATGCAACACAGCTACCAACTGGTTGATTGTCTTTGATGATTAAAATGAAGAGGATTTTCCTCCTTGACCAGCAGCACTGAGGCACTGTGCAGTTCCTGAAGGTCTTGTTCAAGAGAAAATCAGCTATGAATTGTGGGGAAATTGTATTGCTGCTTGCTAGAAAGAACATGTTTATTTATATGTTTTGATTCCCTCTTGGTACGGTGTGTACTATAAGGAGAATTCGGCAAGGCAGACAGTAGTGGAGGAAGAGTTTGCATTCTTCCTGGAGTATTTTGTTGTTGAATAGCTAAAAACCTTCCTCCATTCTGCTCTGCTTGTGTTTTAACGCTAGCCAAAGCCTATTTAAAATACTTGTGGCCAATGTTTTATTATACTGTGGTTGCACTATAGTATGTAAAGTGGTTATTAAGTACTGTGGTTATAAATCGCTTGGAGAGTCCCACCACATTTTTACTGGTTTGTTCTGTTCTGTGTTCCTATTCATAGGATATCAATAACAAGAGTGACAGCTGACATTTCTCTTGCTAAGAGGTCTGTGCTAAATAATCCCAGCAAGAGAGCAATAATTGAACGTTCGAACACTCGGTCCAGCTTAGGTAAGATGTTCAAATATGCTACTGCTCCAAGCTGCGCTTTCAGACTGAGGTGACACGTGTTGCATTTGTGAATGCTTTTCCAGTTTGCTCTGATGCCATTCTTTAAAATTTTTTTTTCTTTATTCATTTATGTATGGCTGCTCTGGGTCTTTGTTGCTCTTTGTGGGCTTTCTCTAGCTGTGGTGAGCAGGGGCTACTCTTCGCTGTGGTCCCCTAGGACCTCTTCTCATTGTGGTAGCTTCTCTTGTTGCAGAGCACAGGCTCTAGGTGGGCAGGCTTCAGTAGTTATGGTGCACTGGCTTTAGAAGAAACCAGCTTTGTTTCTCAGAAGCACGTGGGATCTTCCTGGACCAGGGATCAAACCTGAGTAACCTGCATTGGCAGGTGGAATCTTAACCACTGGACCACCAGGGAAGTCCCTGCTCCCCATTCCAAATGGAGAAGCACTGATTAACTGACAAGAAGGCCAGTCTTACAAAAGCAGAGAGCACGGTCATGCAGCTGATCCTTCTCTGTCTCAGCTCGTCAGTTAGCTAATTAGTAGTCTGGTGGGACGAATCCTCAAGAGGCTGTCTTCAACTGTTACCATGTCACACATGAAGCCACCCATCCTTGCTTTACCCAAGCTTCTCAATGAGGCTAATGACATCTGTCATACCTGAGTCACAGCTGACTTGAAAGCAAATGAGATGTCCACCTTTCTCAGATCCTTGGAAGAAAGCTCGATAATGGTGTTCTCAGTGTGGTTTCTGCTGCCAGCTGGTACCCAGAATAGTCACATCCTTAAGTGGATGTAGCAACTATCATTAACAGTATGTAAAGAGTTTAAACTTGTCTTTCCTGGTACCAGTCAGAAAGCATCATGAAATTCACCATGATGGAGAAGCAAAAATGCTAATATATGTGGTTAGCTCCATCAAGCCATACAGGAGCAGGGCTGTGGGGAACGGATTCACCAACCACAGAAGTGGGTCCAGGCTGCCCGAGAAGCCCAATACTCATCTGAAAAGCCTGTTTGTGGTTTCTGTGATGGCCCAGAGTGGTGCAGTCCACCCATAAGTCTCTTTTGCATTTACATTTCTAGTCTGCTTTGTGAAAGAGTGCTGAACATACCAAAAGGGACAGTTGTGTGTCTGTGGGAACAGGATCCCAAACATCAGTGGTTACTTCTTTAGTTCTCTATTTAAAGCCTTCAACATTACAGAGTGAAACACTCTTAAAGGCACAGTATTTTGACCTTCACGGATGATGAAGGCAGAGTTGGTGATGATGAATCAGATTACTAACTAAAGTAATATATCATGAGTGGCAAGGATGCCAAGTTAGATTGCAGATTTCTCAAATAAGCATCTGTTCTCCTATCTCCTTTTCACTCCTCAAAGTGCCTTTGACTTTTCATCATTCCTTCCCTTTGAAGTCATCCCGTATAATCTATGTAGTGACCTATTGCCAGAGCCAGTGGAGTGGTTGGAGGGGGATTAGTGTAAACAGTGAGAAAGAAACAAGGTAGATATCAGGTCACTGGTTTTCCTTTTCACTCTGTGAAGTCTTATAGCCACAACCACTGGAGTTAATTTAATGGCAACATCTTAGAATAACCACTCTGTGAGCCACTATGCCCTTTTGTCTGCTTGTTAATGCATATTTGTAGATTCTTTCATTAAATATTTATTGAACACTTTTTACTGCCATGCATTTCACCAGACTTAGGAAGTACAAATGGGAGTAAGACAAACTATCTTACCCATGGTAAGAAAACAGAAAAAAGGAAGTGATGGTTAAAATACTGTGTAATAATGGAATTATGAACAAAGTACTAAAAGTGTAAAGAGAAAAACATAGGGAGTAAGAGGTATCTGAGAAGACTTTACAGTTTTGTGTGTTTTTGTTTTTTTTTTTTGAGCTGGTTCTTAAGGCAGTCAAGAATGTACAAAAGCATTGACATAGAACAATACGTGGTTGAGAAATAAGTGGTTTTTCTTGCAGATCATGCTTAGAAAAAGGAAGTGGAGGGCATGAATTGAGAGCAACAGAAGAGACTGTAAAAATAGGTTTAGGCCAGTATATTAGGGCTCTAGTATGCATTGATAAAGAGACCTCCAAAACAGATCCCACAGAACGTTGATTTTATTCTTTTGGCCTTACCACATGGCCTGTGGGATCCTAGTTCCCCCATCAGGGATCAAAGCCACGTTCCCTGTATTGGAAGCTCAGAGTCTTAACCACTGGACCGCAAGGGAAGTCCCAAAATGTTGATTTTTTAAAAGATACAAATAGTATGTTTTTCATGGTCAAATTTGAAATTTATGGATTAAATAGTTTTCAGGTTTCTTCGCTGCAAGACTTCTTAGAGACATGAAGATAAAGAAGGTAATGCATGTTTGAAATGCCAAGAGAAGCCATTATAAATGCGATATTTCCCTTGTAGAAAATCCCCTTCTTCGTGTTTGTTATCTCATGAGATTAGTGTTCCAAGGTACTCCCCTTGGAAAATGTCATTTGAGGCCGCAAAGAGCCATTGACATAGCTTAAGCATTTAGATAGGAGAGAAAGATCACAGGTGACAGGGTTTCTATGAGAGCTGAGTCTTGACCAGCTGTAGCCGAATTATTAGAGAAGTGTTCTCTCAGGTCTCCCGGATCCTAGTCCATGACTTATCAGAGTTCATTTGTCTGGAATAATATTATTACAAGGCTTTGACTGGAATCAGCATGGTAGTCAAGATATTGTTGGATTTGGTTAAAGTTTTTCTTTAAAACAACAAAAAAAGAAGGATATGAGGGGATTCCTTGGCAGTCCAGTGGTTAAGACTCTGTGATTCCATTTCAGAGGGCCTGAGTTCAATCCCTGGTCAGGGGCCCAGGATCCCACAAGCCCTGTGGTGTGGGTAAAAAGGGGGCTATGTAGATAATAGCTTTCTTTCTCACATGTATAATTTAGTTATTGTATTCCTTATACATATTATTCAAGTATTGGACCCACTCTAGTATATAGTGTGGACCTCTGCAGCCTCCTGGCCTGCTCTGCCCCAACACCTCTCTGTTGATACCCATGGCCCAAGCTTTGTGTTGGTTAAGCAGTAGGTGTGCCTGCCTTCAGCACTTTCACTTCCAGGGCCTAGGTTCAATCCCTGGTCAGGGAACTAAGACCCTGCAAGCTGAACATCAAGGATGAGGTCAAGAAAATCTCCCAAAACATTACACTTACCTCATTGCTGGTGCAAAGTAAATGAGGCCCAAGTATCTCTGAATTATTTACATAGAGACTCTGAGTACCTCAAGGGTTCTTTGCATGAGGGCAATCTACTTTGCCTCACTGCCTTTTTTGCTACTTCAGAAAACATTGTATTAAAATTTGAAGCTTAAAGCAGTATAACCTTGTTTTAGTACAGTCCTGGCCAGGAATTACATTCAACTGTGACAGTTTAATGGAAAAACAAACAACAAACAAAAAACCCACACCCCAACAGCTAAAACTTACTACAATAAAAACAGACTTTATTTTCCAAACTTTTCTATTGGAAAAGAATCTTTCTGTTTCTGACATATGAGGGAAAAAAGGGACAAGTAGGTTGTTGTTGCTAATAAATGTAGACTGTATTTCAGAATTTTGCAAATAAGCCAAATTGTCCAGATTCTTTGCATTGCTATATTGAAAGCAGTCACCATTCAAAGTAACGTGAAATCTTTCAGGCCATTGGTATTGGATAATATGATATGTTGAGGTTTTGTTTTATGGAAATTTTTGCCTCAGAATTCTGGAGGCTAGAAATCTAAGACCAAGGTATCCACAAGATTGCTTCCTTTTGAGGAATGTGAGGAAGACTGTCTTCCATGCCTCTCTGCTAGTTTCTTGGGGTTTTTCTGGCAATCTCCGGCATTCCTCTCTTATAGAAGCATCTCTCCAGTCTCTGCATCCGTCTTCACATGGGTTCTCCTCTGTGTGTGCTTGTCTCTAAATTTCCCATTTTTATAAAGACACAAGTTGTACTGGAGTAACACTCACTCTACTGACCTCATTTTAACTTGATGATCTCTATAAAGACCCTATCTCAAAAATGAGGTTACATTCTGAGGTACCAGGGAGTTATGACTTCAACATAGGAATCTGGGCGGGGGATGCAGTTCAACCCATTACAGGAAGGAAATCCGAGAGCATGTTGCGAGTCAGAAGTTGAACTGAACAGCTTCTACTTGGTCCTGCTGACTCTTTAAATTCATACTTCTAATACAGATCATGCATTAAACATCAGTGATTTTGTGGGAAATAAAAATTTTATAAGAATTTTATGCTATTATGCAGAGCCCTAGAAAATAGTTACATGATAGACTTGAGCATTCATGATCCCACACACCCCGTCAGTCTATTCAGTTAAAAAGGAGGTCTTTTTGGTGATTGACATAAATTTGTGTTTATTCTGAATAAGCAAAACAAATCATGAGATTCTGGCACATACCCTTTTCAATGAGGATATTTAGAGTGACATCAACTTTTTCCTAGTCCATCTTTGAAATAATTTAAATTAGATGCCTTTGTCTACTCTGTGTAATTTAGACAAGATTACAATATTGGTAGGTCATACCTGTAGCCAAAAGAAACCTAAAAGCAAAATGAGATCATCTCTCTGAAAATTAAATAGATTAATTCAGATTTTGGACATGATCAATAAATCAGGTGATTTTAAGAAGATATATTACAAAAAAGCTTTTATATTTCAGAAATCCATATTATGTTTTGCGGATAATCTGCTTAATTTTTACTAAATCAACAGCCAGATTGCTTTGAACATTGAAAATAACTAGATCTTTCATTTGACCAGATTCATGCACATATTCAGGTCAGTTGGCTATTGCATTGAAATGCATTGTGACACTTTAATTGGCATTAAGTTGTATTTTTTTAATACTGAAGATAATTATGCCATAGAATAAGTCCACTGGCCTCAGCACTTAGTGAAGACTTAGCAATATGCTAATTGTAAGAGTAGGTCCAGAACATTTAACAAGGATACAAAAATGTGCACACCAGTAAGAACAGATGAGCTGCAAGACTATAAAAACATAACCATAAAATATTAACCTGTAGACTGTTGATTGGTAGACATATTTCAGTGCAGTTTGTTTTCCATGTGATGTTGCTCTGCACCTGTATTTTGGTGGCTTCCTAAAATGTGGTTTCAGCTTCTAGAGCTAAAATTAAAGTTCTTCAGAACAAAATCACAATCAAAACAACATAGCTATGTAAATAGCTAAATATTAGAGTGAGCGTAAGAAGCAAATCCAGTGCACCGTCTCAGTTTTTTCCACCAACTGTTTGATTTTGGGTAAAATTCAAAACCCATCTCTCTTTGGGAAAGATCTTAAGTTAGATAGAACTATGAAAATTCAAAATATTCTGTTTTGCAATGTAGGCTAACATATCTGAAAGAGGTACTATTTTTTAAATATAGGAACTAATTAATAAAAATACCACGACCTGTTATTTGTTATTTCTCCTTTTAGCGGAAGTACAAAGTGAAATTGAAAGGATCTTTGAGTTGGCAAGATCTTTGCAACTGGTTGTTCTTGATGCAGACACCATCAATCACCCAGCACAACTTATAAAGACATCGTTAGCACCAATTATTGTTCATGTAAAAGTCTCATCTCCAAAGGTAATTAGCTCATTTCTGTCTTAAGATTTAGAAGGTCAATTTCTTTTGAACATTCTTTGCTCTGTGCATTTTTGTTTGTGGCAAGGAAAATGTCTTTTTAAGACCCTTTTAATGAATACTGTTTTTGATTCACCTGTTCTGTACAGGTTCTTGAAGTTTTCAGATAGCAAATCAAGAATAACTTATTCCTTCAAGAAACTCACTGTCTGTGTGGTTCCCAAACCAGGCAGTTATGCAAGACTATAATAAAAAGCAAAAAAAAAAAAAAAAAAAGGACAGATGACGAAAAGTTAAGTCTGGCTTTTCAGAGATTTTAGGTGCTATCTTGGTAAATCTCTTAGGTAAAATTGATTCTTATATCACCTATATTATCTCCCCAGTTGAAAGAGAAAATAGTTCAAGAAGTACACATGTATTTACCATAAATCTAAAGCCAAACATCTCTGTATAACATCTCTCGTGGAAACTTTATAGATCCATGCATTTAAGCTTAGGTTGGGTTCTTCAGGGCTTCCCTGATAGCTCAGTTGGTAAAGAATCTGCCTGCAATGCAGGAGACCCCAGTTTGGTTATTGGGAAGATCTGCTGGAGAAGGGATAGGTTACCCACTCCAGTGTTCTTCGGCTTCCCCTGTGGTTCAGGTGGTAAAGAGTCTGCCTGCAATGCAGGAGACCTGGGTTTGATCCCTGGGTTGGGAAGATCCCCTGGAGAAGGGAAAGGCTAGCCACTCCAGTATTCTGGCCTGGAGAATACTTCAAGGAATATAATTATTCTGTGATGAAGCACAATGGAGTATCTGCCATGTATCTTTATGCCAATGGGGGAGATAAAAATAAAAGTGAGGCAGCCTCAAATTGGTCCCTTTTTTCCCTTACAAACTTTTATATATCCATTTATTTATTTATTTTTAAATTGGTCCCTTTTGACTTGGATGTTTTTTAATTTTAAAAACGTGATGATATTCTAAAAAGCAAATATGAAATAGATATCCTTGGGAGGTACTACCTTAACAATCAGTTTCTTTCCAGTGGCTCCAAGAGTTCATTTTCTTGCTTAAATGCTTATTCAACTTGAACCAGACCAGTAGTCTCCTCTCCCAGGGGAAGCATGTGCCCTTCTCAACCCTCCTGACCTCCTCAGCCTTCCATCTCTCCAGGCACTGGTTCTGTGCAGAGTGAGCTTGGAGTCCCGACCAAGCCAGGACCTTTGAGCAATCATTAGAATGGAGTGAAATGACCACTTAGAGTTGCTGACCCAGAACTGAAGGGGATTCAAGCACCCTTCACTGCAGTAGAATAGAGTTCAACCTTCTGCCCCCAGTCGCCAGGGACTCAAGTGTAGGAACAGGTCCCCTCGTGGATATATGTGCTATGGTATCATAGAGCCTCATAGATTAGTACTGTTTCCGAGGAAGCATCCTATTTCAGCTAAAAAATAATTAAGGGAAAGAGGAGTATATAGAAAAATGCAATTATAGCAGTGCCCCAAAAAAGACATAGGTATATCACTGGTTTATATGTAGCAATATACCAGTGCAAGTGTCTTGCCTAGATTTCGAAGATGAAATTGTTCTGTTAATGTCAGATTAGACTGGAATGCCTTAATAATTATCAATGACATAAAGAGTCAAATATATAAGTGACTCTGATATTGATCAGACATCAAGATAGTGAACCAAAATGCTACTCAACTGAATTTGGACATAAATGATCTGGTACAGATCAGTGCCTCCACTTTTGCAGGGCTCTTTTTGAAATCTCTGGATAAAATCTAGGAAGGGGACTTAGGAACCCACCAAGACCTCACATGAAAGCAAGAATAGGATGGACATATCAAATCCACTATAACTCTAGTTATATAGTTATAATTTCACTATAACTGAAAGCCAATGTAATTAAATGATGTCATTACAGAGTTTATATGTATACAAAACTTGTCATTTTGTGTTTCCTCCCTATTAAATACTCAGGGTTAAACAGACTCTGAAAAAAATGTCTTGATTTATTATTTGGTTTTCTTTCAACTCACTGATAGTATCTCAGATTCATGTCTTCTTCTATCAGGTTTTACAGCGGTTGATTAAATCCAGAGGAAGTCTCAAAGTAAACACTTAAATGTTCAACTGGTAGCAGCTGATAAACTTGCACAGTGCCCCCCTGTAAGTACAATCATTTTTTTGTCTTAATCATTCTTGACTAGTTAGAAGAGGCTGGTGGGTTTTTATCATATTGGCATTGTCATTTTTATTCTAGAATGGTCATGATAATGGTATGTTGTCATAAACCTAAAGGATTGCTTGGAACAAACTGCTGCTGCCACTTTGGCTACACAGGCATCCAAACCTCGGTTATGTCTGCCACGTAATAAGAAATGAACTTAGTGTCCAGGGTCCAATGTCCATACTGCCACCTTGAGTGCCTTGCAGACACTCAGCAAACTACTTAATGCAGTCACGTGGGTGCTTTTATGAAAAGAAAACAACAAATAAAACACACCGATTTGACTTTAACTTTTCTGCCAGAAAGTTCTGATAGGCATAAAAGATTATGACGCCGAAAAGTGAGAATTTATTAGAACTAGAAGAGCCTTGTGGTTACTGCAGATGAAAAGGTCAAGGCTAAGTAAGGTGAAAAACTGTATTATAACAATTTTTCTTCTAATGCCACTGCCAGAGAGCAGCTGCTGAGTTCAAAGCCGAGCAAATAGTGAGGAAGTGGGAGGTAGGGGGATGGTGACTGTGTCATGTGGGTCACCAGTATCTACACCTGCTTGGCTGACTTACTATTTCTGTGCTTATGTTTCTCTAAAGGAAATAACTGTTTGTCTACTGATTTAATTCACTAGGTTTTGTTATATACTTGTGTAAGGATCGTTCATGCTCTGTGGAGTCATAAAATCTAATTCAGATGTTTAGAGAAGCAACAGTGTAGCTGTCTTATAGCTGGAGTCTATATTTTTATATAGACTCTGAAGCTGGCTGCCTGGGTTCAAATCTACCCAAATCTATCACATCCCTAGTTATCTCATCTTGAACAGATACCTATATAGTTCGATTGGTATAAAGGCTCAGTGAGTGAATGTATAGTAAAGCTCTTAGAACAGTACCTAGCACATAAAGGTGAAGGTGAAGGTGAAGTCGCTCAGTCGTGTCCGACTCTTTGCGACCCCACGGACTATAGCCCACCAGGCTCCTCAGTCCATGGAATTTTCCAGGCAAGAGTACTGGAGTGGGTTGCCATTTCCTTCTCCAGAGCACATAATAAGCAGCATCTAAATGTTTCTGTTATAATCACTGGATGTACTTTGTACTATGATGTGCCGACCTGTCTGACTCTGAGAGGATCTGTGCCTGTCAGTTTCACTGTTACATCTCAAGTTCCTATCATAGTAGACCCACAATAAATATTGAATGAATGAAATGATGTAGAGGCAAGGAGACTACAGGGTAAGAATCAGGATATACAAGCAACACGTTAGATGCTTACAGTGGGCCAGACACTGTGCTAGGTGCCTTACCTAGATCATCTCTAACCCTCACAATTAGTAGATTAAGCAGTATTATCCCCATTATATAGTTGAGTCAACTGAAGACAGAGAGGTTAAGTGATTTCCCTAAGGTACATAGCAAATTAAGATTAGATTTAGATCTTCCTGGCACCCAAGCCAATTTCCTTCCCTCACAGTCCAACCCACCTGTTCACATACCCAAACATGGTTACCTGCCTGCAGGTGATTTTGATAGGTCAGAGTCTGGAATGCTATATTAAGAAGTCTAACTTCACATTGCTGACTACTGAAGTTCACCTACACATGGAATCCATGCTTAAAGTACTGAGCACATATAGAAGTGTATTACTCAGTCCCTGACCCTGTAATGCATCCCACCCGGAGGAAGCTAACCTTTAACTGAGCAGCTACCAAAAGACAGGAACTATGCTATTGTTTTAAATTTTTAGAACAGTTTTCTACGGGTAGTTATATCAGTTGGGTTTTCTGAGAAACAGACACTTAAGTGAATTCAAAGTACAGATTTATTAGAGAAAATGCCTATGAGAGTGAAAAACCTGGCTTAAAAGTCAGCAGTCAAAAAACTAAGATCATGGCATCTGGTCCCATCGCTTCATGGCAAATAGAAGAGAAAAAGTAGAAACAGTGGCAGATATTATCTTTTTGGGCTATAAAGCCACTGCAGACAGTTCAGTTCAGTTTAGTTCAGTCGCTCAGTCATGCCCGACTCTTTGCAACCCCATGAACCGCAGCACACCAGGCCTCCCAGTCCATCACCAACTCCCGAAGTCCAGCCAAACCCATGTCCATCGAGTTGGTGATGCCATTCAACCATCTCATCCTCTGTCGTCCCCTTCTCCTCCTGCCCTCAGTCTTTCCCAGCATCAGGGTCTTTTCCAATGAGTCAGCTCTTCACATCAGGTGGCCAAAGTATTGGAGTTTAAGCTTCAGCATCAGTTCGTCCAATGAACACCCAGGACTGTTCTCCTTTAGAATGGACTTGCTGGATCTCCTTGCAGTCCAAGGGACTGTCAAGAGTCTTCTCCAACACTACAGTTCAAAAGCATCAATTCTTCGGCACTCAGCTTTCTTTATAGTCCAACTCTCACATCCATACATGACCACTGGAAAAATCATAGCCTTGACTAGATAGACCTTTGTTGAAAAAACAGTGTCTCTGCTTTTTAATATGCTATCTAGGTTGGTCATAACTTTCCTTCCAAGGAGTAAGCATCTTTTAATTTCATGGCTGCAATCACCATCTGCAGTGATTTTGGAGCCCAAGAAAAATAAAGTCAGCCACTGTTTCCCCATCTATTTGCCATGAAGTGATGGGATCAGATGCCATGATCTTCGTTTTCTGAATATTGAGCGTTAAGCCAAATTTTTCACTCTCCTCTTTCACTTTCATCAAGAGGCTCTTTAGTTCCTCTTCACTTTCTGCCAAAAGGTGGTGTCATCTGCATATCTGAGGTTATTGATATTTCTCCCGGCAATCCTGATTCCAGTTTGTGCTTCCTCCAGCCCAGCATTTCTCATGATGTACTCTGCATAGAAGTTAAATAAGCAGGGTGGCAATATACAGCCTTGACGTACTCCTTTTCCTATTTGGAACCAGTTTGTTGTTCCATGTCCAGTTCTCACTGTTGCTTCTGACCTGCATACAGGTTTCTCAAGAGGCAGGTCAGGTGGTCTGGTACTCCCATCTCTTTCAGAATTTTCCAGTTTATTGTGATCCACACAGTCAAAGCCTTTGGCATAGGCAATAAAGCAGAAATAGACAGTGACTGTAGCCAAAAAATTAAAAGATGCTCTTTGGAAGGAAAGCTATGATGAACCTAGACAGTGTATTAAAAAGCAGAGACATCACTTTCACTATGAACCACAAAGGTCCATATAGTCAAAGCTATGGTTTTTCCAGTAGTCAGGTACAGATGTGAGAGTTGGACCATAAAGAAGGCTGAGCGCCAAAGAATTGATGCTTTTGAATTGTGGTTCTGGAGAAGGCTCTTGAGAGTCCCTTGGACTGCAAGGAGACGAAACCAGTCAATCCTAAAGGAAGTCAATCCTGAATATTCACTGGGTCTGATGCTGAAGCTGAAACTCCAATACTTTGGCCACCTGATGTGAAGAGCCAACTCACTGGAAAAGACCCTGATGCTGGGAAAGATTGAGAGCAGGAGGAGAAGGGAGCGACAGAGGATGAGATAGGCTCACCAACTCAATGGACATGAATTTGAACAAACTCAGAGAGATAGTGAAGGACAAGGAAGCCTAGTGTGCTGCAATCCATGCAGTTGCAAAGATTTGGACTTGACTGAGCAACTGAACAACAACAACAAATGTCTATGAGAAAAAAAAAGTGGGAGAGAACAGAAGCAAGCTGGAACGAGAGCCTCCAGATCTGATGCAGTTCTGACTCAGTGAAAGGAAAGGAGGAAGGAAAAAGTGGGGAGGAAGAACCTCAGACTGTGATGGAGGCTTGAGAAAGTCACCCCCTAGGAGCTGGGGATTCCCAGAGTACTAGAGGATCCTCCGGAGAAGGCAATGGCACCCCACTCCAGTACTCTTGCCTGGAAAATCCCATGGGTGGAGGAGCCTGGTAGGCTGCAGTCCATGGGGTCCCTAAGAGTCAGGTACGACTAAGCGACTTCACTTTGCACTTTGCACTTTCAGCATTGGAGAAGGAAATGGCAACCTACTCCAGTGTTCTTGCCTGGAGAATCCCAGGGACAGTGGAGCCTGGTGAGCTGCCGTCTATGGGGTTACCCAGAGTTGGACATGACTGAAGCAACTTAGCAGCAGCAGCAGCAGCAGAGGATCCTCATGTTGGGCAGAAATGTTCTGGCTCTAGTCCCCATACTCAGGCAGTGTCTAGGAGCAGATCAGGGAAAGCATGGCTTTGCTTGAGTAGCTGGTGGATCCTGATGGCACAGCAACGCAAGGCTATCTGCTGACTGCTCTCATCACAGCAGGTCCTCACTCCAGGGGAATGGGGGCGTATACCTCTGTGACACCAGAGTAAATAACACTATTCCTAGTTTCTCTAGGAGAAAGCTAAGTCCTCATTAAGAAATTTATCGGAAGTAACAATTAGTTGTGCTCCAATATAAATAAAAAAATAAGTGAGCCCCAAGACTCAACCCTGGGTATGTCTGACTCCAAAGCTCTGTCCCCTGTACTACTCCACTAGGACACATGGCTGTATCATGTGGATGGATTTCTGGCCCCAAGTTCACTGTACAAGAAACAGCACATTTTCCACTTTGACCCCTACCCACTTGGGCAGGCAGGATGCTTAGCCACGCTTGCAGCTGCCTTTACCCTAGCCAAAAGCAGAACAAGGACCCCCAAATGGTAAGGGTGGGGTTGGCAAGAAAGTTGAGAGAATGAGGAGAGGAGCTCCAATTCAGAGAACCAATTCATTGACCAAATCCACGTGGTCCTTAAGAATGGGTGCTGTGGGACTTACCTGGTGGTCCAGTGGCTAAGCTTCTGAGCTTGCAATGCAGGCGGCCCAGGTTCAATCCCTTGTCAGGGAGCTAGATCCCACATGCCTTAACTAAGAGTTTGTATGCCTCAACTAAGATCCTGCATTTCACAACTAAGACCTGGTGTGGCCAAATAAATATCTTAAAAAAGAAAAAGAATGGATGTTGTGTTGCATCAGACCTTATTGGGAACAGGGGGTCTTTGGAAGGCAAGGGAGACACATAGCCCTTCCTCTCTGGGGCACTGGCAAGAGAGCTCCTTTCTCTGTCAGTATCTTCCCCCACCCCTTATTGCTATTAAAGGAACTTTCTCTTTGCTTTTGTTGTATCTAAAAGCATCCCCACCTTCTTTTGTTTCCAGAGGCATTTAGCACAAAATGTTTCCAACCAGTTTAGGCTTTAAGGACACAAAATACAGAAGGGGAAATGGAGAGCAGGCAATTTCCTGTGACAAACACCCCTTCCCTCAGCAGACAAGGAAGCACAAACCCTGCCACCTGCCTGAATGGTGGAAAATGAAGAGGGAAAAGTACAAAAGGAAAGATGCCAATTAAATATCTCAGCTCTCATTGACCATGTCTGAGTTCACGCTGTGAGAGTGGCACTGCTTCCAGGAGGTCCCAGACGTGTGGCTAAGATCTGTAGAGTTTGAGGAGCAGACCTGGGTGGACTTGAGAGCAGTTGGGCCTGTCTGATTTCATTTGGCACAGTGATCAGACTTACCAAAAGGAGGAAGGCATTCCACAATGGCTGGCTAAGTAGAGAGTGTGTCTCTAATTACATTCAGTTGGAGGTAGGGGTGGGAGTGGAGTGGGACCTGGGACCTGATGTCAGGTGTTGTGGAAGGAATCTCCTCTGATAAAGACCAAAGGCTGTGGCCTCTGACATCCCTTCCCTACTTTGACACTCTGATTCTACCTAGAGTTTGGATGTCATCAGCATAGACATTATGGAGATCATGAGGGTTGTAGAGCCCAGGGAGGAGAAGAGTATAAAATTAAACAGAAGATATGTCAAGTCAAGTAACATGCCTATTGTTTCAAAACATCGTTAAGACGTTTCACAGAACAACATGTGTGTACCTCTGAGTGCATGGTATCCATGCCTGAATAAGGTTAAATCAGACAAATTCAAAGATTTATTCATCTCAATTCTTTGTAGCTCGCTGTCGACTTAAAAAATATTCACAACCTAAAAGTTGAGGGTTATGTTTTTTTTGGTGGAAATTTTAGGACTATAAGCCCAAGAGACAGCATCTCAAGTAACCCTGAGAGAACTGCTCTGAGGAGGTAAGAGAGGAACCAGGTTAAATAGAAGTTTTGCAACAAAGGGTAGGTAGTCTTAATGTCAAAAGATTACTGTTAATGAAAAAAAAAAAAAAACATATCTCAAGTTAAGGAATTCAGCACTTTTATATGAATGGGAAGATGCAAGAGTCTGGGCTCACTGAAATCATTTCTTTCGTGTGCATCTCAGCTATCTGGGGCCAGTACGCTGTGGTTTTTTCACCTGGGCTCACTGTAGGGAGTGGCTGCAGTCTGTGACTGGTATTCTTTTCTTTCCTAAAAGTGCCTTTAAGGCTCACCAGCTCACATTCAGTTCAGTTCAGTTCAGTCGCTCAGTCGTGTCCGACTCTTTGCAACCCCACGAATCGCAGCATGCCAGGCCATGCCTGTCCATCACCAACTCCCAGAGTTCACTCAAACTCATGTCCATCGAGTCGATGATGCCATCCAGCCATCTCATCCTCTGTTGTCCCCTTCTCCTCCTGCCCCCAACCCCTCCCAGCATCAGAGTCTTTTCCAATGAGTCAACTCTTCACATGAGGTAGCCAAAGTACTGGAGTTTCAGCTTTAGCATCATTCCTTCCAATTAACACCCTAATCTCCTTTAAGATGGACTGGTTGGATCTCCTTGCAGTCCAAGGGACTCTCAAGAGTCTTCTCCAACACCACAGTTCAAAAGCATCAATTTTTCAGTGCTCAGCTTTCTTCACAGTCCAACTTTCACATCCATGTGATCACTAGAAAAATCATAGCCTTGACTAGATGGATCTTTGTTGGCAAAGTAATGTCTCTGCTTTTTAATATGCTATCTAGGTTGGTCATAACTTTCCTTCCAAGGAGTAAGCATCTTCTAATTTCATGGCTGCAATCACCATCTGCAGTGATTTTGGAGCCACAAAAAATAAAGTCTGACACTGTTTCCACTGTTTCCCCATCTATTTGCCATGAAGTGACGGGACCAGATCCATGATCTTAGTTTTCTGAATGTTGAGCTTTAAGCCAACTTTTCCCACTCTCCTCTTTCACTTTCATCAAGAGGCTTTTTAGTTCCTCTTCACTTTTGGCCATAAGCGTGGTGTGATCTGCAAGTATACACACTGCTATATTCAAAATGGGTAAACAGCAAGGACCTATTGTATAGCACATGGAACTCTACTCAATGTTATGTGCCAGCCTGGATGGGAAGGGGTTTTGAGGAAGAATGGATACATGTATATGTATGACTAAGTCCCTTTGCTGTTTACCTGGAACTATCATAACAAGAGTCTTGGAGAAGACTCTTGAGAGTCTCTTGGACTCAAGGAAATCAAACCAGTAAATCCTAAAGGAAATCAATCCTGAATATTCATCAGAAGGACTAATGATGAAGCTCCAATACTTTGCCCACCTGATGGGAAGAGCCAACTCATTGGAAAAGACCTTGATGTGAAAGACTGAAGGCAGGAGGAGAAAGGGATGACAGAGGATGAGATGGTTGGATGACATCACTAACTCAATGGACATGAGTTTGAGCAAGCTTTGAGAGATGGTGAAGGACAGGGAAGCCTGGCATGCTGCAGTCCATAGGTTGCAAAGGGTTGGACACAACTGAGGAACTGAACAACAACAATCACAATATTATTAATCGGCTATACCCCAATACAAAATAAAAAGTTTAAACTTTGAAAAAAAGAACAGTTTAGATCAGGGTTGCTCCACATTGTGTGTTGGATAATTTTTTGTTATAGGGACCTGTCCTGTGCATTGTAGGATGTTTAGCATCATCCCTGGCCAGTAACAACTACTGAGTTGTGGCAACTGAAAATATCTTCATACATAGTGTTGAGTAACACTGGTTTAGAGGAATATCTACACAAGTTTTGGTTAATGATGTTATAAGAAGTCTCAGTTTGTGATTCCTTGAGATGCATTTCAGGTGAACTAAATTGTTCAACTTTGAATTTGACCTTTTTACAGAATGTGTTTATTAACATTTATCTCTAATAATACTAGAGAAAAATAACTTGTCTTATTAATATTTATATATTTTAGCTGCTGAGAGGGTTGATAGTTGAGTAGTTGTGTGTGAGTACAACATATTACATCTGAAATAAGTGGAACCAAGAGAAGATCGTGGACTTCAATGCAGATAGTACTGTGAGCAGCCTTACAATGTGTCCTCATGTTAGGAATCTCCAACATCCTGATGCACTGGGAAGGCAGCTTTGCCCTGTTGTTATTTCAGCAGGATAAACACTTTCTTGTTTTATATAACTGGTTTAATAACCTGGAATTCTAAACAAGTAGTCTGGATAAGCAAGGTTACTTTGTATTTAATATTCTGTATACACTCTATATTCACAGTTAAACGTTCATTTGGTATTGTCTGAATAGCATTTGTAATACTAAGAAGGAACTGTATACTCATTTTGGAATTTTTGAGAAAATCTTCAGATTATAAAAACTAGTAGTAATCTCAAAATGTATCTGCATTTTCCCTACGTCACTTCAAGACCGTAATTATCATTGTCATCCAAAGATGGGTGATCACTGTGTCATTTTAGTTCCTCTAGGAGAATTTGCAACTTCCTTAATTGGCCACTGCATCTCCAATCTGAAAAGTCAGCGAATTGCACTAGCGGAGTCTTGCATTGCTAAGACATTACAAGCAGCAGTCTTTAGAAAGGGAAGTCTAAAAAAGTACTGAAAAGATTAACTCTCTGTACCTAGAAAAATGAACTCAGGGACTGTTGAAGAAAAAAAGGGACCTTGAAAAGCACCTGGTGTAGTATTTCCTGGCGTGTGTTCTTCCTAGTATGGGTTCTATGCAGAGTCAATAGGTAGAAAGCACTTTGGTACCAAAAATGTTTGAGACAACTTTTATGTAAACAAACATAGACTGTTCTCTTTACTGCGAAAGCTTTAATATGCTAAGAGATATTTTACAGCTCCATTAGGATAGTGTACATTGCTTCTCCTGAATTTCGACCATAGAAACATTTTTCCGCAGAGCATCCTGTGGGTATAGTTTTCATGGAACAATTCTAGGGAAAGACTGATCATTTAGTAAATGAGAGAACTGAGACCAAGAGAGATGAACTGGCTTTCCAGAGGTCGTATATCTTTGCCAAGTCAGCATAAGATCTCTGTCTTCTCATCTGACAAGACTTTAGAGACTGAATGGCAACAGATCAGTTACTATATATGATATAATATACATCATATAAATATATCATTATATCATAGATAATGATTATATAATGATATATATCTATTCCTGCAGAGAGAATCATGGGTTTCATGAGTGAGGCTTCTTCTAAGAATGGGATCAGCAAACATTTCCAGTAAAGTGCCAAGGAGTAAATATTTTAGGCTTTGTGTACCATGTGGTCTTTGCAAAACTACTCAACTCTGCCTTGGGGGCAGGAAAGTAGCCACACATAGTATATAATTGAATGTGAGTGTTCCAATCAAACTTTGTTTATAGAAGTAGGAGGCAGGCCCAAGGTAGCCAGCCCATCAAAGTTGCCACCCTTGTTCTAGAACAAGGTTCTGGTTGTCTATTTCTGTGCAGTGAACTTCCCCAAAATTTAGTGACTTCAAATGACGACCACTTGTTGGTACAGAGCTGGTAACTGACCTAGTCCCTTTCCATCAAGAATATGAGCATCTTATGTGGCAGCTCCCAGGGCTCCAAGAGCAAGTATTTCAGCCCCTTAAACTTAGATATTGGGTTTACTGGCCCAGCATCACTTCCACGGTGTTCTGCTAGTCAAAGAAATCTAGAGGCTGCTCAGATTCAAGGAGACAGGACATAAACCCTACATCTCCATGCAGAGAGTGTTAAAGAACTTGTGGCCATTTTCCATCTGCCACAAACAGAAAGATGAGCTGGAAGGATGGGCTACTAAATACTTCTATTCTGGAAGGACTTTCCTTCATTGCTCCCTCTAGATTCACAGAAGAAAAGGTGGGATGCAGACAGAAAAGGGTCTTGAGAGTTGAGGACCCACAAGCCTGTTGCATATGTGTGTTTTTATATGACCAGCCTAATTCTCATTTGGGTTATACTTCTATACATATAGTGCTGGATTTCATTTTGCTTGCACCAGATACCCTTTTCCTTTTCAGAAAAGTTGAAATAGTACATTTAAGAAGTGCAAAGTTCAAGTTGCCCCAGTACTATGGTATTCAGTTACATAATGCATGGTGAGAAAAGCAGATAGGCAGACAATTGAATATATAAATGAAATGTAATCCTTTAATCCTATTTAGCTACAAGCTGGCTGGTGTTACCAAAAGCTGACCCTGGCTCTTTGAGCTCTGTAATTTTTCTGTACGTGTAAATGACAATCATCACTCTCTCTGCAAGAGGGAAGCACGTCTCCTCCACGGAGACTAGCAAACCTCCAACATTACAGTAGCCACGGTCGTTCTCGTCTCTCACCCTTTATTTCCCATTGCTGAATGGACTCAGGTTTACTCTATTAAACACAGGAACTCTGAAGTGAATGTTAGTACCCAGGATCCTATGACAGCAGTATTGCTATCACACCGCCCTATTCCAGTAATTTTATTTAAATTACTTAGAATCATGTGGATTCTCCTACCTGAAGTGCCAGCCCTAAAGGTGCATTCACTAGTACAGAGCCTCTGGATTCTGTACAAGTACAGAAAATAATTCACAACATGACGTTTGAAAAAGTGAGTAATCGATTCCAGATGTTTCCTTCATGAAACAAGGCCACACAGGATCTAGTTTCTCTCAGTCCCAAGGAGACTGCTCTTGTTGCAGGAACTTCAGTCACCCAACTTAGATATACCAAGTTAGGGACAGTTCACTCCCTTCAGTTCGGTTCAGTTCAGTTTAGTCGCTCAGTCATGTCCAACTCTTTGCGACTGCATGAACTGCAGCATGCCAGGCCTTTCTGTCCATCACCAACTCCCGGAGTTCACCCAAACCCATGTCCATCAAGTCGGTGACACCATCCAATCATCTCATCCTCTGTCATCCCCTTCTCCTCCTGCCCTCAATCTTTCCCAGCAACAGGGTCTTTTCAAATGAGTCAGCTCAATTTTAAGATCAATTTTAAAAAGGAATTTTCTTGTAGAATCTTAAATTGGTGTTTTACTATTAAACCTTTTCATTACACTCAAAAATGCTTATTATTGTAATATCCCAGATGTGAATATTTGCACATATTTATAAAAGTATATTTTTACGTCCTTGAAACAGGTGTTAAAATGTATAACTCAAAATTTTAATGTCATGTTTTCTTCCCTTGGTATTGTTTTATTTTCAAAAGTTCAGAATTCTGCATAGGTTTACATTAATTGTACCAGGTTAGCATATTTTACAAATAGTTATCTTAACAGCTATGCTTTTCCTGAATAAAGCTATCTATTTCTAATCCAAAGGTATTTATCCAAATCCTTTCTTCTGAGTCCCTTGCATGCTTCAGATTAATTCATTACTCCCCAAACGGAAGGCCTTATTCCTGACGCTTCCCTCGTCCTTGCCTCTTTGTAAGCTACACTATCTTCTCTTTTCCCCATCCTAGTAGACAGCATCACTGAAATGCCACAGCAGGAAAGATCCCGGACTCCAAACTTCCTTGAAATTACTGCATCCAGTCACTCAGCAAGTTCAGTATTTGCTACCTGCTTTTCATTTTTCACGTCTTATTATCATAATCTATTTTCTCATCTATAATCTTGAAATATTCTTTTCAAGTTTTGCTTCCCTGATGTTTATCTTCATGTTGCTGCCAGAGTAATCTTTCTAAAATATGTTGTCAATCATTTCATTCCTCTTGGCTTTGCAGTTTGTTCTAGAATGATTTTTACTGTTTTTATTTGGCTTTTTTTAAAGCCAAATTCCACTTTTTAATTACAGTTTCATGGAAACTCTGAGTGTTGAGCAGTGTTTAATTTGCTTCCTGTCCACTCTGGAACATTGCTTGTAGTGTTTTTTTTTTTTTTTTCTTTTACAATGCTGTCCTATAAAATAATGTCATGTCTGCTACTCCCTGGTACAGTGTAGTTTTTCCCCTTTCATTTGAGAAAAAGCATGGCACCAAATACAATAAAATATATTTGTGATGATGTAACCCTTTACTTGTATAGTAGATTCCTGTCATGTGCAGAAAAAAAATGACACTTGCTCTTTGCCATTTGACCCGGTCCTTCATTTTGTCTCTCTGTAGGGTTCCCAGTAACTGTGCTCTAGTTTTCCACATGACTTATTCACACCGTTTCACACCTCGTCCTTTTCTTGAGCTGCCCTTCCCAGATCTCCCTCATGTCCTGGCTCTGTACTCTGTCTTCTGAGACACAGCCCTTTGCCACAGCGTTCCTTGAGCTTCACAGCATTCCTTGAGCTCCACGAGTTCACCTGCCTCCTCTCTCCTTTGTGCCCTTCCGGTGCTCTGTCCACTTCAGTTGCAGAGCCTGTTGAAGGACACTCTTCTGCCCTTCTGTTTGTTTTCATGTGTCTCTGCCTGGCCTAGAGCACAGAACAGAATTGCTCTTTTCTTTACATTTCTAACTTCTCTGAGGACAGTGTCTATGATTTCTTAGACAACAGTGAATGTTATCTTACTGATTGACTGAATGACCAAATAAATGAATATGTTTTCTGAAGTTGGGTTTTTTTTTTTTTAATTTTGTCTTCTTTTTATAGGAAGGAGCCACAAAGCCAGAGATTGTAGACAAAGAAAGTGAAACAGATATTATTGAAAGGGCTCCACAAGAGCAAATAAATCATGACCAATAGAGTTCTGTTGATGGAACACACGAAAATAATAGAAGTGGTAAGGTAGTGAATGTCTGTGGATTTTTTTTCTATGCTTAAAAGCACAAATAAAAACCTTTAAAGTGCAAATATGGCATCCATTTCTTTTAAAGTGTGTTTCTTTTGCTCTCTTTCTTCAGAAGTGTCCCAAGTACTACCAACTTTTACTTCCTGAAAATGCTTCAACCCTCTGAAAATCTTTTCCACTAGTTCATTTTATTGAACTATTTGTGGATAGAGATAGACATATATGTATAAAAATTCATAGTAGTAAATGTTCTCATTAATGTATCTGTGACTCCATTTTACAAATATGATGTCAACCTTAGGATTGGGAAGATAGGTACTGCCTTCTGTTATTATTTTGAAATGTAAACAACTGAATGATGTAAAAACATAAAAGCAGAAGATGCTGTGACTTTCTCACCTTTGCTTCAGCCCATCAATTTTTTTTTTATTTTTAATCTGATTTTAATCTTTATTTTTAATTATTGGTTTTTAATCAAGAAGATAATTCTGTGCAAATACTACCACATAAAACACTTTAGCTAATTGTCAACGTTTACCTAATGAACTCAGTGTAATATGGAAATCAAGGCTTAGAAGTCATCAGGAATCTGTTTGTGTTCTGAAGTTACATTTATCTAAAAACTGAAGCATTGTTCCAGGCAAGTCTGTGATCAAATGTTCCTTTCTTTCTTTCTTCCTCTCTTCCTTTCTTCCTTTGATTTTTATTGGAGTACAGTTGATTTACAGTACTGTGTTAGGTTCAGCTGTGCAGTGACATGAATCAGTTCTCTCTCTCTCTCTCTCTCTCTCTATATATATATATATATATATATATATATATATATATAAAACCTCTGTTTTAGATTCTTTTCCTGTATGGGCCAGTACAGAATATTGAGTGGAGTTCTCTGTGCTACACAGTAGGTCCTTACTAGTTATCTGTTTTATACACTGTAGTGTGTAGTGTGTTTGTGTCATCCCCATCTCCCAAGCAAATGTATGTTTCTTTGGCACATGTGCATGTGTAAAACTGCTGGAGAGGACCACAGAGCAATGGGTTGAATTGTGGTTTTTTACCACATCAACATTGAAAAGATAGTGCTTGAAACTTGAAGGTATTATTACGTTTGGATTGTCAAGTTAATCTGCAAGGAACACTTCAAGAGAAACGAAAGCATAGAGAATAGTAAGAAATATGTGACATAATAACAGCAGTTAGCTTTGCTTTGTGATGTTTTAGTAAATGCAAACCATTTTGGATAGTTTAATCAGCACACACAGAGAGCCTTTATGGCAGCCGTCCTTGAAGTTACATGAAGTAGCAGTGCTCTGTTTGAAGGCAGCAACTATGAAAAGAGATGAGAAGGGCCTGATCTCTTAGGTGCAGGTAGCTGCTGCCTGATGATACAGCACTGTGTTTGAAGTCAGCCTCCTGAATCTGTCACTTAGCAGCTGTGGATCTTGGCAAACCTGTCTTAACTGGGTTAAATGTAGGCAGTTTTTAAACGTAGGATATTTTCTTCAAAAGGAATTAGAAATCTTCATGTAACTCAATATTAATTTTAGCAGAGTATCTTTGAGAGTCTTCCACGAAAGTATGTGGATCTTTTATCTGGAGCTGCTGGTCAAAGAGGAAAAAATATGTTAAATGGACAAGTTGATGGTAAGAACTATATGTTATAAAAGTCATTTGACAGAATGTTGATTTATGTTTTTATTTATTTATTTTACTTTACTTTACAATATTGTATTGGTTTTGCCATACATCAACATGAATCCGCCACAGGTGCACACATGTTCCCAATCCTGAATCCCCCTCCCTCCTCCCTCCCCATACCATCCCTCTGGGTCATTCCAGTGCACCAGCCCCAAGCATCCTGTATCCTGCATCGAACCTAGACTGGTGATTCATTCCTTATATGATATTATATGGGATAATATTATATATATATATATATATATATATAATGGGATAATGTATTATATGGGATAATATATATTATATATATTATATCCTTATATTATATGTTTCAATACCATTCTTCCAAATCATCCCACCCTCTTCCCCTCCCACAGAGTCCAAAAGACTGTTCTATACATCTGTGTCTCTTTTGCTGTCTCGCATACAAGGTTATAGTTACCATCTTTCTAAATTCCATATATATACATTCATATACTGTATTGGTGTTTTTCTTTGTGGCTTACTTCACTCTGTATAATCGGCTCCAGTTTTGTCCACCTCATTAGAACTGATTCAAATGTATTCTTTTTAGTGGCTGAGTAATACTCCATTGTGTATATGTACTGCAGCTTTCTTATCCATTCATCTGCTGATGGACACTAGGTTGCTTCCATGTCCTGGCTATTATAAACAGTGCTGTGATGAACATTGGGGTACACATGTCTCTTTCAATTCTGGTTTCCTCGGTGTGTATGCCCAGCAGTGGGATTGCTGGGTCATAAGGCAGTTCTATTTCCAGTTTTTTAAGGAATCTCCACACTGTTCTCCATAGTGCCTGTACTAGTTTGCATTCCCACAGAATGCTGACTTAAAATGAAATGCTGATATATTCTAATAGGCAAAGAAAATCACCCATCAGATGTATAGTGAGGTAAAGATGAGAAAAGGATGGAAATAGTGTATCTTATCAGGTGTCAGCCACAGATTCAATTGAGAATCCAGTTTAAGGAGCTAAGTTATTGAGCTCCTGGACTTCCTTGGCAGTGCAGGGGTTAGGACTCTGTGCAGTTAAGTGTCTCCAGTGCAGAGGGTGCTGGTTTGATCCCTATTCAGGGAACTAAGATTCCATTTGACACATGGGCCTAAAAAAAATTAATTCTGTTTCAAGATACTCTATGACCTAAGGAAGGTTAAGAAACAAGAGGAATGAGGGAATGAGGGATTAGAGAGGCAAAGGGTGTAGGGAGGAAATGAAGGAAAGGAAGCACAGGTCTGTGGGGGCAAGGAGCAATAAGTAAAATAACACTTTAGAAAAAGGCAGAGTATTTGATATGGATGATGCATTTGAAGTGAGCTTCGGGAAGATCCACTGGAGAAGGAAATGGCAATCCACTCCAGTACTATTGCCCAGAAAATCCGATGAACAGAAGAGCCTGGTAGGCTACAATCCATGGGGTCACAAAGAGTCAGACATGACTGAGCGACTTCACTTACTCCAGCACCAAAACGTGTCAGAGAAGAACAGCAAAGCTTTCCCCTCTTCCTGTCTTCCTCATTGTTAGGAAGGCATTCAGGATTGAGGTCCCTGGGCGTGCAGAGTGGTGTGTCATCCTCTTTAGGGGAGCATGGGCATAGGTGCTCAGCTGTAATGTGTGCAAATTGGTGTCATATGAAATGTTGCTGCTTTATAGGATGGTGTCCCATAGGCCAACAAAAGAGAACTAGAAAGAAGGAGCGAGCAGGGGGTGTGATAGGGAGATCAAGGAACCTACAGCTGGATAGAGAGTCCACTGGAAAGTTTCCAACTTGTAACGCAGTGACACTTTAGGGGGAAGTGTTAGAGTGAGGAATTTGAGGCTAAGATTTCAGGAGAATAAATTAAGTTGAAGTAATGTCGAACAGACTCAGTATAGACCAGAGTTTCTCAGATTTTAACTAGTAGCATGGGGACCTTGTGTGAAATGCACGTACTGAGCAGAAAGTCTGAGAATCTGTGTTTCTAACAAGCTCTCTGAGTAGCAAGGGTGAAACCTTACATTTAGAGAAATCTGGAAGTATATCTTTGGAGAGTTCAGGACATAACAGGATCAAGGAAAAGCATTATTTTGTTTTTCTTTCTAAACATGTCTGTAGCCAGAGGGAAGCAAAGAGTTGAAGTAACAATTACAGGTATAAGATAACCATTGCTAAGCAAAGAGGGAAAAAGAAGTGGTGGGGATGATCCATAGAAAGGATGTAAAGGGGGAAGAATTAAGATCACAGGTCCAGAGATTACCCTTTATAGAGGAAATAATCTATTGAAAGGACAAAGGGAGGAAAGTAAGGCCTTAGGGAAGTGGGTTGAGGGTTAAGGAAACTTGAAGGAACTCTTTCTAGATGGCTTCAGTGTATTTGCAATGAAAAGAGATAAAGATCATTGTTGCTCCAGAAAATACTGGAGGTAGGAGAGTGTGCTAGAAGTGGGGGAAACTCCAGCCACTCCAAATACCTATCGAGCATCAAAGATATATGTTGTATCAGTATTTGTTATTCAAATTAGAGTAATGTGAATATGGGGACATTGACTTTTTTTTGACAGTTGTTTCACAGAAATCCTTTGAAGCAGTAGCATGGTGTACCAAACCAAACTAAGTTTTGAAACAAAACAGATTAATAGGGTTCATTCTCTAAATGTTAGAATTGCTATTTTTGATAAGTACTACACTGATTTTGAAACATGCAAGATTTTTAATTGTGTGGCAGTTAAATTTATTATTTCCTTTTGATAATTGTATTTCAATATTGAGAACTTCTTATACATTATTTCCTAGATGTGTCTTATATACCTTCTTGCATGATTATATCGAGAAATTTTAAGATGGCTAAACTAGAGGAGCCAAGACATGTAGGCATACCAGTAGCCCACATGGGTATGAAAAAAANGAAGAATATCTAACATAGAAATGATTAAATAATTTTGACATTAAAAATAGAAATACTTTTAAATGTTTATGTTATTACATAGAACCAAATACTGATGGGCAAACTGAAAACGCATTTTTTGAGAATTAGAAAGGGATTTATATAACAATGAAATTTCACACCAAAAAGGTCTTAATTAAGCCTAAATACTCACTTTTTTTCCAGTTAAGTGTCCAAAGGAATAATACAATTGCAGATTGAAAGCACATTATGAATTATGGAGACATACTACATAATATGTAATAATCATTACATATTACCAGTATCACTAACACTGAATTTATTCTAAGTAGTTGTTTCTTGGGTTACAAATCAAACGGAACATATGAAAATCGAGATCTAAATATGCATTTGAACTTGAGAAGAATTAAACTTATATATAAGGTAAACGTTTAGTTTCCAATTGAGCAGAGTTGTTTTTAAGACAAATGTATAAATCACTTCCATGAGACAAAGCTGGCCAACATAGGTCAGTTCTTCACAATTTATTATCTCATAAAGGATTAATTATGTCAAAATTTCATATTGATCTCCTGGTTCTGAAAAAAAAATAAAGAAATAGCAGTGAACTTTTTGGTGGGGAGATGCATAAAAAGAAATAGGAATATGTAAAACTCCCAATTATCAGTTCACACGATCCAAAGCTTAGATTATAAAACACAGCTTACCCATCATCTTTACATTAAACACAAAATCAATAACATGCATGTACTGAGTTGGTTAAATATATTTTCAAATTGTTGGCATTCTGAAAATATTTCCCAATAGTTAATTTACTTTTAAAAATTGGATTATAGAAAACCTTTATTAGTGATAGTAAGCACAACATAAAATAGGATACAAATCTGATTAAAAAATCTGAAGGAAACTTCATTTTTAATCTCCTTAAAATAGTCAAGGTTTTGTGTGTGTGTGTGTGTGTGTGTGTGTGGAACATATATTATTTACAATAAATGTTACAGGTCTTAATACATTTTAAAACAGAGACATCAATCAATTCCACGCAGCATTAACTTTTGTAATCCTGGCTAGGGGCAGCTAACTCAATTATATGAATCAAGGAAGAAACATAAGGCAATGAAAAAGCCAGTTATTTTCAGAAATGGAGGCAACTTCTTTAGGATGAAACAGCAGCTTCTTAGCTCCAAATAATTGCTGTGTGGGGGTTGTTGGAATATTGTAATATGGGATATAGCTAAAAGTTTGCTTTTTAACAAGAGACTAGAATTCATCCTTTCTTTTTAATGTTGGCAACAATTCTGGAGAATTTTAATTATGTTACCGGACAAATAAAAACATCTCTGCAGGCCAAAGTAAGCCAGCAGGCCACCAGCTGGTGAGTCCACATCAATACTCCCCATATTTTCTTGCCTTTGTAGGTTTACTCATCAGCTTTCCTCTGCTGAGAATGCACTTTTCACACGATCACCACACGTGAACCTCACAACTAAGTGTTCACTGTCTGCATGAGCTCTTTCTCCTGGGTTAAAGATGGAAATGTCTGCTTCCCTAGTGTTTGTCCAGCACTTCCTCAATACTTATCTACCACTCATATCACCAACCTCGCATATAATGGCTTTATATCTGTGCCTGATTCTAAATCCATAAAAGCATGAATGATTTCTTATGAAATTTTATATCTAAATTCATTTAGAGCAATGCATTTTACTTAGCAGTGTTTAAATACACAACAAATGAATGAGCGAAAGTGGCGTCGGACTTTTTGCAACCCCATAAACTTTACAGTCCATGGAATTCTCTAGGCCAGAATACCAGAATAGGTAGCCTTTCCCTTCTCCAGGGGACCTTCCAACTCAGGGATCGAACCCAGGTCTCCTGCATTGCAGGTGGATTCTTTACCAACTGAGCTCTCACAGAATCCTAACCAGGTGAGTTCAGTCCCTCAGCCATGTCCCACTCCTTCCGATCCCATGGATTGCAGCACGCCAGGCTTCCTTGTCCATCAGCAACTCCAGGAGCTTACTCAAACTCATGTCTATTGGGTCAGTGGTACCATCCAACCATCTCATTCCCTGTTGTCCCCTTCTCCTCCTGCCTTCCATCTTGCCCAGCACCAGGGTCTTTTCTAATGAGTCAGCTCTTCACACCAGGTGGCCAAAGTACTGGAGCTTCAGCTTCAGCATCAGTCCTTCCAATGAATATTCAGGACTGATTTCCTTTAGGATGTACTGGCTGGATCTCCTTGCAGTCCAAGGGACTCTCAAGAGTCTTCTCCAACACCACAGTTCAGAAGCATCAATTCTTCGGTGCTCAGCTTTCTTTATACTCCAACTCTCACATCCATACATGACTACTGGAAAAACCAAAGCTTTGACTAGATGGACCTTTGCTGGCAAAGTAATGTCTCTGCTTTTTAATATGCTCTCTAGGTTGGTCATAGCTTTTCTTCCAAGGAGCAAGCAAATTTTAATTTCATGGCTGCAGTCACCATCTGAAGTGATTTTGGAGACCCAAAAAATAAAGAAAGGAGAATAGAATGACAAACCACTTCATTATTCCTGCCTTGAGAACCTCACGAACAGTATGAAAAGAGAATCCTAATGGATGAAACAATTCTAGCATTAGTCTCTTCAAAATAATCTAATGTAGAGTGGTGGTTTAGTCACTCCGTCATGTCCAACTCTTGCGGCTTGCAGCTCACCAAGCTCTTCTGTCCACGGGATTTCCCAGGCAAGAATACTGGAGTGGATTGCTATTTCCTTCTCCAAATGTAGAGTGGTGGGTGTCAAATAGAAACATTATAATAATTTCTAACTTTTTAAATAACTGCATAATAGAAAAGATTATATTTTAACTTCATCTGAATTCATGGGAGAAGTATTGAAGCAATGGGGAGTATGTGAGTACACAAAAATGGATATTAGTCTTAAACCATTTTAATAACTGACAGTAACAGTTCTAAATATAAATTAAATTAATACAGTGAAATATGCTTAATGCCCCCAAGGGATCTAAAAACAATATTTTCCCAAATAATATTTGAAATAATAGAATTATCTTATATGATTTAAGGCAAATGATACAACTTTATCAAACTAGATAATTTATATTTGAATAGCAGTCTAAAATGGCTCATTATCTTCCTGTGAATTGTTTCATATTGACCTTCACTTAGCCAATGACATTGATTTATTTCTTGAGCTCTGAGTTACAGGAAAAACCTTTATTGAACACAATCCTACCTCTATTCTTTTCCATTGTGCTATATTTCAAACCTAACAGAAAGAACAAAGAAATCAAGGTGCAAGGGTACTAAAGTCTCCTATGAAGAGGAGATATTGAGCATGATTTTTGAGAGTACTTTATAATTTCTGGAATAAAACTAACAGCAACATAATAAATTTAGTATCCTACATGTGGAGTTCATTTAGGAAAGCAAACATTTCCAAGACTCATAGTTAATGAAACCTTGACAAGCTCTAACTATTAACACTTAGCTCATTCTAAGTGAGCTCTTAGAAACATTCGTTTCAGAACAATTTTTAAACCAGACAATGAAAAAATCAAATGTTTAAAATAGTATTTCCCTTATTTTATATAGTATTACCTACTTTACAATAAAAATAAATCACCTAATTCATTCTCATGTATCAAGAAAAACCTGATAATCACTTAGAAAAATTAAGTGACTTATTGAATTTTAACGGTTATTAAGCAATGCAGGCAGGGCTAGGCCCGGGGTTTCCCAATAGCATCTCTAGAGTTCTTTACACTATACCTTCTAGCTTATCACAGATTTAGACTACGATCTTAGAGCTTAATAATATACCTTTGTATCAAGAGTCAGAGAAGGCAATGACAACCCACTCCAGTACTCTTGCCTGGAAAATCCCAGGACGGAGGAGCCTGTTAGGCTGCAGTCCATGGGGTTGTGAAGAGTTGGACACGACTGGGCAACTTCACTTTCACTTTTCACTTTCATGCATTGGAGAAGGAAATGGCAACCCACTCCAGTGTTCTTGCCTGGAGAAGCCCAGGAATGGCAGAGGCTGGTGGGCTGCTGTGTATGGGGTCACACAGAGTCGGACACGACTGAAGCGACTTAGCAGCAGTAGCAGCAGTATCAAGAGTAGAGGGTGCCAATCTAGCCTTTTATTTGTTTATATTGGAGGATAATTGCCTTACAATGTTGTGTTGGTTTCTGCCATACAACAACACACCAGTCACAATTATCTCTTCCCTCTTGAGCCTCCCTCCCACCACCACCCCATCCAACCCTGCCAGGTCATCCTAGAGCAGCAGACTAGGCTCCTCATGTTATATGTCAGCTTCCCACTAGCTATTTATTTTACACATGGTAATGTATAAATGCCAGTGCTACTTCTCAATTCATCCCACCCTGCGAAAGCTACCAAGGAGAAAGTGAAGTCCATTTTTGCACAATGGGACCTGGATGGAGCATTTGTTAGTGCTTTCTTGGCATCTACTTGAACTCTTCTGCAAGTTTGAGACTTTTATTTGATGAAGATGTGCTTCTGGGGAAACTGAATCTTCCCAGCTCCATTTTTAGAGCAAGTGTCCTCAGGTAAGCCAAGCAGCACTTCTTTTCCTGTTTCCAGTGATTGGTTCTGTCTGTGACATCTGACTAAGTTGACTCAATCAGTATGAAACCAAGGGATTTGCTATGAATGATGATGTAACCAAAGAATAATGTATCCTTGAAACCTAGGGTCACCAGAGGAACATCATTCAAAATAAAGTCAATATAATTTAAGGTAAATCAGAGAGATAGAAACTGAACCCTTAATGATATCACTGAGCCTTGTGTGACCTACTTCAGTCACATGAGCCAGTAAGTTATTTAGGCGAATTCAAGTCAGGTTTTTTAGTTATTGCCAACCAAAAGTGTTCTGATTTTGAAGAATTCCTCAGTTTTGAACTAGAAATATTTCCAGTCATTCTCAGTAATCCATCCATGCATTTAAAAAGAGACCACACCTAGGGATAGGAACAAAAGTTCCTCAGGCTATTGTCAGTGAGCATATTATGTCTACTGATTTTTATTCTATACAGATTTCTTGATTTCTAGAATTCTCAGTAAAGTCACAAGATTGGATAGCACTTCTGTAGAAGGAATATTTTTTTCTTCTTAATTTACACTCTAGACATAGTTCACCCAACTAATCTTAACTGCTTGTCTTTTTAAATAAGTAGGACTTGTTTTCAAGACCTTAGGTTCAGTTCAGTTCAGTCGCTCAATCATGTCTGACTCTTTGTGACCCCATGGACTGCAGCATTCCAGGCCTCCCTGTCCAGCACCAAATCTTGGAGTTTACTCAAATTTATGTCCATTGAGGCGTTAATGCCATCCAACCACCTCATCCACTGTTGTCCCCTCCTCCTTCTGCCCTCAAATTTTCCCAGCATCAGGGTCTCTTCAGATAAGTCAGTTGTTCATATCAGGTAGCCAAAGTATTGGAGTTTCAGCTTTAGCATCAGTCTTTCCAATGAACACCCAGGACTGGTCTCCTTTAGGATGGACTGGTTGGATCTCCTTGCAGTCCAAGGGACTCTCAAGAGTCTTCTCCAAAACCACAGTTCAAAAGCATCAATTCTTCAGCACTCAGCTTTATTTTTTTTTTATAGGTCAAATACATACTTTATTTTTTTTTTTTTACTTTATTTTACTTTACATTACTGTATTGGTTTTGCCGTACATTGAGGTGAATCTGTCTCAGGTGTACATGAGTTCATAGTCCGACTCTCACATCCATACATGACCACTGGAAAAACCAAAGCTTTGACTAGATGGACCTTTGTTGGCAAAGTAATGTCTCTGCTTTTTAATATGCTGTCTATGTTGGTCATAGCTTTTCTTCCAAGGAGCAAGAGTCTTTTAATTTCATGGCTGTAGTCACCATCTGAAGTGATTTTGGAGCCAAAAAAGTCTATCACCATTTCCACTGTTTTCCCATCTACTTGCCATGAAATGATGGGACCAAATGCCATGGTCTTAGTTTTCTGAATGTTGAGCTTTAAGCCAACTTTTTCACTCTCCTCTTTCACTTTCATCGAGAAGCTCTTTAGTTCTTTTTCACTTTCTGCCATAACGGTGGTGTCATCTGCATATCTGAAGTTATTGATATCTCTGCTGGCAATCTTGATTCCAGCTTGTGCTTCCTCAGCCCAACATTTCTCATAATGTACTCTGCATATAAGTTAAATAAGCAGGGTGACAATATACAGCCTTGACGTACTCCTTTCCCTAATTGGAACTAGTCTGTTGTTCCACATCCAGTTCTAGCTGTTGCTTCGTGACCTACATATAGATATCTCAAGAAGCAGGTCAGGTGGTCTGGTATTCCCATCTCTTTCAGGGTTTTCCAAAATTTGCTGTGGTCCACACAATCAAAGGCTTTGGCATAGTCAATAAAGCAGAAATAGATGTTTTTCAGGAACTTTCTTGCTTTTTCAAAAATCCAGTGGCTGTTGGCAATTTGATCTCTTGTTCCTCTGCCTTTTCTAAATCCAGCTTGAACATCTGGAAGTTCACGGTTCATGCACTGTTGAAGCCTCACTTGGAAAATTTTGATCATTACTTTACTAGTATGTGAATGGTTCAATTATGTGGTAGTTGGAGCATTCTTTGGCATTGCCTTTCTTTGGGATTGAAATGAAAACTGACCCTTTCCAGTCCTGTGGCACTTCTGAGTTTTCCAAATTTGCTGGCATATTGAGTGTACACTTTCACATCATCATTTAGTATTTGAAATAGCTCAACTGGAATTCCATCACCTCCACTAGCTTTGTTTATAGTGATGCTTCCTAAGGCTCACTTGACTTTGCATTGTAGAATGTCGGGTTCTAGGTTGGTGATCACATCATCATGATTATCTGGGTCATGAAAATCTTTTTTGTATAGTTCTTCTGTGTATTCTTGCCACCTCTTCTTAATATCTTTGCTTCTGTTAGGTCCTTACCATTTCTGTCGTTTATTGAACCAATCTTTGCATGAATGTTCCCTTGGTATCTCTGATTTTTTTGAAGAGTACTCTAAACTTGCCCATTCTATTGTTTTCCTCTATTTTCTTGCATTGATTGATGAAGAAGGTTTTCTTATCTCTCCTGGCCATTCTTTGGAACTCTTCATTCAAATTGGTATATCTTTCCTTTTCTCCTTTGCCTTTTACTTCTCTTCTGTTCACAGCTATTTGTATGGCCTCCTCAGACAACCATTCTGCCTTTTTACATTTCCTTTTCTTGGTGATGGTCTTGATCCCTGCCTCCTGTACAATGTCACGAAACTCTGTCCATAGTTCTTCAGGCACTCTGTCTATTACATCTAATCCCTTGAATCTGTTTCACTTCTACTGTATGATTGTAAGGGATTTAATTTAGGTCATACCTGAATAGTCTAGCGGTTTTCCCTACTTTCTTCAATTTAAGTCTGAATTTGGCAATAAGGAGTTCATGATCTGAGTCACAGTCAGCTTGTGGTCTTGTTTTTGCTGACTGTATAGAGCTTCTCCATCTTTGGCTGCAAAGAATATTATATAATCAATCTGATTTCAGTATTGATCATCTGGTGATGGTCAAGACCATACTTATCTTCGTGAGTCTAATCTCTCCTTAATGTATCCACATACTTCTTAAGGGATCACTACAACTGGATCAAATATAAATCTTGAATGCTATTAAAAACAGGACAGTGTAAATTAGGAAAATCTGTACATTTTTGTGACTGTACCATTCGAGTCTTGAAACTTACTTTTCTAATATCATATTACCTGAAATACAGTTTCTTTGTATTTACTTCATAGAGAAATTATCATTAATACTTTCTGATTAAAATAATAATAACTGGTCCTTAAACTGCAATATATAACAAATTCCTTGACCATATTTTCTTTCTTTATTATTTATTAAATCTTCCCCCTACATTTTGCATGTGTGTGTGTATGTGTGTGTGTGTGCTCAGTCATTCTGACTCTTTGCAACCTCATGTACTGTAGCACTCCAGGCTTCTCTGTCTTTCACTATCTCCTGGAGTTTGCTCAAATTCATGTCTGTTGAGTTGGTGATGCCATCCAACCATCTCATCCTCTGCTGCCCTCTTCTCCTTTGCCTTCAGTCTTTCCTTTTGCACTGAATCTTTTCCAGTGAATCCAGTGAGTCTTTCTAGTGACTTGGCTATTCACATCAGGTATTCCAAGTATTGGAACTTTAGGTTTAGCATCAGTCCTTCCAATTAATATTCAGGGTTGATTTCCTTTAGGATTGACTGGCTTGATCTTCTTGCTGTTCAAGGGACTCTCCAGAGTCTTCCCCAGCAACACAGTTCAAAAGCATTTGTTAAATTCTTACATCAATTTCATGCTTATAGAACAAGCGAAGCAAGATTTTTGAGGGGAAAAAAAACATAAATTGAAAAATATATTGAGATATTAACTCATCATATGTCAATGAATACCTATCATTTACCTTGACATGTAAAGCTATTAGCATCAATAAAAACTATTAATTAATGCCACCACTTATTGGGGACTTAATGATTAAGCGTTGTTCTCTGTGCTTCAGCTATGTTAACAATTAATTTAATACTTCCAATAGCCCTATGAGACACACATTATAATTGGATGTATTTAAGATAAGAAAACTAAATGTGTTAAGTTTCTGTACAGATTTATTTAAGACTCTTGACATAGGTGTACACAGCTAGTAAGTGTCCGTGCCAGCATTGGAACCATGGTGGTCCAATAAATGCCATAAAATCTGGGAGCACACACCATTTGTCCTATAGGAAGTACAAAAGACTGCAAAAAAGAGGATGTGAAATTGCTTAAATACATGCCTGCAAAATGCATTCCATACTGCACTGTCTGCCTCCTCTCCATGTCTGTTCTGTGCCACTTCCTAATCCCAGCAACACTTACTCCACTTGTTTTTCCCCTGAAAACTTGTCTATGTCATCTCTAGTTGTGTGTGTTTCTGTTTTATACTCGACTTCTTGAATCCTATTTGTGGGTTTTTCCTCTTCCTGGAAGAGCCCAAATGCATGGGAGAGCCCTGAAGATCTGATTTCTATACTCCAGCTTTGTGATTCTGGATATTTGACAAGTTTTATAAAAGTAGCATCATCAGTCACCAAAGAGGCCTCTACATTCCAAATTGCAGGATTGGGTTAGCTCCAGTTTCCAGTGCTCTTGATTTATGGGATCTTAAACAACCTAGATAGCATATTCAAAAGCAGAGATATTACTTTGCCAACTAAGGTCCGTCTAGTCAAGGCTATGGTTTTTCCAGTAGGCATATATGGATGTGAGAGTTGGACTGTGAAGAAGGCAGAGCACTGAAAAATTAATGCGTTTGAACTGTGGTATTTGAGAAGACTCTTGAGAGTCCCTTGGACTGCAAGGAGATCCAACCAGTCCATTATGAAGGAGATCAACCCTGGGGTTTCTTTGGAAGGAATGATGCTAAAGCTGAAACTCCAGTACTTTGGCCACCTCATGCGAAGAGTTGACTCCTTGGAAAAGACTCTGATGCTGGGAGGGATTGGGGGCAGGAGGAGAAGGGGATGACAGAGGATGAGATGGCTGGATGGCGTCACTGACTCGATGGACACGAGTCTGAGTGAACTCTGGGAGTTGGTGATGGACAGAGAGGCCGGCATGCTGCGATTCATGGGGTCGCAGAGTTGGACACGACTGAGTGACTGAAGTGAACTGAACTGAAACATGCCAAGTGGGTACTAATTGTCTAGAAAAGTTCCAGGGGAGTGGTAATTTAAGATAGTGCTTCATCTTTCCAGAGCTAATTAGCCCTTATAATAAGTTTTGCCCAGTTCTTCCCAGGACTTCCCAGACTTACCTCATTACTTTTACTTGAGATCTTAGAATGGGCAGAGTTTGAACCAAAATGTATCTTAAGTCAAGGCTTAACTAGCATCTGGGAGTTGGTGATGGACAGAGAGGCCGGCATGCTGTGATTCATGGGGTCGCAGAGTTGGACACGACTGAGTGACTGAAGTGAACTGAACTGAAACATGCCAAGTGGGTACTAATTGTCTAGAAAAGTTCCAGGGGAGTGGTAATTTAAGATAGTGCTTCATCTTTCCAGAGCTAATTAGCCCTTATAATAAGTTTTGCCCAGTTCTTCCCAGGACTTCCCAGACTTACCTCATTACTTTTACTTGAGATCTTAGAATGGGCAGAGTTTGAACCAAAATGTATCTTAAGTCAAGGCTTAACTAGCAAACATATCCCAGCTGTATACCAGAACCTTGAAAATCAACTCCTTCCCCAAAGGACTGGTGTTGCAACATATTTGTTATAGCAGTAATTTGAAAGGGAATAGAAATCTTTAAGTTTATATTTCACCTATTTGAAAATCCATATAATTATGTTTTTTTTTTTTAAGTTTACAACAAATGATTTTTACTGAATTGTTTTAGGAATATTTTTGCTGACTATAATTGTATGGCTACATTGCAATGTTATCCAGCTACTTGGCTGCAAATTCTGGAATGACTTGAACAGGAAAACAAATGACCTAACTGAGAGCAGAACTGAATTTATTTGGCCGATGATCAGGGCCTTATTTTTTATGGCTGTTAGAATTCCCTTGTCAATATGTTTATCAAGTAACTGTGCTTTTAACACTTAGAAGGATATGATTAGGCATGTGTCTTTAAAAGGAAAGATTCTGTTAAGATTGCCATTAAAATGACTATCAACTTTAAAAATGATTGATGTTTAGTAGATGCCTTAATTCTTTATCTCAGAACTTCTAAAAATGTAAAATGACAAAATCCTTAATACCAGACTACAATCTCACTGCTATTGCCATGTGGAATGATAATCAGTCAGTCAAAAATGATCTACTATTGTGGTAACTAAAATACATCCTTGGTGCCAACTTGCAAAATAGAAAAAGCAGGAAAGAAAAAAAAATAACCAAGACAAACTTTGGGTTTAAAAACATTAGATAAGAAATTCTATTTGCTCAAATCTTTCCCTTGAATTTGTAATTGCTATTATTAACATTATCTTGGAAAAAAAAATCAAGACTTTTTTTCTACTTTCACCCACACTTCTTTGATTATATGCTCTAAAATAACCATAGCTGCCAGTAGAGACTTAGGGATTTATAAATATCAATCAATGTCACAGCTAGAAGGAGATGAATCAAAGGATACAGCAATAAATCCTGAAATGCCTTTTCTATGACACTAGTCAGCAGCCAATGTCACCCCACTCCAGTACTCTTGCCTGGAAGCTCCCATGGATGGAGGAGCCTGGTGGGCTGCAGTCTATGGGGTGGCGAAGAGTCGGACACGACTGAGCGACTTCACTTTCACTTTTCACTTTCATGCATTGGAGAAGGAAATGGCAACCCACTCCAGTGTTCTTGCCTGGAGAATCCCAGGGATGGGGGAACCTGGTGGGCTGCCATCAGTGGGGTTGCACAGAGTCGGACACGACTGAAGCGACTTAGCAGCAGCAGTGGCAGTCAGTTATTTCACTAGGGAAGTCTGTAAATTTAAAAGTTTACATCTTTAAAAATATTACATCATAATTTAAAAGATTACACCTTTTTGAGGGTAGACAGTGTTATAAAGATGAGGAAAGGAAGGGGAAAATAGATTCCTCCAATATCTTATTTGAAAAGACATTTAAGTATGACCCTAACTTTGCTTATTCACCTTCAGGTCATACCAGCACAACTCTTGAATTCTGAGAGTGTTTGTGCTTGTAGATTGGAAGCAGATGGAGCAATTTGTTCAAATAATCTGCTAGTCTCTGGTCTCCACTTAATTCTCACATGCTCTAATGTGTGGGGTAAGTTTGATAATTGGGGTTTCTGATTTCTTCCCCTCTTTAAGAAACATTATTTAGCCTAAGAACCAAGGGATGTGGAAGAATATCCAAACAAATTGCAAGTAGCTGTTTCAAAAGAGGCAATCCAAAGAGAGAGGAAGTAAGGGTAATAGTGCTTTTAAGTTATTTGTCCTTTTCACTCCAGGTCTGAAATGGTAACAGCGTGGCGGATTGTTTCCTGACTCACAACAGAATGGAATAAGCAAAGGACCCTTGAGTTCTCCGTAGTGAATAAAGTGTTGTTGAAAGTGAAATTGTTAGTTGCTCAGTCGTGTCTGACTCTTTACAACCCCTGAACTATAACCCACCATGTTCCTCTGTCCATGGGATTGTCTAGGCTAGAATACTGGAGTGGATTGCCATTTCCTTTTCCAGGGGCTCTTCCAGACCCAGGGATTGAACCTGAGTCTCCTGCACTGAAGGCAGATTCTTTTCCATCTGAAGCACTAGTTGTTTGCCCCTAAAGTGTTATTAAAATTTCCTATATCTAGAGCACTGAGCCTAGACAGCATAGAAGTCTATTCTTGAAAGTTGCAAACACACTGTAGTTTCTGGCAGGAAAATAATACTTCCTGTGGACCCTTCAGATGACCTTAAATGCCTCTCATGAAATCTTGTGTATCTTGGAACCTATACAGGTCAGTGTTACTTCTACTAACTGCCTCAAGAAGGAAAACTGAAGAGAACAAATAGGTTATCTCTAGAATGGCTTCTCAAAATTTCATTAGTTTTAAGCTTTCAATAGTTGATTCAAGAAAGCAAGCCAGTGTCTCACTATAGGACCTTGTATGCCTGGTTCACACGTGTGCTGGGAGTTTGGTGTACAAACTCTTAGCACAGTGTTGACTTTTATATTCCACAGGGCCCCCTGTGAAATGTTTTTAATATCATCTTTGCCTAAAACTGAGATTATCATGGAGACACGATCATTTTCTGCCATCAGTACTTGAAATATGCAAAGTCCCTTGATAAAACTAGCAAATCTTTTTCACACATCCTATCTCCTCAACAGGTAAAATGATGTCACGTGGTTTGAGACATGCAAGAGCAATCAACACAGAGAGAGAGATCTGGAAAGTTACAGTATAGCTCTATTACCTGGACATCGGTTCCTCTTTTACTCTGGAAGAGTCAACAGCCTTCTGTAAATGAAGTGAATATCTCAAATTTACCTAGGTAGCATTGAATTAGATATTTCCATATGACACAGTTAACCCCCAGAGGTATCCATATTTCATTAAATTCCAACCTACCTAACCTTCATGAAATAAATAAAGTTTAAATATCAGGAAGAAAATATAAATTTATGCAACAAATAAAGTGATTCAGAGATAATTCTTAGAATTTTTGTAAGCAATTCCAAATAATTCAAACAGATTCTTTCATAACAGATTTCAAAGGGAGCCTTTGGATTTATTCTCCCAGAGTCAATATTCTATTTGGAAAGCTTCTAACACAATGAAAACTGCTGTACTGGTGATTAGGTGAAGTATTTCATTTGAATTGATAGTTCTGGAAGATCTCTCTGAATTTTTTTATGGTTCTAGGATTCCTATCATTTTATCTACTATAAAATGCATAATTTCCTTAAGTTGAAAAAGCCAAATTGGGCAATTCTTACAACTATAATTTTTTTTCTTCCCCTGAAAGGTAAATTCAGTCCTTCTAAGCTGTTTATTCTAGAAGCTTTTAAGGTAGTCTCAAAATACAATCTAATTTACTGTCGTGAAGAGAAGTCCTTATCCTGCCCCAGGTTGTAAATATTCCTTTTATATGCTGAATATCACCTTAATATTATACTAAGCTTCTTTCTCAACAGGTTATAAGAATGAACAATTCAATTTAATATCTTTCAGGGGAAGTAAGATTTTAGACACAATTATACCACAACGGTGTCTAACCTCCTTCTCATCAAGAAAATGGCTAATAATAGAATAAGCTCTTCACTGTGCTCATTGATCTTGCCTTGATTCCACAAATAGATTCTGACTGTGTTCCAGCATGAACGATCTTGTAATAGATCCTACGCTGTTAATGCCTCAACAAAGCATGTACCATAATATTATTCTAAAACTCAAACCCAGAAGAAGTTTCTGGCAGCTAAAATTCCCTCACTCTATGTCATAATGCATCAATTAGCCCCATCCTTGTATTTTTATAACATCTAAATAATTTACAAGCTATTTTATATTAATACATATATCAAGTAGACAAAACAAGTGTCCTCTTGAATGTTAGTGGCTTTCATTACTTAAAAAAAATGACAAGGTTCAGTATAAAAAAGCAAATTAAATTGTTGTCTAATTTTCACCAGGAAGAACAATTTTGTATCAAAAAATTAAAACAATTGTGATTTTTTATTGAATTATCAAAGTTTAATATTAAATTTCTCTTCTATCAGATTAACTAATTCTACAATTTGGGGATGTTTTGCTATAATTCAGCCTAAAAGATTCACTGGGCTCCTCCCCTACCAAAAGCAAAATGGGGGTGTTAGGAATTTGCAGATGTTAATGAACAAGAAGATCAAATAATAGTGGCATATTTTAAAAAGAAAATTATGACAAAATGAGCTCTTCCATGTTTTATGTTGCAATACATTGAAAATTTTCCAAAGAATTTGGCAGTGAAAATGTTCTTTTGAAAATAAAAACGGTCCCATCCCTACCTTCTGCTATAACTCATTTCTCTTTGGAAATAAGATAGCCTTTGACAACTTGGTTTTAATTCTTTATAATTCAGTTCAGATCAATTCATTTCAGTTGCTCAGTCATGTCTGACTCTTTGTGACCCCATGAATCACAGCACCCCAGGCCATGCTGTCCATCACCAACTCCAGGAGTTCACCCAAACTCACGTCCATCAAGTCAGTGATGCCATCCAGCCATCTCATCCTCGGTCATCCCTTTCTCCTCCTGCCCCCAATCCCTCCAGCATCAGGGTCTTTTCCAATGAGTTAACTCTTCACATGAGGTGGCCAAAGTATTGGAGGATCAGCTTCAGCATCAGTCCTTCCAATGAACACCCAGGACTGATCTCCTTTAGGATGGACTGCTTGGATCTCCTTGGAGTCCAAGAGACTCTCAAAAGTCTTCTCCAACACCACAGCTCAAAAGCCTCAATTCTTCAACGCTCAGCTTTCTTCATAGTCCAACTCTCACATCCACACATGACCACTGGAAAAACCATAGCCTTGACTAGACGGACCTTTGTTGGCAAAGTAATATCTCTGTTTTTTCAATGTGCTCTCTAGATTGGTCATAGCTTTTCTTCTAAGATGTAAGCATCTTTTAATTTCATGGCTGCAGTCACCATCTGCAGTGATTTTGGAGCCCCTAAAAATAAAATCTGACACTTTTCTACTGTTTCTCCATCTATTTCCTATGAAGTGATGGGACTGGATGCCAAGATCTTCATTTTCTGAATGTTGAGTTTTAAGCCAACTTTTTCACTCTCCTCTTTCACTCTCATCAAAAGACTCTTTAGTTCTTCTTCAATTTATGCCATAAGAGTGGTATTATCTGTGTATCTGAGGTTACTGATATTTTTCCCCTGCAATCTCGATTTCAACTTGTGCTTCAACCAGTCCAGAATTTCTCATCATGTGCACTGCATATAAGTTAAATAAACAGGGTGACAACATACAGCCTTGGTACTCTTCCTTATTTGGAACCAATATGTTTTTCCATGTCCAGTTCTAATTGTTGCTTCCTGAACACCATACAGATTTCTCAGGAATCAGGTCAGGTGGTCCAGTATTCCCATCTCTTTAATAATGTTCCACAGTTTGTTGTGATCCACACAGTCAAAGACTTTGGCATAGTCACTAAAGCAGAAGTAGATGTTTTTCTGGGACTCTCTTGCTTTTTCAATGATCCAGCAGATGTTGGCAATTTGATCTCTGGTTCCTCTGCCTTTTCTAAATCTAGCTTGAACATCTGGAACTTCATGGTTCACATACTATTGAAGCCTGGTTTGTAGAATTTTGAGCATTACTTTACTAGCGTATGAGATAAGTACAATTGTGATGTAGTTTGAGCATTCTTTTTCATTGCCTTTGTTCAGGATTGAAATGAACACTGACCTTTTCCAGTCCTTTGGCAACTGCTGAGTTTTCCAAATCCACTGTCACATTGAATGCAACACTTTCACAGCATCATCTTTAGGATTTGAAATAGCTCAACTGAAATTCCATCACCTCCACTAGCTTTGTTTATAGTGATGCTTTCTAAGGCCCACCTGACTTTGCATTCCAGGATGTCTGTCTCTAGGTGAGTGATCACGTATTGTGGTTATCTGGGTAATTAAGATTTTTTTGTATAGTTCTTCCATGTATTCTTGCCACCTCTTTTTAGAATCATCTGCTTCTATTAGGTCCTACTATTTCTGTCTTTTATTGAGTCCATCTTTGCATGAAATGTTCCCTTGGTATATCTAATTTTCTTGAAGAGATTTCTAGTCTTTCCATTCTATTGTTTTCCTCTTCTTCTTTGCATTGATCACCAAGGAAGTCTTTCTCATCTCCCTTGCTATTCTTTGGAACTCTGCATTCAAATAGGTATATCTTTCTTTTTCCCTTTTGCCTTTTGCTTCTCTTCTTTTCTCAGCTATTTTCAAATAGCTCGTCAGACAATCATTTTGCCTTTTTACATTTATTTTACTTGGGAACAGTCTTGATCCATGTCTTCTATACAATGTCACGAACCTCCATCCATAGTTCTTTAGGAACTCTGTCTATCACATCTAATCCTTTGAATCTATTCATCACTTCCACTGTATAATTGTAAGGGATTTGATTTATGTCATACCTGAATGGTCCAGTGGTTTTCCCTACCTTCTTCAATTTAAGTCTGAATTTGGCAATAAGGAATTCATGATCTGAGCCTGGTCTTGTTTTACCTGATTGTATAGAGCTTCTCCATCTTTGCCTCCTAAGAATAAAATCAAGCTGATTTCGATATTGACTATATCATGATGTCCATGTGTAGAGTCTTTTCTTGTATTGTTGGAAGAGGGTGTTTGCTATGACCAGTGTGTTCTCTTGGCAAAACTTTTATTAACCTTTGCCCTGATTCATTCTGTACTCCTAGGCCAAATTTGTCTGTTTACTCCAGACGTTTCTTGACTTCCTACTTTTGCATTCCAGTCCCCTATAATGAAAAGGACATTTTTGGGGGGTGTTAGTTCTAGAAGGTCTTGTAGGTCTTCATAGAACTGTTCAACTTCAGTTTCTTCAGCATTACTAGATTTGGATTACTGTGATGTTGAATGGTTTGCCTTGGAAATGAACGGAGATCATTCTGTCATTTTTGAGATTGCATCCAAGTACTGCATTTCAGACTCTTTGTTGACAAAGAGGGCTACTCTATTTCCTCCAAGGGATTGCTACCCACAGTAGTAATATAATGGTCGTCTGAGTTAAATTCACCCATTCCAGTCCATTTTAGTTCACTGATTCCTAAAATGTCAGCGTTTACTCTTTCCATCTCCTGTTTGAACATCCAATTTGCCTTGATTCAGGGACCTAACATTCCAAGTTCCTATGCAATATTGCTCTTTACAGCATTGGCTTTTACTTCCATCACCAGTCACATCCACAGCTGGGTGCTGTTTTTTGCTTTGGCTCCATCTCTTCATTCTTTCTGGAGTTATTTCTCCACTGATCTCCAGAAGCATACTGAGCACCTACAAACCTGCGGAGTTCATTTTTCAATGTGCTGTTTTCCTCTTTTCATACTACTCATTGGGTTCTCAAGTCAAGAATACTGAAGTGGTTTGCCATTCCCTTCTCCAGTGGACCATGGTACAAAATGTGGAGAAATGTGGACAGCATATTAAAAAGGAGACATTACTTTGTTGACAAAGTTCTTTCTAGTCAAAGCTATGGTTTTTCCAATAGTCATGTATGGATGTGAAAGTTGGACCATGCTGCTACTGCTAAGTCGCTTCAGTCGTGTCCGACTCTGTGCGACCCCATAGACGGCAGCCCACCAGGCTCCGCCATCCCTGGGATTCTCCAAGCAAGAACACTGGAGTGGGTTGCCATTTCCTTCTCCAATGCATGAAAGGGAAAAGTGAAAGTGAAGTCACTCAGTTGTGTCCAACTCTTTGCGACCCTCTGGTCTTCAGCCTACCAGGCTCCTCCATCCATGGGATTTTCCAGGCAAGAGTACTGGAGTGGGTGGCCATTGCCTTCGCTCCTTTTGTACTGTGTGGTTGGAGAAGACTCTTGAGAGTCCCTTGGACTCCAAGGAGATCAAACCAGTCAATCCTAAAATAAATCAATCTTTAATATTCATTGGAAGAACTGATACTGAAGCTGAAGCTCCAATAATTTGATTACCTGATGTGAAGAACTGACTTATTTGAAAAGACCCTGATGCTGGGAAAGATTGAAGACAGGAGGAGAAGGGGATGACAGAGATGAGTTGGTTGGTTGGCATCACCAACTCAAAGGATATGAGTTTGAGCAAGCTCCAGGAGTTGTTTATGGTGTGGAAGACTGGTATGCTGCAGTTCATAGTGTCTCAAAGTGTTGGACATGACTGAGCAACTGAATTGAACTAACAGAAAGTAAAAATAGATATTACTTTAAAATCTAGGATGAATATATATATGTAAAAATAAAGATTTCTTGAACTTAGTGAGATAAGTATATGTAATGTATATCTAATGTATATGTATATCTAATATATATTTTGTACATATTTTTTGTTGGTAACATTTGAAAGAACAAAAATGGGAGACCAAAGAGCTAGTCCCTGCCCAAGTTAGCCAATTGCATGTGAAGGACAAGAGCCAAGTACATTTGAAAATTTATCATGCAACAAAAGGTTTTACAAGATGTCTTTCAAAATAGTATTAATTATTTTATACCACTTTATGTGATACAGAGTTTTAAAATAATTAGTTTTCTGTATATTTTGAGACAACATAAAATGAGTTAAATAGCTTAACTTCATGTGAGTAATATTTATCTATAATTATCAAGATTGATCATATTTTCACAGGCTCTCTTTCCTATTTCCTTTATGGAATCATACTTAATCTTGAAGATCATTGATCTGCCTCTTGGTCTTTATTGTTTTTCATTTGCATTATTATAGAAATTAAATGAAAAAAGTATCAGGTAGTAAGACATATTAAGTGCAGTATGCCTTAGGACACAACATTGAGCACAGCCTCTGCTATTACTTTAGAAATGAATACTAAAATAATAATGTTACTTTGGTAATATGAGCATTTTCTAATAGGCTTGTCATAAAATGAGAAATAATTATACTGACCTCATAAGATATCCGTGGAGGATAGCTAATAAACTGCTAAAACTCTATTCAAATATAAAGCTCTTTAAGACTTTATTATAATCAGGTTTATTGTAAAAAAAACTGTAAAAATGAATATGAGTTCTTAACAAAATTAGCAGTGAGAAAAATAGATAATCAACTCACATTATTTGGTTTCTCAAATGACCCTGCTCACTTGATAAAAAATCTCAGACCACATTCCCTCTATGAGACTAGTAATAAATAGACGTAATGTCAGAGTCTGGATCAACAAAACAACTGTAGTAATTATCATGATTTCACCATCATCATTATTTTTGAAAAAATTTAAAGAATTAAGCATTAAAAATACCAGATATTGAGAATATCAAAAGTTATATGACTGAAAATGTCTATTAGCCTTAAAGAATGTAATTAGCATGGCTCTTATCAAATTGGTGCCATGGATATGTATATAAAAATGACAAATATATGTTCAGGGAAATTTCAAATGGATGTTCAGGTAAGATTTAGATGACACTGTGGAGAAAACCCTAAAGCTGTACTGAACATTTTTAGACCTTTAAAAATTCAAAGGATGACCTTTAAAAAGATGGTCCCCATATAGTTTTTAGAGGATATAAATTCAAGCATTAAAATTTAGTCATGTTTCAGTTCAGTTCAGTTCAGTTCAGTCGCGCAGTCGTGTCCGACTCTTTGCGACCCCATGAATCGCAGTACGCCAGGCCTCCCTGTCCATCACCAACTCCCGGAGTTCACTCAGACTCACGTCCATTGAGTCTGTGATGCCATCCAGCCATCTCATCCTCGGTCGTCCCTTTCTCCTCCTGCCCCCAATCCCTCCCAGCATCAGGGTCTTTTCCAATGAGTCAACTCTTCGCATGAGGTGCCCAAAGTACTGGAGCTTCAGTTTTAGCATCATTCCTTCCAAAGAAATCCCAGGGTTGATCTCCTTCAGAATGGACTGGTTGGATCTCCTTGCAGTCCAAGGGACTCTCAAGAGTCTTCTCCAACACCACAGTTCAAAAGCATCAATTCTTCTGCGCTCAGCCTTCTTCACAGTCCAACTCTCACATCCATACATGACCACAGGAAAAACCATAGCCTTGACTAGACGGACCTTAGTCGGCAAAGTAATGTCTCTGCTTTTGAATATACTATCTAGGTTGGTCATAACTTTTCTTCCAAGGAGTAAGCGCCTTTTAATTTCATGGCTGCAGTCACCATCTGCAGTGATTTTAGAATGGACTGGTTGGATCTCCTTGCAGTCCAAGGGACTCTCAAGAGTCTTCTCCAACACCACAGTTCAAAAGCATCAATTCTTCGGTGCTCAGCCTTCTTCACAGTCCAACTCTCACATCCATACATGACCACAGGAAAAACCATAGCCTTGACTAGACGGACCTTAGTCGGCAAAGTAATGTCTCTGCTTTTGAATATACTATCTAGGTTGGTCATAACTTTAGTACTCATAAAACAAAATTATAGATTCCAGACATGATTATCTTAATCAAAGATAAAGGTAGATAACTTATACAATCTGTTCAATAAAGAACATGACAATGCCTTAAAGTCCTGACATTATCATGTTCTTCAAAATTTTTATTTCAGATAACCCTGATCTGGAAATTAAACCATTTTTATTTCAATTTTTCTGAGTACTTCCATTTTTAAAAATCCACTGTCCATTTCTTTTTACCACCTCTAACAGTCTGGGACACAACCTCTGTGTCCCTCTGTCAGTTATACCCGGGCATACTATCAGTGGAACAGAAGCAGCTGATTATTAGCGAGCTCTAGAATTTTCCCTGGAGTGACCCCTACTAGGGTCTACCACCAGTGTCACTTTGTTTTGTTTCTTGTTTTTCACATTACCCATTTGAATGTGGTTTTGTTTGAGGAGTTAACACCACAGTTACAATAAAATGTATTTTCTTTACATTTTCTTCTTGATTCTCTACATTACCTCCAAAATGCATGCTTCACTATCAATCATTTCCAAAAACTAGATTCTATATTTATTACTTAAAATGACTGTCACCTGTACTTAAAATAAAACTACCTTTATTCCTTTTTTGGTGTTAAAGAGTATGCTCAAACAGATACACACATAGTGGTGAGTGCATGTATGTTGGTTTGTGGACATGTTTGGGAGGATAGGATATTACTAAAACTCTTCAGATGAGAATAGTTCAAGGCTAAGGCCGTTATCATCATCAAATAACCCATTATTTCTGTAAGAATGGATCATGGCATGCAGCTGAAAGGTGATGACTTTGTTGTCCTATGATGCTTAGTTTCCAAGTTTGGGAATGTTAACTGGGGCAAGATTTTCTTTGTATCAAGATCAAAATATGTCTCCTAATTCTGGAAATGAGTAGCATTTGGAAGTGCTTTGGCAGGTACTCTGGCAGCATGGACTATTTGACAACAGCAGCTATGAGAGCAGAAGCAAAGCAGCTAAGCAAAGAAGCAAAGACAGAAACAGCAGGAAGACTCAGAGTAGCCTCAAGGAAGGCTCTGGGTCTGAAGTGAAAAGACACAGCAGAGACTAGAATCTCTAAGCAGAACATGTTGTGTTCTATTGGCCAAACTGCCGTCTCTCTACTAACAGGTAACAAAGCCTTTAAGGCACTAGAACTTTGATGAGAAAGTGAAAAGTGAAGGATGAACACCAACACTGAAGAAGGGAAGAATTCTCAGTCATGACTAACCATCAGAATCTTATTCAAAATAAAACCCCAGGCTCTATCTCCAAGAGTCTGCTTCATTAGAGCTTAGGAAGCCAGGAGCAAACTATACAGGAACTTATAAACCAAGATAATTTGGATTTTACTGGCAGATTCATGTCAATGTTTGGCAAAACCAATACAGTATTGTAAAGTAAAATTTAAAAATAAATAAATAAATAAGAAAAAGAAAAAAAGAAAGCAAAAGGAAGCTATTTTAATCACTTGAAGCAAGGAAGGAACATAATTTCATTTATATTTTTAAAATGTTATTCTGGCTATTTTGTAGAGAAGAATTTGTGATAGAAGAGACCAATCTAAAAGATAATCTTGGATTCTAGGGACAGATGATTATGGCTGGAGCTGGGGTAGTGTCAACAAGGTGAAAGTTTTTCAATGGATTTCAAATTTACTTGTCTGGAGAAGGAAGTATTTTCTGATAGATTAAAATCTGGGGATTAGGAAAAGAATCAATGAGAGATAACTCCTAAATTTAAAAGAATTAGCCTATGTTTAAATATCCTAAATAAACCAAACTATCATTGTCTCTATTAAAATTATGAATGAAACAGTCAAGTTCCAAGATAATGGCTTTACTTGTCATCTTGTCCCTGGGTACACTGAGGACCTCTTAAATTATGAGAATTAAGTTTATTTTAAAGTATAAGTAATACTGTGTAGTACAGAGAGCTATATTCAATATCCGATGATAAACCATAATGGGAAAGAATATATTAAAAGGAATATATAGATACACATCACTGAATCACTTTGCTGCAGAGCAGTAATTAGTAAAAAGTTGTAAGTTAATTACACATCAAAAATTAAATTTTTAGATAATAAAAATCAAATCTATTTGAAAAACAAAGACAGGTATAATGAGTAGCTACTTATGCAGTATAATTTGGGGGATATCACATGATTACCTACTCTGAACAAGTAACATAGCACTGTAAGAAATATTCAGCACATGTGAGTTCTCACCAGCAGATCCTCTAGGTCGCACCCAGTTGCTACTGACTCTGGACAATAGAAGTGGGCTAACAGAAAGCAGGTGACATCTGAAACTGGGAAAAAACAAGAAATCAGATTCTCTTCTTGAGCATGTAGAAAGGAATTGTCCATAAATTGGACAGGTCACCTTTGGGATGCATCCTAGAGGACTGTGAGAGAATCGATTTGTTGTAGCAGCAAAAGAGAAATAATAAATTTTCTACTGAAAAAACTGAAAAAAAAAAAAAGAAAGAAAAGAAAGAAGAAAAACAAATGTCTATCACAGAGAAAATAATAGCTCATTCACCCCAAAGTTATTTAGCATGAGATATGTACTGGGAAAAATACATGTTATCTTTAGAAGATTAAAATATGTGTTACTTTCAATAGGAAAGAGGCTGGAAAACATCCGTAGTGTCTGCCTTTACTGCAATATTTCCAAAGATGTTGTCTGCAACATGTTAATATATTGCATAAATAAGGTTATCAAGTAAGTTTGAAAAGTAATTTAATCAGTTTCTTTACTATGGACTTTTTAGTGTTTTCCTGTGTTAATGTAATATTCCAAAGAATAGCAAGGAGAGACAAAAAAGCCTTCCTCAGTGATCAATGCAAAGAAATAGAAGAAAACAATAGAATGGGAAAGACTAGAGATCGCCTCAAGAAAATTAGAGATACCAAGGGAACAGTTCATGCAAAGATGGGCTCAATAAAGGACAGAAATTGTAGGGACCTAACAGAAGCAGAAGATATTTAGAAGAGGCGACAAGAATACACAGAATTGTACAAAAAAAAGATCTTCATGACCCAGATAATCATGATGGTGTGATCACTCACCTAGAGCCAGACATCTGGAATGTGAAATCAAGTGGGCCTTAGGAAGCATCACTATGAACAAAGCTAGTGGAGGTGATGGAATTCCAGTTGAGCTATTCCAAATCCTGAAAGATGATGCTGTGAAAGTGCTTCACTCAATATGCCAGCAAATTTGGAAAACTCAGCAGTGGCCAGAGGACTGGAAAAGATCAGTTTTCATTCCAATCCCAAAGAAAGGCAATGCCAAAGAATGCTCAAACTACCACACAATTGCACTCATCTCACATGCTAGTAAAGTAATGTTCAAAATTCTCCAAGCCAGGCAGCAACATTTAGAACTGGACACAGAAAAACAGTAGTTCCAAATCAGAAAAGGAGTGCGTCAAGACTGTATATTGTCACCCTGCTTATTTAACTTATATGCAGAGTACATCATGAGAAATGCCTGGCTGGATGAAGCACAAGCTGGAATCAAGATTGTCAGGAGAAATACCAACAACCTCAGATATGCAGATGACACCACCCTTATGGCGGAAAGTGAAGAAGAACTAAAGGGCCTCTTGATGAAAGTGAAAGAGAGAGTGAAGAGGTTGGCTTAAAGCTCATCAGTAAGAAAACTAAGATCATGGCCTCCAGTCCCATCACTTCAAGGCAAATAGATGGGGAAACAGTGGCTGACTTTTTTTGGGGTGTAGGGGGAAGCTCCATAATCACTGCAGATTGTATTACAGCCATGAAATTAAAAGGCTCTTTTAATTTGGAAGGAATTAACTCTTTTAATTAACTCTTCCTTCTTTAACTTTCTTTCTTTGGAAGGAAAGTTATGTCCAACCTAGATAACATATTAAAAAGCAGAGATGTCAGTTTTTCAACAAAGGTCTGATTAGTCAAGGCTATGGTTTTTCCAGTAGTCATATATGGTTGTGAGAGTTGGACTATAAAGAGAGCTGAGCGCCAAAGAATTGATGCTTTTGAACTGTGGAGAAGACTCTTGAGAATCCCTTGGACTACAAGAAGATCCAACCAGTTCATCCTAAAGAAAATCAGTCCTGGGTGTTCATTGAAAGGACTGATTTGAAGCTGAAACTCCAATACTTTGGCCACCTGATGCTAAGAGCAGACTCATTGGAAAAGACTCTGATGCTGGGAAAAATTGAGGGCAGGAGGAGAAGGGGACAACAGAGGATGAGATGGTTGGATGGCATCACCGACTCAATGCACATAGGATTAGTTGGACTCTGGGAGTTGGTGATGGACAGGCAGGCCTGGTTGCTGCAGTTCATGGGGTCACAAGGAGTTAGACATGACTGAGCGACTGAACTGAACTGTGTAAATGGGCATGGGGATCTTGAAGAGGCATGTAACATTTTCCAAAGTTATTGAAAAATTGTTTTTAGGTAGTTAGAATAGGAAAAAGAAGTCCAAATTGGCAGTGGCTAAAAGACAAAGAAAGGAAAAGCACACAAATGGAACATAAGAAAATCCAAGAACAGGATTGAAAATCTCAGGTGAAACAAACAGCCCTCTTGGCTAGCCCAGTTTACATAGGGCAGGCTCAGGGGGAGGAGAAAAACCATCTTCTCCCTCTCTTCTTTTGGGCGGCCAGCCCTCACACCTCAAGGATGTATTTTCTTTTGTCTGCCAAATAAAACTGGGCTTAACTGAGCTGTAACACTAGTCCACCATTTCAAATTTTTGCTTCAGTGAGACAGAACCGAGTAAATTGCACACTCCCTTGACATTATTATTTTTGAGATGCGTGTCATCCTTTAATGCCAGAAATGTAAGACATTTATGAGAGGCAGGAAAGGCCAAAGGGAGACGGGACTCCCTTCTCCAAAGAGAGAAGCAACATTGCCCAATGTTGCTTTCCTCTGAGATAAGTTTTTGTCTCTATCAGTCTCTTTGGTTCTTATCCATTTAAGGCTAGTCTTGTCTCCAGGGACTAAGAACATCGCATTGTATTTAACATTGGTCCCCATTTTGACTCCCTTTGGGCTCTCTCTTCCACTTAAATGGTGAGATGAGACAGGCAGGACTGTGACCCCACCTTGGAGGCACCCTTGACTAAGAAGAGCTAGCATGAGAGGCTTTTGGTTTTGGAGAAAATTATCTGACATTTTGTTCTAGTCCTTATGGTCATTTGCTTGTTTTCTGTCAACTAAGTTGACTTTTGTCGTTAGAGGATAGGATTAATGAATTTGAGGACAATGTGTCATTTACCTTCTTGAACTTAGTACTAATCAGTCAGTTATGTCTTATTCTTTGTGACCCCATGGACTGTAGACTGCCAGGCTCCTCTGTCCATGGAATTCTCCAGGAAAGAATACTGGAATGGATAGCCATTCCCTTCTCCAGGGGATCTTCCTGACTCAGAGATCAAACCTATGTTTCCCACATTGCAGGCAGATTCTTTACTCTGAGCCACAAGGAAGCCCCAAGAACACTTGAAGTGGGTAGCTATTCCCTTCTGCAGGGTGTCTCCCTGACCCAGGGATCAAATCCAGTCTTCCTGCCTTGCAGAAGTTAGATCTACCTTAAATGAGACCAGAGTGTTTTACATGTGATTCTTCCATCTAACAGGCCTTTGAAAGTTATTTTGAGCTCATAAGTTTGTTAATAGACCACCAAATCTATGGTACAATTTTCTCAGGAGTTTCATAGGGCAGTAGAAGACAAATTAAGGGTATATTATTCCTGGTCCAGGTCACCTATCTCTCTTCTCTCAACCAGTTTTCACATTGATTCCCAGAAAGCAGTTCTTGATAAATCAGTCTCCTGTTGTCTTTCGATTTCTTATTATAAGCATTGTCCTCATAGTCATCAAATTTCAAAATCTTAGACATTCCCTTCCTTATCTCCAGCCTCTAATTCAATGTCGTTTCTTATAAAAAGTTTCCCTGATTTTTCTAGTTTAAATATAATGTTCAGATTGTGTGTTGTTCGAGAATGGTATATATATCTTAACTTGTCAATGAGCTCACTGAGGAAAGGGAGTGGGTTGTTCACTTTAGTGTTTCCAGAAATGGATATAGGAGTCAATGAATGTTGGCAAAAAAATAAGGATCAAAGGTGCAAATTATTTAATTAATTTGCATATGAAAGAAGCCAATGCTAACTTCATAATAATTTTCTGATCCATCCTTAATGACATTACTCTTTTACCTCAACTATAGCCATCATCTGCAATGAATATCTTTTTTTTCTAGTCATTGTATTTATTTATTTTACTTTATTATTGTATTGATTTTGCCATACATTGACATGAATCCACAATGGGTATACACATGTTCCCCATCCTGAACCCTCCTCCCACCTCCCTCCCTGTATCATCCCTCTGGGTCATCCCAGTGCACCAGCCCCAAGCATCCTGTATCATGCATCAAACCTGGACTGGCGATTAGTTTTTTATATGATATTATACATGTTTCAATGCCATTCTCCCAAATCATCCCACCCTCTCCCTCTCCTCCAGATTCCAAAAGACTGTTCTATACATCTGTGTCTCTTTTGCTGTCTCACATACAGGGTTATCATTACCATCTTTCTAAATTCCATATATATATATATGTGCTAGTATACTGTATTGGTGTTTTTCTTTCTGGCTCACTTCACTCTGTATAATAGGCTCCAGTTCCATCCACCTCACTAGAACTGATTCAAATGTATTCTTTTTAATGGCTGAGTAATATTCCATTGTGTATATGTACCACTGCTTTCTTATCCATTCTATATATATGTGTTAGTATACTGTATTGGTGTTTTTCTTTCTGGCTCACTTCACTCTGTATAATAGGCTCCAGTTCCATCCACCTCACTAGAACTGATTCAAATGTATTCTTTTTAATGGCTGAGTAAATTCCATTGTGTATATGTACCACTGCTTTCTTATCCATTCATCTGCTGATGGACATCTGGGTTGATTCCATGTCCTGGCTATTATAAACATTGCTGCGATGAACATTGAGGTACATGTGTCTCTTTCAATTCTGGTTTCCTCAGGGTGTATGTCCAGCAGTGGGATTGCTGGGTCATAAGGCAGTTCTAGTTCCAGTTTTTTAAGGAATCTCCACACTGTTCTCCATAGTGGCTGTACTAGTTTGCATTCCCACCAACAGTGTAAGAGGGTTCCCTTTTCTCCACACCCTCTCCAGCATTTATTGCTTGTTGACTTTTGGATTGCAGCCATTCTGACTTGTGTGAAATGGTACCTCTTTGTGGTTTTGATTTGCATGTCTCTGATAATGAGTGATGTTGAGCATCTTTTCATGTGTTTGTTAGCAATCTGTATGTCTTCTTTGGATAAATGTCTGTTTAGTTTTTTGGCCCATTTTTTGATTGAGTCATTTATTTTTCTGGAATTGAGCTGCAGGAGTTGCTTGTATATTTTTGAGATTAGTTGTTTGTCAGTTACTTCATTTGCTATTATTTTTTCCCTTTCAGAAGGCTGTCTTTTCACCTTGCTTAGAGTTTCCTTTGTTGTGCAGAAGCTTTTAAGTTTAATTAGGTCCCATTTGTTTATTTTTGTTTTCATTTCCAATATTCTGGGAGGTGAGTCATAGAGGATCCTGCTGTGATTTATGTCAGAGAGCATTTTGCCTATGTTCTCCGCTAGGAGTTTTATTGTTTCTGGTCTTACGTTTAGATCTTTAGTCCATTTTGAGTTTATTTTTGTGTATGGTGTTAGAAAGTGTTCTTATTCCATTCTTTTACAAGTGGTTGACCAGTTTTCCCAGCACCACTAGTTAAAGAGATTGTCTTTTCTCCATTGTATAATCTTGCCTCCTTGTCAAAGATAAGGTGTCCATAGGTGTGTGGATTTATCCCTGGGCTTTCTATTTTGTTCCATTGATCTATATTTCTGTCTTTGTGCCAGTACCATACTGTCTTAATGACTGTGGCTTTGTAGTAGAGCCTGAAGTCAGGCAGGTTGATTCTTCCAGTTCCATTCTTCTTTCTCAAGATTGCTTTGGCTATTTGAGGTTTTTTGTATTTCCATACAAATTGTGAAATTATTTGTTCTAACTCTGTGAAAAATACCATTGGTAGCTTGATAGAGATTGCATTGAATCTATAGATTGCTTTGGATTGTATACTCATTTTCACTATATTGATTCTTCCGATCCATGAACATGGTATATTTCTCCATCTATTAGTGTCCTCTTTGATATCTTTCAGCAGCTGTTTTATAGTTTTCTATATATAACTCTTTAGTTTCTTTAGGTAGATATATTCTTAAGTATTTGATTCTTTTCATTGCAATGGTGAATGGAATTGTTTCCTTAATTTCTCTTTCTATTTTCTAATTATTAGTGTATAGGAATGCAAGAGATTTCTGTGTGTTGATTTTATATCCTGTAACTTTACTAGATTCATTGATTAGCTCTATTAATTTTCTGGTGGAGTCTTTAGGGTTTTCTATGTAGAGGATCATGTCATCTGCAAACACTGAGAGTTTTACTTCTTCTTTTCCAATTTGGATTCCTTTTATTTCTTTCTCTGCTCTGATTACTACGACCAAAACTTCCAAAACTATGTTGAATAGTAGTGGTGCAAGTGAGCACCCTTGTTTTGTTCCTGACTTTAGGGGAAATGCTTTTAATCTTTCACCATTGAGGATAATGTTTGCTGTGGGTTGCAATGAATATCTTGATCTTCAGTTCAGTTCAGTCGCTCAGTCGTGTCTGACTCTTTGCGACCCCATGAATTGCAGCACGCCAGGCCTCCCTGTCCATCACCAACTCCCAGAGTTCAACCAGACCCACGCCCATGGAGTCAGTGATGCCATCCAGCCATCTCATCCTCGGTTGTCCCCTTCTCCTCCTGAGCCCAAGACCTCCCAGCATCAGAGTCTTTTCCAATGAGTCAGTTTTTCGCATGAGGTGGCCAAAGTACTGGCGTTTCAGCTTCAGCATCATTCCTTCCAAAGAAATCCCAGGGTTGATCTCCTTCAGAATGGACTGGTTGGATCTCTTTGCAGTCCAAGGGACTCTCAAGAGTCTTCTCCAACACCACAGTTCAAAAGCATCAATTCTTTGGCACTCAGCCTTCTTCACAGTCCAACTCTCACATCCATACATGACCACTGGAAGAACCATAGTCTTGACTACATGAACCTTAGTCAGCAAAGTAATATCTCTGCTTTTGAATATGCTATCTAGGTTGGTCATAACTTTTCTTCCAAAGAGCAAGAGTCTTCTAATTTCATGGCTGCAATCACAATCTGCAGTGATTTCGGAACTGAGAAAAATAAAGCCTGACATTGTTTCCACTGTTTCCCTGTCTATTTTCCAAGAAGTGATGGGACTGGATGCCATGATCTTCGTTTTCTGAATGTTGAGCTTTAAGCCAACTTTTTCACTCTCCTCTTTCACTTTCATCAAGAGGCTCTTTTGTTCCTCTTCACTTTCTGCCATATATTTTCTTGAAGAGATCTCTAGTCTTTCCCATTCTGTTCTTTTCGTCTGTTTCTTTGCATTGATTGCTGAAGAAGGCTTTCTTATCTCTTCTTGCTCTTCTTTGGAACTCTGCATTCAAATGCTTATATCTTTCCTTTTCTCATTTGCTGTTTGCTTCTCTTCTTTTCACAGCTATGTGTAAGGCTTCCCCAGACAGGCATTTTGCTTTTTTGCATTTCTTTTCCCTGGAGATGGTCTTGATCCCTGTCTCCTGTACAATGTCATGAAGCTCACTGCATAGTTCATGAGGCACTGTATCTATCAGATCGAGGCCTTTAAATCTATTTCTCACTTCCACTGTATCATCATAAGGGATTTGATTTAGGTCATACCTGAATGGTCTAGTGGTTTTCCCTATTTTCTTCAATTTAAGTCTGAATTTTGCAATAAGGAACTCATGATCTGAGCCACAGTCAGCTCTCAGTCTTGTTTTTGTTGACTGTATAGAGCTTCTCCATCTTTGGCTGCAAAGAATATAATCAATCTGATTTCAGTGTTGACCATATGGTGATGTCCATGTGTAGAGTCTTCTCTTGTGTTGTTGGAAGAGGGTGTTTGCTATGACCAGTGCATTTTCTTGGCAAAACTCTATTAGTCTTTGGCCTGCTTCATTCCGCATTCCAAGGCCAAATTTGCCTGTTACTCCAGGTGTTTCTGGACTTCCTACTTTTGCATTCCAGTCCCCTATAATGAAAAGGACATCTTTTTTGGGTGTTAGTTCTAAAATGTCTTGTAGGTCTTCATAGAATTGTTCAACTTCAGCTTCTTCAGGATTACTAGTTGGGGCATAGACTTGGATTACTGTTATATTGAATGGTTTGCCTTGGAGAAGAACAGAGATCATTCTGTCATTTTTGAGATTGCATCCAAGTACTGCATTTCAGACTCTTGTTGACCATGATGGCTACTCCATTTCTTCTGAGGGATTCCTGCCCACAGTAGTATATATAATGGTCATTTGAGTTAAATTCACCCATTCCAGTCCATTTTAGTTAACTGATTCCTAGAATGTCTACGGTCACTCTTGTCATCTCTTGTTTGACCACTTCCAATTTGCCTTGATTCATGGACCTAACATTCTAGGTTCCTATGCAATATTGCTCTTTACAGCATCGGACCTTGCTTCTATCACCAGTCACATCCACAGCTGGGTTTTGTTTTTGTTTTGGCTCCATCCGTTCATTCTTTCTGGAGTTATTTCTCCACTGATCTCCAGTAGCATATTGGGCACCTACTGACCTGGGGAGTTCCTCTTTCAGTATCCTACCATTTTGCCTTTTCATACTGTTCATGGGGTTCTCAAGGCAAGAATACTGAAGTAGTTTGCCATTCCCTTCTCCAGCGGACCACATTCTTTCAGACCTCTCCACCATGACCCGCCCGTCTTGGGTTTCCCTGCAGGCATGGCTTGGTTTCATTGAGTTAGACAAGGGTGTGGTCCTAGTGTGATTAGATTGACTAGTTTTCTGTGAGTATGGTTTCAGTGTGTCTGTCCTCTGATTCCCTCTTGCAACACTTACCATCTTACTTGGGTTTCTCTTACCATGGGTGTGAGGTATCTTCCAGCAAAGTGCAGCCTCTACTCCTTACCTTGGATGAGGGATATCTCCACACCACTGCCCTTCCTCACCTTCAGTGTGGGATAGGTCTTGATCTTAGTCTCTCCAATTTCAATTTATTATGTCCCCTTCTGTCTGGCCTATGATACTGTATCATCTGCCTGATTATTTCATCCTTCTATTTGAAAACTCTCAATCATTCCCCAGTGATATAACCCTTGGTAATATCCAAACAAAAATAGACACACTGTCAACTTTTCTCTCACTTATTTTAAGGATACATATTACCTGAAATGAGATGATCTAGTCTAACTCTTTCTCATGATGTCCTTCTGTCTCCATGAGTCTATTGTCATCTATAAACCATTTCTCTACCAATCAGATTCCCATTTTAAATGAGACCATTCCTATTAAAATGAGCCCATTTAAATTTTCTGATCATGACCATCATGACCCCTTCAGATTCTTCTCCTAATCATGACAGTTGTGCTTCAGTCTCCACCACCCTTGGCCTAGTCTCATTGTATTTCTTAATTCAAGCTCACTGGCTCAGCTTGATTATTTTCACAGAATATTGAACAGTATTTGCATAAAATATTTGTTTTCTGAGAGAATGGCAAGGAGGTAGGGTTTTATGACTAAGGAATACAACCAACAAGAACTACCTTTAGTAGAGCTAAAGGCAGAGCAGACAATCGGAAAATGAGATATAGAATGAAAGGCACTGATGTTGGATCCAGTCTGCATGGCTAGCAGTTACAAGCTTTATGTCCTTGGGGGAAGTTTCTTAATCTCTTATTAGCTTAATTTCTTCATTTGTATATTGATAATTCTACTAAGACCAACCTCAGATGAAAGGGAGATCTGGCTGCAACATAAGTCACCCCACTGATTGCCAAGTTGGTTTGATATAACTGGCAAGGCAGGGGTCTTCACAACTCCATGTGCATCCTTCCTGTACCTGTGCACAGGTACAGTAGGTGTATCTGTACCACCAACTCAGTGGGAGAGAACAACCTTCCTGATAGAGGAGGATGATCACACTGTCAAATGCACACCAGGAGCTGTACTCCCTTATTAGAACCTCCAAACAAGATCTCCAACAAGAACAACCTCATAGGATTCTTGTGAGCATTAAAGGACTATATATATGCATAAAGCACATAAAATAACACCTGACCCATGATAAGCACTATAAAGTTTTAAAAGGTTAATTATTATTTAACTCCATCAAGACCCAGCTTAAATGAAATTTCTAATCCAAACTTATATTGTACACCTGACTCACTACCATTCCTGGAACAACTAAAGCATAGTTATTTAAGTTTTCTCCCCTGGGACTGTTCTTCTTGCATTATACTGAGTGATTCAGTCTATCTCTCTCTCGTGTCCTTATTTGCTCCTCCCACCTGAGAATAATACATATCAAATATTTGCTTAATTTAATTCTACTTAAAAGGAAATCATAGGGTGAAATTATGCATTTTGGCAAACGTAGTACTTTCTTTCATGGTTCTCGGGAGATGCATTTAATATTAAAATATATGACTGGATCTTTACTTCTTTTTTCCCCCAAATTTCAAATTGCTCATCTGAAAAGGGGAACTCAGCATCTCATCTGGTCTGTTGAGCTCACTCTATGTGGATCTGAAATGTTCTCCCTCACTTATTAGACAAAGATAGAGTCCATGTACATCATTAATACTGGGAAAGTCTTATATCCCAGCTCATCAGTTCCTAATATAAATAATTATCTTATGGAAGACTTGTAGTTGTTTAAACTAGATGACTAATTGCAATAAGTTGTCTAACTTACTGTTTAAAGGATCGATTACTTCAATATTCAAGTAAAGGAGAGCATTAACTCTAATGTCATTGTTGAAGTTGTATAAATGTTCACTAAACTTTATGAGTAATAGTATCAAGTCTCTTTGTCTCAGGAAATATTTGTTTATGGCAAATGCTTAATTTCCAAGCCATTCTTTTTTATGAGGGAGAGTCAAGAGACATTACAAAAAATAATGCAAGATGTTATATTAGATAAAATTTATTGCATAAGTAACTCCATTTATGACTAGTAGTGGTCAACATGTAGGTTCTGACCACGCTCTCTTTTAGAATTCATGATATATTTTGGTACAGCTTGAAAATAAAATATTACCCTCTTCTTTGAATACCCAAATACTGTGACGGTGTTTCATTCTCCAGAGACCCACTAGGTGTTCAACTATCTCAGATATAGAATTCTACCTTGTCTTCACATTTAATTCAAGACCACATTGGCTGATTTTTGAAATTAATTCTTATATGACAGAAATTAGGATGAATAGGAATTCTGGAAGAAAAAATAATAGTGACCAAGGGAAAACTATCAAGTAAAGGATCAGTTCAGTTCAGTCGCTCAGTCATGTCCGTCTCTTTGCAGCCCCATGGACTGTAGCACGCCAGGCCTCCCTGTCCATTGCCAACTCTCAGAGTTTACTCAACCTCATGTCCATTGAGTAGGTGATGCCATCCAACCATCTCATCCTCTGTCATCCCCTTCTCCTCCTACCTTCAACCTTTCCCAGCATCAAGGTCTTTTCAAATGAGTCAATTGTTCACATCAGGTGGCCAAAGTATTGGAATTTCAGCTTCAGCATCAGTCCTTCCAATGAATATTCAGGACTGATTTCCTTTAGGATGGACTGATTGGATCTTCTTCAGTTCAAAAGTATCAATTCTATGGTGCTCAGCTTTCTTTATGGTCCAACTCTCAAATCCATACATGACTACTAGAAAAACCATAGCTTTGACAAGAAAGACTTTTGCTGGCAAAATAATGTCTGTACTTTTTAATATGTTATCTAGGTTGGTCATAACCTTTCTTCCAAGGATTAAACATCTTTTAATTTCATGGCTGCAGTCAATATGTCCAGTGATTTGGAGGCCAAGAAAATAAAGTTGCCACTGTTTCCAATGTTTCCCCATTAATTTGCCATGAAGTGATGGGACCGGATGCCATGATAATAGTTTTTTGAATATTGAACTTCAAGCCAATTTTTTCACTCTCCTCTTTCATTTTCATCAAGAGGCTTTTTAGTTCTTCTTTGCTTTCTACCATAAGGGTGATTTCATCTGCATATATGAGGTTATTGATATTTCTCCCAGCAATCTTGATTCTAGCTTGTGCTTCAGCCAGCCTAGAACTTCTCAAGATGTACTCTGCATATAAGTTAAATAAACAGGATGACAATATACAGCCTTGATGTACTTCTTTTCCTATCTGGAACCAGTCTGTTGGTCCATGTCAAGTTCGTGAGATTTGAGGCATTGTACAGGAGACAGGGATCAAGACCATCCCCAAGAAAAAGAAATGTACAAAACTAAAATGGCTGTCTGAGGAAGTCCTACAAATAGCTGTGAAAAGAAGGGAAGCAAAGGAGAAAAGGAAAAATATACCTATTTGAATGCAGAGTTCCAAAGAATAGCAAGGAGAGATAAGAACACTTTCCTCAGTGACCAGTGGAAAGAAATTGAGGGAAACAGTAGAATGGGTAAGACTAGAAATCTCTTCAAGAAAATTAGAGCTACCAAGGGAATGTTTCATGCAAAAATGAACTCAGTAAAGGACAGAAGTGGTATTGACCTAACAGAAGCAGAAATATTAAGAAGAGATGGCAAGAATACACAGAAGAACTGTACAAAAAAGATCTTCATGACCCAGATAATAATGATGGTGTAATTACTCACCTAGAGCCATACATCCTGAAGTGTGAAGTCAAGCGGGCCATAGGAAGCATCACTACAAACAAAGCTAGTGGAGGTGATGGAATCCCAGTTGAGCTATTTCAAATCCTGAAAGTGCTACACCTAATATGTCAGCAAATTTGGAAAACTCAGCACTGGCCACAGGACTGGAACAGGTCAGTTTCATTCCAATCCCAAAGAAAGGCAATATCAAAGAATGGTCAAACTACTACACAATGCACTCATCTCACACGCTAGCAAAGTAATGATTTAATGCTTAAAATTCTCCAAGCTAGGCTTCAACAATATGTGAACCATGAACTTCCAGATGTTGAAGTTGGTTTTAGAAAAGGCAGAGGAAGCTGAGCTCAAATTGCCAACATCTGTTGGATTATTGGAAAAGTAAAAGAGTTCCAGAAAAAAAATCTATTTTTGCTTTATTGACTATGCCAAAGCCTTTGAGTGTGTGGATCACCAAAAACTGTAAAATTCTTAAAGAGTTGGGAATACTAGACCACGTGACCTGCCTCTTGAGAAATCTGTAGGCAGGTCAAGAAGCAACAGTTAGAACTGAACATAAAACAACAGATGGGTTCCATACAGGAAAAGGAGTATGTCAAGGCTGTATATTGTCACCCTGCTTATTTAACTTTTATGCAAAGTGAAACCTGAGAAAGGCTGTGATGAATGAAGCATAAGCTGGCATCAAGATTGCCAGGAGAAATATCAATAACCTCAGATATGCATATGACACCACCCTTATGGCAGAAAACAAAGAAAAACAAAAGAGCCTCTTAATGAAAGTGAAAGAGAAGAGTGAATAAGTTGGCTTAGAGCTCAACATTCAGAAAACAAATATCATGGCATCTGGTTCCATCACTTCATGGCAAATTGATGAGGAAACATTGGAAACAGTGCAGACTTTATTTTCTTGAGCTCCAAAATCACTGCAGATTGTGACTTCAACCATGAAATTAAAAGATGCTTACTCCTTGTAAGAAAAGTTATGACCAACCTAGATAGAATATTAAAAAGCAGAGACATTACTTTGCCAACAAAGGTCTGTCTAGTTAAGACTATGGTTTTTCCAGTAGTCATGTTTGGATGTGAGAGTTGGCCTGTAAATAAAGCTGAGTGCTGAAGAATTGATGCTTTTGAACTGTGGTGTTGGAGAGGACTATTGAAAGTCCCTTGGACTGCAAGGAGTCCCAACCAGTCCAGCCTAAAGGAGATCAGTCTTGAATATTCATTGGGAGGACGATGCTGAAGCTTTAAGTCCAATCCTTTGGCCACCTGATGTGAAGACCTGACTCATTTGAAAAGACCTTGATGCTGGAAAAGATTGAGGGCAGAAAGAGAAGGTGACAACAGAGTAGAGATGGTTGGATGGCATCATCGACTCGATGGACATGGGTTTCGGTGGACTCAGGGAGTTGGTGATGGACAGGTGTGGTTCATGGGGTTGCAAAGAGTTGGACATGACTGAGTGACTGAACTGAACTGCACTGAGAGTTAGTAGAAGGAAAGACATCCTAAAAATTAGGGCAGAAATAAATGCAAAAGAAACAAAAGAGACCATAGCAAAATCAACAAAGCCAAAAGCTGGTTCTTTGAGAAGATAAATAAAATTGACAAACCATTAGCCAGACTCATCAAGAATCAAAGGGAGAAATATCAAATCAACAAAACTAGAAATGAAAAAGGAGAGATCACAACAGACAATGCAGAAATACAGAGAATCATAAGAGTCTTCTATCAGCAACTATATTCCAGTAAACTGGACAACTTGGAAGAAATTGACAGATTCTCAGAAAAGTACAATTTTCCAAAACTAAACCAGGAAGAAATGGAAAATCTTAACAGACCCATCACAAGCACGGAAATGGAAATTGTAATCAGAAAACTTCCAACAAACAAAAGCCCAGGACCAGACGGCTTCACAGCTGAATTCTACCAAAAATTTAGAGAAGAGCTAACACCTACCCTACTCAAACTCTTCCAAAAAATTGCAGAGGAAGGTAAACTTCCAAACTCATTCTATGAGGCCACCATCACCCTAATACCAAAACCAAACAAAGATGCTCCCCCCCCCCCAAAAAAAAAAAAAAAACAACTACAGGCCAATATCACTGATGAACATAGATACAAAAATCCTTAGCAAAATTCTAGCAAACAGAATCCAGCAACATATTAAAAAGATCATACATCATGACCAAGTGGACTTTATCCCAGGGATGCAAGGATTCTTCAATATCTGCAAATCAATAAATGTAATACACCAATTAACAAATTGAAAAATAAAAACTGTATGATTATCTCAATAGATGCAGAGAAAGCCTCTGACAAACTTCAACATCCATTTATGATAAAAAGCCTCCAGAAAGCAGGAATAGAAGGAACATACCTCAACATAAAAAAAAGCTATATATGACAAACCCACAGCAAATATTATCCTCAATGGTGAAAACTTGAAAGCATTTCCCCTAAAGTCAGGAACAAGACAAGGGTGCCCACTTTCACCACTACTATTCAACATAGTTTTGGAAGTTTTGGCCACAGCAATCAGAGCAGAAAAAGAAATAGAAAAGAATCCAGATTGGAAAAAAAATAAAACTCTCAGTGTTTGCAGATAACATGATCCTCTACATAGAAAACCCTAAAGACTCCACCAGAAAATTACCAGAGCTAATCAATGAATCTAGTAAAGTTGCAGGATATAAAACTAACACAGAGAAATCCCTTGCATTCCTATACACTAACAATAAGAAAACAGTGAAATTAAAGAAACAATTCCATTCACCATTGCAATGAAAAGAATAAAATACTTAGGAATATATCTACCTAAAGAAATAAAAGACCCTATAGAACACTGGTGAAAGAAATCAAAGAGGACACAAATAGATGGAGAAATATACCATGTTCATATATTGGAAGAATCAATATAGTGAAAATGAATATACTACCCAAAGCAATCTAGAGTCAATGCAATCCCTATAAAGATACCAACAGTATTTTTCACAGAGCTAGAACAAATAATTTCACAATTTGTATGGAAATACAAAAAAAACTTCAAATAGCCAAAGTAACCTTGAGAAAGAATGGAACTGGAGGAATCAACATGCCTGACTTCAGGCTCTACCACAAAGCCACAGTCATCAAGACAGTATGGTACTGGCACAAAGATAGAAATATAGATCAATGGAACAAAATAGAAAGCCCAGGGATAAATCCATGCACCTATGGACACCTTATCTTTGACAAAGGAGGCAAGAATATACAATGGAGAAAAGATCATCTCTTTAAAAGTGGTGCTGGGAAAACTGGTCAATCACTTGTAAAAGAATGGAATAAGAACGCTTTCTAAACTCAAAATGGACTAAAGATCTAAATGTAAGACCAGAAAATAAATATAAAACTCCTAGAGGAGAACATAGGCAAAACTCTCTCCGACATAAATCACAGCAGGATCCTCTATGATCCACTTCCCAGAATATTGGAAATAAAAGGTAAAATAAACAAATGGGACCTAATTAAAATTAAAAGCTTTTGCATAACAAAGGAAACTATAAGCAAGGTGAAAAGACAGCCTCTGAATGGGAGAAAATAATAGCAAATGAAGCAACTGACAAACAACTAATCTCAAAAATATACAAGCAGCTCAACACCAGATAAATAAATGACCCAATCAAAAAATGGACCAAAAAACTAAACAGACATTTCTCCAAAGAAGACGTACGGATGGCTAACAAACACATGAAAAGATGCTCAACATCACTCATTATCAGACAAATGCAAATCAAAACCACAATGAGGTACCATTTCACGCCAGTCAGAATGACTGCAATGCAAAAGTCAACAAGTAATAAATGCTGGAGAGGGTGTGGAGAAAAGGGAGCCCTCTTACACTGTGGGTGGGAATGCAAACTAGTACAGCCACTATGGAGAACAGTGTGGAGATTCCTTAAAAAACTGGAACTAGAACTGCCTTATGACCCAGCAATCCCACTGCTGGGCATACACACCAAGGAAACCAGAAGTGAAAGAGACACGTGTACCCCAATGTTCATCACAGCACTGTTTATAATAGCCAGAACGTGGAAGCAACCTAGATGTCCATCAGCAGATGAATGGATAAGAAAGCAGTGGTACATATACACAATGGAGTATTACTCAGCCATTAAAAAGAATACATTTGAATCAGTTCTAATGAGGTGGATGAAACTGAAGCCTATTATACAAAGTGAAGTAAGCCAGAAAGAAAAACACCAATACTGTATACTAATGCATACATATGGAATTTAGAAAGATGGTAACAATGACCATGTTGCCAGATAGCAAAAGAGACACAGATGTATGGAACAATCTTTTGGACTCTGGAAAAAGGCGAGGGTGGGATGGTTTGGGAAAATGGCATTGAAACATGTATATTATCATATATGAAATAGATCTCCAGTCCAGGTTTGATGCATGATACAGGGTGCTCAGGGCTGGTGCACTGGGATGACCCAGAGGGATGGGACAGGGAGGGAGGTGGGAGGAGGGTTCAGGATGGGGAACACATGTACACCCGTGGCAGATTCATGTCAATGTATGGCAAAACCACTACAATCTTGTAAAATAATTAGCCTCCAATTAAAATAAATAAATTTATATTTTAAAAAAAGAAATTAAAAAAGAAATTTTTTCTGCCTTATGACCCAGCAATCCCACTGCTGGGCATACACACCAAGGAAACCAGAAGTGAAAGAGACACGTGTACCCCAATGTTCATCACAGCACTGTTTATAATAGCCAGAACGTGGAAGCAACCTAGATGTCCATCAGCAGATGAATGGATAAGAAAGCAGTGGTACATATACACAATGGAGTATTACTCAGCCATTAAAAAGAATACATTTGAATCAGTTCTAATGAGGTGGATGAAACTGAAGCCTATTATACAAAGTGAAGTAAGCCAGAAAGAAAAACACCAATACTGTATACTAATGCATACATATGGAATTTAGAAAGATGGTAACAATGACCATGTATGCCAGATAGCAAAAGAGACACAGATGTATGGAACAATCTTTTGGACTCTGGAAAAAGGCGAGGGTGGGATGGTTTGGGAAAATGGCATTGAAACATGTATATTATCATATATGAAATAGATCTCCAGTCCAGGTTTGATGCATGATACAGGGTGCTCAGGGCTGGTGCACTGGGATGACCCAGAGGGATGGGACAGGGAGGGAGGTGGGAGGAGGGTTCAGGATGGGGAACACATGTACACCCGTGGCAGATTCATGTCAATGTATGGCAAAACCACTACAATCTTGTAAAATAATTAGCCTCCAATTAAAATAAATAAATTTATATTTTAAAAAAAGAAATTAAAAAAGAAATTTTTATGAGTTCCTACTGATATGAATACATGATTGGATTTTTTTTAATGAGAAAGAATATAAATTTCAATGCAAAAAAAAGTTGAAATAATTTATATAGCTACTCTTTTCTCAAAGAAATTGAGCACAATTTTTACTTCTTATGTGTAGTTTGCATATAGTGACTTCTTTCCAAAATGTACAGTATGCAAAAGGGGAAACAAAGAATAGCTCTACAATGAAGAAACTTGACAAACCCTATTTCACCAAGTGATTAAGACAAGTCATGTTGATAGCATGTACATATACTGACATTTGCTATGGTATGATGAAAATGACATTTTCTTGTGGTCTTTCTCTCCAAAATTCACAGTCCCAGTCTGATCATAAGAGAAATGCCAGACAAAATTTAGGGACATTCTATATACTATCTAACCATTATTCTTCAAAAGTGTCAAAAAGGAAAGGATGAGACATTGTTATAGCCAAGTGGTGTCTAAAGAAACATGACAACTAATATAATATGGCATCTTTGATGGGATTCTGGAACAGAGAAAATACATGTGTTAAAAAATAAGGAAATCTGAAAGAAGTGTGGACTTTAGCTAATTATAATGCATCCATACCATTAACCAGTAACAAATGTAACATATTAACATAAGGTGTTAACAAGGAATCAGAAATAATATAGGGTATACAGTAAATAGTGTGATATGTATTGACATCACTTTTCTGTGAGTCAAAGACTGTTCTAAAATATAAAGTTTACTTGAAATATATACTTAAAAGAGGAAATTATTTAATCTAATGGAAAAAATGTCATCATAATCTGAAAGGAAAAATATGCATTTTGAAAAAGATATTACAGTTGTACACCCAGTATTAAGGTGGGTGTGTAATACTTAAATACAGCCTATAGCTAACTCCTTCTGCTGCAAATTCTTTCATCTTCCAAATATATTAAACATTTATTCCTTTGAAGTAATGCATCAGCAACTTCTACTTCTTTAATGGGTTATTCCCAAACCTAATGTCTTTATAGTTTTCCTTTGCAGCTTGTTCTACTCACCTTTTTAATGAAGATCTTGTTTGCTGTTGCTTTTACTTATGCCATTATTTTTCTAAACAATGTTTCTCTATTACAATTTCCAAATAATTGCTCAGAAAAATATTCCCATTTCACTAAGAAAATGCCAACATACAATGCATTAACTTTCTTTCATTACTTCTATAAAGTAATTTTTTTTCACATGAAACCAAAATAAGTTATTGCTTGATTTTAAAAAATAATTCTACAGGTCTCACTTACTGCTATTATTGTCTTAACATATACATATGAATGATGTATATGTTACATCTTCCCTTATCTTGAAACCATAAGAAAATGCATTTGTTCTGAATTCTTGAATTTAAAATAATGCTATAAACAATGTGAAGACCAAAAGATGGAACAGGAGAGAAAAAGCTGTCTTCTTGATTAAATGTTACTATGCATTTTGGGATATACATAGAAATGAAATAAACTGTAACTTTGCAAAATGAGTACTTGGATAGGGTAAGAATGTCTGACTAGCTGATGACTTTTTGAATTGCAGTGATTATATTTTTTCTCTTATTTACCATGTAAAGTTCTATAAAAGAAGGAAAATGGAAAACTTGGTGATTAAGTGACCCTGTCAAATGCCAAGCTTTCAACATTTTGTTAAGACAATGCAGATTAAAGGATTTGGTAGAAGGTGAAGTGGCATGTGAAAGGTAATGTTTAATTATATTTTAATCTCTCTGAGAATATGAGTTTGTGATGTGGGGAACAAATTGTTAAAACCACTTAGGACATTTCAGGTCAAATTTCCCAAGACCAGACCTGAAATGCTTCAAGTCTTCAAAAAAGGAACAAACACTCTTCCAAATTGTAGTTTCCACTTATAGACTTCAGGGGCTTTTATGGTGGTTCAGACAGTAAAGAATCCACCTGCAATGCAGGAGACACAGGTTCGATCCCTGGGTCGGGAAGACTCTCTGAAGAAGGGAATGGCTACTCACTCCAATATTCTTGTCTGAAGAATTCCATGGACAGAGGAGCCTGGCACGCTACCATCCATGGGTCTTTATAGACTTTAAGGGAGTATCAAACGACAAAACAATCTAGAAAGGATCAGCAGAGCCTTTGTAGTAAATAACTTCTGCCTTAAACTTTTCATTCTGTTATCTGAATCCTCTGTTTTTAAAACATTTTCCATTTCATTGATAAGATATAATCCCATTAGACTAGATCATCTCTTCCATTTTCCCATGTGGATGCTTTCATGGCAGATGTGATTACTGAAAAGTTTCATAGTCAAGCACCATTTGCCCAAAACTAATTTTTCTTAAAGACAGGCATAGACTACATAAAGTGCAGAAATAGGGCTGAAGTAAAATGACACATTATCATTTAAAAATTCTTGAACTTTTTGATTTTAAATAAATTCTACTGAGAATTTTTATTTTCAAATTTCTTATACTAGTTTCAGCTTTTTACAAGGAAAACTAATAACATTTATAGTATTAAAATATTAGTAATACTTTATGTTATAATCACTTAAAATTCTATAATGTTAGAATAAAATTCAAACTTCTTAATGAGACTCATGTTTATTGTTTTAGATGTATCTAGCACCTTATTTGCACTCTGTACATGAGCCATTCCAAATTACTTGTAATTTTGGAAGTACGAAATGTTGTCATTAGCTTCTGACCCTTTTTGATGTTTTTTCCTCTTCTATCCATCTTGTTAATTCATATTCACCCTAAAAATTTTTGTTTAGAAAACTCAGCCTTTCAAATTTGAAACCCTCAGGTTTGGATTAGGTTACCATTGTTAATGCTGGGTTTAATAAAATCTCCGTTCGGTTCAGTCACTCAGTCGTGTCTGACTCTTTGCGACCCCATGAATCACAGTACACCAGGCCTCCCTGTCCATCGCCAACTCCTGGAGTTCACTCAGACTCACGTCCATTGAGTCTGTGATGCCATCCAGCCATCTCATACTTGGTCGTCCCCTTCTCCTCCTGCCCCCAATCCCTCCCAGCATCAGGGTCTTTTCCAACGAGTCAAGTCTTCGCATGAGGTGGCCAAAGTACTGGAGTTTCAACTTTAGCATCATTTCTTCCAAAGAAATCCCAGAGTTGATCTCCTTCAGAATGGACTGGTTGGATCTCCTTGCAGTCCAAGGGACTCTCAAGAGTCTTCTCCAACACGACAGTTCAAAAGCATCAATTCTTTGGCACTCAGCCTTCTTCACAGTCCAACTCTCACATCCATACATGACCACTGGAAAAACCATAGCCTTGACTAGACGGACCTTAGTCGGCAAAGTAATGTCTCTGCTTTTGAATATACTATCTAGGTTGGTCATAACTTTTCTTCCAAGGAGTAAGTGCCTTTTAATTTCATGGCTGCAGTCACCATCTGCAGTGATTTTGGAGCCCAAAAAAACAAAGTTAACTCTCACATCCATACATGACCACTGGAAAAACCATAGCCTTGACTAGACGGACCTTAGTTGGCAAAGTAATGTCTCTGCTTTTGAATATACTATCTAGGTTGGTCATAACTTTTCTTCCAAGGAGTAAGTGCCTTTTAATTTCATGGCTGCAGTCACCATCTGCAGTGATTTTGGAGCCCAAAAAAATAAAGTCTTACACTGTTTCCACTCTTTCCCCATTTATTTCCCATGAAGTGATGGGGCCAGATGCCATGATCTTCGTTTTCTGAATGTTGAGCTTTAAACCAACTTTTTCACGCTCCTCTTTCACTTTCATCAAGAGGCTTTTTAGCTCCTCTTCACTTTCTGCCATAAGGGTGGTGTCATCTGCATATCTGAGGTGATTGATATTTCTCCCAGCAATCTTGATTCCAGCTTGTGTTTCTTCCAGTCCAGCGTTTCTCATGATGTACTCTGCATAGAAGTTAAATAAGCAGGGTGACAATATACAGCCTTGATGTACTCCTTTTCCTCTTTGGAATCAGTCTGTTGTTCCATGCCCAGTTCTACCTGTTACCTCCTGACCTGCATACAGATTTCTCAAGAGGCAGGTCAGGTGGTCTGGTATTCCCATCTCTCTCAGAATTTTCCACAGATTATTGTGATCCCCACAGTCAAAGGCTTTGGCATAGTCAATAAAGCAGAAATAGATGTTTTTCTGGAACTCTTTTCCTTTTTCCATGATCCAGCAGATGTTGGCAATTTGATCTCTGGTTCTTCTGCCTTTTCTAAAACCAGCTTGAACATCAGGAAGTTCACAGTTCATGTATTGCAGAAGCCTGGCTTGCAGAATTTTGAGCATTACTTTATTAGCATGTGAGATGAATGTAATTGTGTGGTAGTTTGAGCATTCTTTGGCATTGCCTTTCTTTGGGATTGGAATGAAAACTGACCTTTTCCAGTCCTGTGGCCGCTGCTGAGTTTTCCAAATTTGCTGGCATATTGAGTGCAGTACTTTCACAGCATCATCTTTCACGATTTGAAATAGCTCAACTGGAATTCCATCACTCCACTAGCTTTGTTCGTAGTGATGCTTTCTAAGGCCCACTTGACTTCACATTCCAGGATGTCTGGCTCTAGATGAGTCATCACACCATTGTGATTTTCCAGGTCATGAAGATATTTTTTGTACAGTTCCTCTGTGTATTCTTGCCACCTCTTCTTAATATCTTCTGCTTCTGTTAGGTCCATACCATTTCTGTGCACTAAGCACAGGTGGCTGCCACAAGCAGTGAACTAAGCACAGGTGGCTGAGAGGAGCCACCTGGCATCCAAGGTCAAGGGTGGCGGCTGGCAGGAGCCACCGCATGTCTGAGGCCAGGGGCGGCGGCCAGCAGGAGCAACCCAACATCCATGAAGCTGTGGCAGCATGGGCCCAGGAGGGCCTAGAGGAGCTATCCCAGGTTCAAGGTCAGAAAGGGTGGTGGTTAGGAGATAGCCCCCATACAAGGTAATGAGCAGTGGCTACACTTGGCTGGAGCAGCCCTGAAGAGATACCCCACACCCAAGGTAAGAGAAACCCAAGTAAGATGGTAGGTGTTGCAACAGGGCATCAGAGGACAGACACACTGAAACCATACTCACAAAAAACTAGTCAATCTAATCACATTAGGACCACACCCTTGTCTAACTCAATGAAACTAAGTCATGCCTGCGGGGCAAATCAAGACGGGCGGGTCATGGTGGAAAGGTCTACAGAATGTGGTCCACTGGAGAAGGGAATGGCAAACCACTTCAATATTCTTGCCTTGAGAACCCCATGAACAGTATGAAAAGGCAAATTGTAGGATACTGAAAGAGGAACTCCCCAAGTCATTAGGTGCCCAGTATGCTACTGGAGATCAGTGGAGAAATAATTCCAGAAAGAATGAAGGGATGGAGCCAAAGCAAAAACAAAACCCAGCTGTGGATGTGACTGATGATAGAAGAAAAATCTGATGCTGTAAAGAGCAGTATTGCATAGGAACCTGGAATGTCAGGTCCATGAATCAAGGCAAATTGGAAGCGGTCAAACAGAAGATGGCAAGAGTGAACATCGACTTTCTAGTAATCAGCGAACTAAAATGGACTGGAATGGGTGAATTTAACTCAGAGGACCATTATATCTACTACTGCATGCAGGAATCCCTCAGAAGAAATGGAG
>SJXQ01005335.1:0-29608 GCA_006408695.1 Aepyceros melampus
TTGTTTGTTTTCTATTGAGGTTAGGCTAAATAGTTATATTGACCTGTGTTTCTTTTCTGATGTAATCTATATTTATTTTGAATGTTGTGAACATTATTGAAAATTCTGTCATAAAGTTAAGTTAAAGTAAATAGCTTTATGTGCAAATTTATACTATAAATGATAACTGTAGATAAATATTTATTTATGCTATGTGTAAATGCACACACACTCAAACACATACATTTAGATCAGGGTTTTAAGTGCTCAATCGACTAAAATATATTACACTATTAAAAAAATCATTATCCATGATGAGCATAGATACAAAAATTCTGAAATATTAGCAAATCAAATTCAACAATACATTTAATGGATAATATACCATGATAAAGTAGAATTTATTCTAGACATGAAGGATGGTTTAATACCCATGAATCAGTGTAACATAACAAAATGAAGACTATAAAACTTATGATCATGTAGAAAAAGTATTTGACAAAATTTAACATGCATTCATAATTAAAAACAAAACTCAAAAAAGCAAAAAAAAAAAGTGGAAAAGAGGGAATATATCTCCATACAATAAAGTTATATATGACAAGAACAAAGTTTGTATTATACTCAATAGTGAAAAGTAAGATTTCTTTTTTTTTTTTTTATTTTGGTAAGATCAGCAACAAGACAAGGAATCACACTCTTATCACTTATTTAAAGAGTATTAGAAGTCATAGCCACAGCAAGTAGGCAAGAAAAGGAAATAAAAGATAATCACCAGACAAACATACTACAAAAAAAAAAGGAAAGAAAAGAAAAAGAACAACTTACAAGCCAATTCTTTCGTGAATACAGATGCAAAAATCTCAGAATATTCGCAAACCAAATCCAGCAATACATACAAAAGATCACACACCATGATGAAATCAAATTTATTCCAGGTGACAAGTATGTTTCAACATATACAAATCAATCAAGGTGATACACCACATTAACAAAGGAAAGACAAAAACATTTGAACATTTCAACGGATAAAGGAATCACACTCTTATCACTTATTTAAAGAGTATTAGAAGTCATAGCCACAGCAAGTAGGCAAGAAAAGGAAATAAAAGATAATCACCAGACAAACATACTACAAAAAAAAAAAGGAAAGAAAAGAAAAAGAACAACTTACAAGCCAATTCTTTCGTGAATACAGATGCAAAAATCTCAGAATATTCGCAAACCAAATCCAGCAATACATACAAAAGATCACACACCATGATGAAATCAAATTTATTCCAGGTGACAAGTATGTTTCAACATATACAAATCAATCAAGGTGATACACCACATTAACAAAGGAAAGACAAAAACATTTGAACATTTCAACGGATATAAAGAAAAGCATTTGGCAAAATTCAATATTCATTCATGATAAAAACTCTCATCAAAGTGGATAAAGAGGGAACATATCTTAGCATAATACAGGCTACTTATGACAAACCCACAGCTAATCTTAGTGATGAAAGATTGAAAGCTTTCTTGCTAAATTCAGGAACAAGACAAAGATACCCACTTTCAGCATTTCTATTTAACATAGTGCCAGAAGTACTAGCCACAGAAACAGACAGAAAAAAAAATAATCCAAATTGGAAAAAAAGATTTAAAATTATCATGCGTTGCAGATGGCATGATAATCTGTACAGAGAACTCTGAAGTCTCCACCCTAAAACTGTTAGAACCAATAAATTAATTTAGCAAGTTTGCACGATACGAAATCAATGAAAAGAAATATGTTGCATATCTATACATTAACAATAAATTATCATAAAGTTAAAAAATTATATTTAAAACTGTATCAACAACAAAACAAAACAATGCTAGGGATGAATTTAACCAAAGAGGTGAAAAACTTATATTCTGGAAACTATAAAGCATTGATGAAAACTGAAGATGATTCAAAGAAATGAAAAGTTATGCTATTGGATTAAATAATTAACATCATTAATTGGCCATATTACCCAAAGCAATTCCTAACAAAATAACCATGAAATTTTTCACAGAACTAGAAAAAAAGAATAGTCCTAAAATTTATATGGAATCACAAAAATCCCAAATTGCCAATGAAATTATGGGGTAAGGGGAATGTGAGGGAGTTAAAAAACCATTCATAATTTCAGACTATTCTAGAAACCTGCAGTAATCAAAATAGCTGGTAATGGTCCAAACAGAGACACATAGATTAATGGGGAAGAGGAGGAGAAACAGTGCAGAAATAAACCCACAGATGCACTGTGGTCAAGTAATCTATGACAAAGACCTTAAGAATATAGAGTGGGGAAAACACTGTCTCTTCAACAAGTGGTGCTGGGTAAACTATACAGTCACATGTAAAATAAGGAGATTAGAACTTTCATTCCTGCTATATACAAGAATAAACTCAAGATTGTCTGAATATCTAAATGTAAGACTTAAAAGACGTGAACATATGTGGAATACTCCAGCATAAATCTTAGCAACATTTTATTGGATCAGTTCCTAGGCCAAGGGAGAAAAAGCAAAAAAAATAATCAGGACATAATTAAATTTAAAAGTTTCACACACAAAAGGAAACCATTAATGAAACGAAAGCATAACCTTTGTAATGGGAGAAAATATCCACAAATGTTACCAACAAGGGTTCAATTTTCAAAATATACACACAGATCATACAACTCAATATATAAAAAAAAAAAAAATCAAAAAATTGACAAAAGACCTTAAGAGACATTTATTTCTCCAAGGAAGACATACAGATGGACAATTGGCATGTAAAATGATGCTTAACATTGTAAATTATTAGACAAACACAAATTAAAATCACAAGATATCACCTCACATCAGAAAAATGGCTATCATCAAAATATTTACAAATAATAAATGCTAGAGTTGGTGTGGAGAAAAGAGAACCCTCTGATACTGTTGGTGGGGATGTACATTAGTACAAACTACTTACATGGAAACAATATGGAGGTTCCTTTAAAAAAAACTAAAACAGAGCTATCATATGACTCAGCAATTCTACTCCTGGGCATATATATAGAAAAGACAAAAACTCCAATTCAAAAAGATGTATATACTCTAATTTTCATAACAGCACTGTTTGCAACAGCCAAGTCATGGAAGCAACCTATATATTCATCAATAAATGAATAGATAAAGAAGATGTGGTACATAAACCTATGATGGAATATTACTCAGCCATAAAAAATAATTCAGTATTGCTATTTGTTAAAACAGGGATGGATTTAGAGCATGTCATAGTAAATGACGTAAGTCAGAAAGAGAAATATAAATATTATATGGTAACACTCATATGTTGAATCTAAAAAAAATAATAATAATACAAATGAATATATTTACAAAACAGAAATAGAGTCACAGATGTAGAAAACAAACTTGTGGTTACCAAAGAAGAGAGGGAAGCAGAGGCACAAATTAGGGTTATTAAATAAAATATTAATATACTATGTAATTTAATATATAATATATATAAATGTATATCTTATATATATAATTTAATATATGATAATATAAACTATACTATTAAATGGACTTCTTTGGTGAATATAAAATGTTATAAACACTAGAATTTTGCCACATGCATGATCCCTAGAGTTTTAGATCCTCACTATTTTACAAAAAGAATAGAAACTTGAAAGAAAGTAATTTAAAATGTATCAAGAACATTGAAAATTGTCTGGGGTTAAAGAGATATAAAATAAAAGAGAGATATTTTAAGAATCAGCAAAAACTGAAACAACACAACAGCAAAATTGTTTGTTCTTACTTCTTTTAAAATACAGAGTATATTCTTGGTTGAAGGGACCTGGGTCAAAATCCAGGAGCCAAGAAACCTTTTTTCTTTGCCCCTCTTTGAGATGGGAATACCAGACCACCTGATCTGCCTCTTGAGAAATCTGTATGCAGGTCAGGAAGCAACAGTTAGAACTGGACATGGAACAACAGACTGGTTCCAAATAGGAAAAGGAGTACGTCAAGGCTGTATATTGTCACCCTGCTTATTTAACTTCTATGCAGAGTACATCATGAGAAACGCTGGACTGGAGGAAACACAAGCTGGAATCAAGATTGCTGGGAGAAATATCAATAACCTCAGATATGCAGATGACATCACCCTTATGGCAGAAAGTGAAGAGGAGCTAAAAAGCCTCTTGATGAAAGTGAAAGAGGAGAGTGAAAAAGTTGGCTTAAAGCTCAACATTCAGAAAATGAAGATCATGGCATCTGGCCCCATCACTTCATGGGAAATAGATGGGGAAACAGTATCAGACTTTGTTTTTTTGGGCTCCAAAATCACTGCAGATGGTGACTGCAGCCATGAAATTAAAAGGCGCTTACTCCTTGGAAGAAAAGTTATGACCAACCTAGATAGTATATTCAAAAGCAGAGACATTACTTTGGCGACTAAGGTCCGTCTAGTCAAGGCTATGGTTTTTCCTGTGGTCATGTATGGATGTGAGAGTTGGACTGTGAAGAAGGCTGAGCACAAAGCTCAATATTCAGAAAACTAAGGTCATGGCATCTGGCTCCATCACTTCATGGGAAATATATGGGGAAACAGTGGAAACAGTCAGACTTTATTTTTTTGGGCTCCAAAATCACTGCAGATGGTGACTGCAGACATGAAATTAAAAGATGTTTACTCCTTGGAAGAAAAGTTATAACCAACTTTGATAGTATATTCAAAAGCAGAGACATTACTTTGTGGACTAAGGTCTGTCTAGTCATGGCTATGGTTTTTCCTGTGGTCATGGATGGACGTGAGAGTTGGACTGTGAAGAAGGCTGAGAGAAGAAGAATTGATGCTTTTGAACTGTGGTGTTGGAGAAGACTCTTGAGAGTCCCTTGGATTGCAAGGAGTTCCAACCAGTCCATTCTGAAGGAGATCAGCCCTGGGATTTCTTTGGAAGGAATGATGCTAAAGCTGAAGCTCCAGTATTTTGGCCACCTCATGAGAAGAGTTGACTCATTGGAAAAGACCCTGATGCTGGGAGGGACTGGGGGCAAGAGGAGAAGGGGATGACAAAGGATGAGATGGCTGGATGGCATCACAGACTCAATGGACGTGAGTCTGAGTGATCTCCAGGAGTTTGTGATGGACAGGGAAGCCTGGCGTGCTGCGATTCATGGGGTTGCAAAGAGTCGGACACGACTGAGTCATGGACTCAATGGATGTGAGTCTGAGTGAACTCCGGGAGTTGGTGATGGACAGGGAGGCCTGGCGTACTGCAATTCATTGGGTCGCAAAGAATCGGACACGACTGCGTGACTGAACCGAACTGAATAAAATCTTTAATTAAACAAGTTAGACAACAGAGTGAACTTTAAATGCAGAAAAGTACAAGAAAGGTTATAGTTTAGTGGGTCGTGGGTTCTATGTTAACCCTCCAAACCATTCATTGAAGGCCACTTGGAAAGAGTAACCTTGCTGTGTAACCAACAAGAGTTGAGTTAGTTTACACTCAGAACAGAGATCTGTGGCCTTAGTAGGAAAAGTAGAAGAGGCAGGTGCTAATAAGAAACACAATGGGTTGGAGACATTAGGGGCCCTGCCCATGAAGCTGGGAGTACCACACTTCAGAGCCAAATACAGCTGCATTGCTTACACACCACTAGAGTCAAGTACTGTAGAGGGAACACAATTCTGTTAATGTGAGTACAGTTCTTACTCAGGAGGAAGGAGGGACTGGAGTAGGGGGAACTTGCTCAACTAACAATGATTTGAATTCTGTAATTTGCCAGGCGTTGTGCCAAGTGATTTATGCTGCCTACTCACTAAACTGTTCAGAATATTTCTATTAAGTAAATATCATAAACCCATTTTGCAGATGAGGAAGCTGAAGCATGCGTTTTATGCACTTTTCTCCAAGATCTAACAATTATAAGTGGTAGAGCCAGACACGCCCTCTGACCCCAGGGTCACTGTTTTTTTACACCACCCAATGCTGCTCATCCTTCTTTCTGTGTGAGTCAGAACAAATTATTGCCAAACTTTTAATCTACAGTTTTCATTTCCGGAGAAGGACAGTTTTTTCTCTACAAGATGCCTTAAGTGTTATATGTAACATCTAGCTAGCTCAGGAACAGAAGAACAATTCTTGTCGGTTCCAGTACTGACACCTACGTTAAGAAATGTAGGCTGTCTTTCAGAACTGAATTACACAGAAATTGTGTCTAATAGCCTGACTTTTTAACTTTTGAATATAAAAAATTTGAAATTAAAGAATTATAAGTTTTAATTTTATAAATTAAAGAAACTCTCTGAAGAGGAATTAATAGCCAGGGCTGAAATCTTTCCTTGAAAAGAGAAAAAGCAAACACAGAAAAAAAGAAGGGCAACTTCCAGAGAGAAACTAAGCAGTGAAGGATGTTTAAGTGCCAAGTCTTCAACGCTTCTGACTCTAAGACCACTCTCCAGAGGATAATATGGAGAACTCTGGCCATATCTCTTCTGAGACCACTCTGCATCTTACTGCTCAGCTTCTTCCCTTTATAAAAATGTCTCAGTTTGTCTTTGAAATACATGATGTCAAGATGCTATTCTGCCTTTTCTCTGAACAGCAGTCCATAATTACTCCCTCTACTACCACCCATAAACCCCTAGAATGTCTGCATGTATAATATATCATGTCTGTGTTCAACAGAATATGGTTTTTTTCTGCAGAGAGAAAGTCTTGGAAATCTGACAAAGTCTTCAAGTTTCTATAACAGAATTTTAAGTACAGTATCTTTTTTTCTACATTTAACATCGACCCCAGGCATCCTTCTGTGGCTTTAAAGTCTACAAAATTATTATTCAATTTACATTCTTTGGGTTACATGAACGCAGTTCCTTGCAGGCATTGTGGTTGGCTTGTCCTGAGATACTCGAGTTGCTTTATCCCCATTTCTCTTGCAAACTTAGCCAAGATTTTAAAAGTCATTTTGATGAGAGTTGGGGATGTCATGTTTCATGGAGTGCCTCGTCCATGGTCTGGAGTTTTGAAGAATATGCACCATCACCTGCATCACTGACAGAAGCTACTCTGCTTAGGGTGTTGACCACTTGGGAAGGCTCTAGGTAGGGAAGAATTTATCACTATAGTAATACAGTATGAAAAGTGAAAACTGAAGGTGTTAGTCTCTCAGTCATGTCTGACTTTTTGTGACCCACCAGGCTCCTCTGTCCATGGAATTCTCCAGGCAAGAATACTGGAGTGGGTAGTCATTCTGTTCTCCAGGGAATCTTCCTGACCCAGGGATCAAACCTGGGTCTCCTGCATTGCAGGTAGATTCTTTACCACCTGAGCCATCAGGGAATATAGCATGAAGTTATTTGCAAAAATATATATTACCAGATAAATACCCACCGTGGCTTTCAGGGTGGATTAGCACTGTATGCCATTTAAAGAAAGAAAACCACTTTGTAATAGGAAAATTATTTTTATATCTCTAATCTCACCTGCTGCATTTCCCTTCCATTCTGCTGATAATTTCATACACTTTTATGAAGAGCAATTCCAGACTCCATTATTGTTTCAAGCTCTGACAGTCTTGTCGAAAATGAAAAACTGCCATAACCTTCCCGCCTGCTCATAAAGACCTCGAAGAGGTGGATCAGACCAGAGAATCTTCTGACTTAGGGTAAATTTTTTATTCTTTTACATAAATCCCCCAGGCAGGAATAAGGAAGAAGTATTTCAAACCCAATTCCAAATATTTCACTTGGAATCACTCCCTGAGAAGAATGGAGCAGCTGCCAATTAGCATATCTGTAGATCTTCTGAACAAACTCAGTAATATTTTCATTAATAAGCTGATAGAACAGAGCCCCCAGCTGTCACCTGGGTACATACCCCAACAGGGGAACTAAAAAGTTAAATAAAATAAAGAAGGTCAGATGATTATTATTTCTTAAAGTGCCTTTGTAAGGTACAGAGAGGCAGGGTGCACAGTCCAACTGGTCAAACCCAGCTCTCTCATTTTATAGGAGAAGAAACTAAGGCCTGAGGAAGTTAGTAGAGCTTTACCAGGTCAAGTAGCTACTTAGTGACAGAGCCAGCCCTGATGCCCAAGTATCTTGACCACTAGTCTAGTGTTCTTCTCACACTGACAAAAAAAAATCTCTAGTGTGCTGTTTACCTATTTTCATAGCTTAAAGAGATAACACAGCAATTTGTTCTGGCTTTTTCAAAAGCTTAATTATATCTAGTAGTCACATATCATGGTTCTTTCCGATGTTCATGAAACAACTGTTATGTTGTGCTCAGCGTCTGTACTCAGTTGTGTCTGACTCTTTGCAACCCTGTGGATTCTAGCCCACCACATTCCTCTGTTCATGGAATTTTCCAGGCAAGAATACTGGAGTAGGTTGCCATTTCCTACTCCAGGGGATCTTTCCAACCCAGAGATTGAACCTAGGTCTGCTGTGTCTCCTGCATTGGCAGGCAGATTCTATACCACTGTGCCACTAAGCCCCCATAAAATAAACATGTTTTGGTCCCATTTCCTTTTTTCATTTTTATCCAAAATATGTTATTAGGATGGTTTTCTACTCATGTGATTCAGGGTACTTTCAGTGTCTTTTACCCTAGCTAGTCATAAAATGGTCCTCTCTGGAGCTGCCCAGGGCACAGTTGAGTGGCCTCGGCTCCCTACTTCCAGAATACCCATGACAACAGGGAGAAACCAACAAACCAGAGGATTCACCTGGCTCTTCCAGGTGCCCTCAAAAACAGTACCAGCTTTAAACTCTGGTATTCCTAGGACATCTGAAACTTGAGTTGAGATCAAAACAAGCAAGTAACCAGGGGTAGGCTTTCTGAGCCCCTTACATGAGCCAGGGAGTTAGGCACAAGCTGGTGAGATACAATGTCTGAGGTATAATCTACCCATATTAGAAGGAAACATTGATTTGGGCCCAGGTTAAAAAGTAAAGGGATTTCTCAGAGACTGTCTTAGCTCAGTCAGCTACAGCCAAAAATATCATAGACTGTATGGCTTTATAAACAACAGAAATTTAGTTCTGGAGGCTAGAAATCCAAATTGGATGCCAGCATGGTCAGGATCTGGTAAGATAATTTTTTGTGTTTCCGACTCCCAGCTTCTCCTTATATTCTCAGAGATCAGAGAGAGGAAGCATGTTCTCTCTCATCACACATATAAAGGCACTAATTCCATTCATAAGGTCTCTACCCTTACAATCCAATGTAATCCCAATGCCTGTCAAAGACTTCACTTTCTAATAATATCACTGGGGGTGTGGATGAGTTCCAATATATGAATCTGGGAAGTGGAGATACACAAATGTTCAGTCCATAGAGGGAATGTTCACTCAGTTACACATAATACAATATGAAAGTTAAAATGCTTCTGATGAACTTCACCTTATTAGTCACTTAAGTTCTTTAGGGGAAAAGGAAAATCTCAGGAATTAAATTATCCATTTCAGGAAAAGAATGTAGTATTTCTTTGGGTTTCAGTAGATTTCTGTTTGCCCTCTGCACTTCAGTTTTAAAACATGGCCAGATATCATTATTAGCAACTTCAGTCATATGAAATTGCCCATCATCTGCTCCAATTTTAAATGCTCTTACATGTCAGCATAGACAGAACTTTTTATCAATAGAAGTTTTCCTTTATTTTTTTAAATGCATTTGCACCTCTAAGACAAAATCTCTAACATATTCTATGAATCCCATAGAAATTAAAATACGATGTGGCCATTACCAAAATCTAGAGAAAGAAAATAACATTGCACAAAATTTCAACCATTTGACCATGATATGTATTTTCAGATTAAAAAGAATTGTATCTGTGAATTCTAATAGTTTCCAAATTACCCTTTGATGACAGACTTCAGAGACTGAATCAATTGGGTTTTAGTAGGAGTAGGTACTGAGATGCTGTGTTAACAGGAACAGTAAAGTGGTCCCTTCTTTTAACAACATCCTCTCCTTTTAACTTAGTGCCAAATAAACACAACTCCTGGAATGAAGATTTAATAGGGGAAAAAAAGGGAAAATTTCTCAACAAATAATAGCAGCAGCACTTAAAGCACATGAGGAATTAAGATACATCTCTGCCACCAGATTAGTAATGAATAAATAGGGCCCACTAATTTTTACTGTGCTTGCAATAAAACAGACCACACAGGCCTTCTCTTCTGGAATCTGTAAGTAGTGCTTTAAAATCCTTACATGACTTCAGCACCTGTAATGACTTAGGATGTTCAGGGATGTCTAAAGGAAAAGGTACTCAGCATTTTCTTACACACACACAGTTAAAAAATAATTTCCTGACTGTTAGCTACTGTGACTCAGAGGACAACTTTAGGCCCAAACATTAGGAGCATTATTTTCTACTCATCTATTATCTATATTGGCCCCTCTATTTTTTTTAATGTGACTCATCAATTACCGAAGTATAAACTCATCCTCCAGCCCTAATGATTGACATAAATGTTCCCCATCCATGATAACATACTTGACAGTACTAGCTCCTTTCATCTATGATTCTACATAGGTTTTTGACTGGTACTAAGATCCCACATCACTTTAATTTTTCATATTGAATTCATTTCAAGAGCCACACCCCGGGAACCCCTCACATGACATCTCATTTTCAGGACAATCTATAAACACTTTGACAATCTGTAAGCCAACCTGATAGCAGGCTATGTTTATAGAGACCCCAAGGACCTGCTGCTGCTGAAGGAGGAATGGCTCTCACTGTGTTGCTGCCCCCACATTTGTGACAGTTCCTGCTAATGGTGACTGATGCTGGCACAGAGCTAACTCAGAGATAGCAGAAATCGCTCAGGTGGAAGCTTCAATAGTTGTACCCCCATTAGTTGTCTGAGAGCAAGGCAGGACTCAGAATGTTTCTAGAGAGGCAGAAACATTCCACATTCCTCCTTTCTAATCCCCAAATTCCCATTGTCATTGTACTACCGGATGTACTCTTAGTTACGGCGGAAATTTGACAGTAAAAAAATTTCAGGAAAGCCCCATGGATTCTGTGCATTTGCCACGTTTTACTTCTTATAGCTCAATTCTAAACCTGCTAGTTTTAAAAACAGAGTAAGACTTCGATCTAGAACCTATGCCGTGGGAAACCTCACTGAGAGCACTTGGAAGTATGGGTATATGACATTTTCAAGTGGGCATGAAACAGTTAAATAGTAAAAGCCTGTCAAGGGAGCCAGTGAACAGCTTTTAACCAAAGGCTGCTGATGTCATGGGGGGTCGTTGATAGCAAAACACAGGAAGTAACAATAAAGTAAATGACTTCTGAGTAGTGGGGGAGACTTTTTTTAAATAGTGCTCAGCCTGAAGTTTGTTCTATTTCCCACTCTTACATCCAAGAGAATTTTCAAAACTTTTCCATTACTATTGCAAAGAAAACACATTTATTTCCAGTCAGTTATAGAATAACTAAATAAATACCAAATGAGAGGCTAATCATATGTCCAGGATTTACATGAATCCATACAGTAAGGAGATGGGCTTCCCTTGCGGCTCAGCAGTAAAGAATCCTCCTACAATGCGGAAAACATGGGTTTAATCCCTGGGTTGGGAAGAGCCTCTGGAGAAGGGAAAGGCTACCCACTCCAGTATTCTGGCCTGGAGAACTCCATGGACTGTATAGTCCATGGGGTTGCAAAGAGTCGGACACGACTGAATGACTTTCACTTTCACTATACAGTAGAAGATAGGAAGCAAACAGCTAAAGCCATGAAAATCAGCAGATGAGGAGTTTGCACTTCAAATGCTAAACTTTGCTGTAGAGGAGCTAAGAATTCTCCATAATTCATGTATAATTTCTGACACAAACAAGTGGCCATGTCTATATGGGCCACTGTAATATGGAATGCATTAACATGGGGCATGGATCAATGTGACACCAGGTGATAACAGAAAAAACAAGTGACCAGACTTGAACCAGGGCAGTTTGGTGTTTTTCAGGAGTACAGACCACTTCTCATGTATATTATCCTTAGATTTGGGTTTATCTGATGTTTGCTCAAGATCAAACTCAGATTATGCATTTTTTGCAAGATATCAAAGTCCACAGTAACAATATGTCATTTTCTTCTTCTCAGGGTATCACAACAGGAGGCTCATGCCCCTTGATTAAGATAGTTAAGGCTAGGTTTTTCCACTGATGTATTAAGAGGCTCCCTGACTTCCTCCACTCATTTTCAGTTCAATAGCAACTCCATTCCATTGTCAAAGGCACAAAGGATATTTATAAATATTGGGTTAGCCAAAGAGTTTGTTCAGGTTTTTCCATAAGACATTACAGAAGATCCCAAAGAACTTTTTGGCCAAACAATGCTCCTCTTATATCCAAACAGGAAATAAGTTGAAATCATCCTTTATATTTGATTGAAAATCATCCATACTATATACTCTTTTACCTGTACATTGTCATTTAAATTTTTAAATTTGTAGTAGAGAATTGAAAAACTGTCTGATGGCAAGAAAATTTCTGGCATCAAAAACCAAGTAAAAGAGATCTTAAAAGGGGAGGAAGCCTTTTCTTTTCTCAAAGTCTTATTAAATGTCTGGCCAACTCTAATTTAAACATAATATTTTAGTAATCTAAATATCAGGCTTTCCATGAGAAAGAACAGTGGTATTATTACCATCTCACTAGCCCATTCCTGAGTCCAGTCTTTCTTTTTTTTCTTATTTCTGTCCTGACATCTTGCTTTTCTTTTTATCCTTATATTCCCTTAATTTCTTCTTTCTGTGGATAATCATTTAATCTACCTTTTGTCCTCCTGTGCACAAAGCCCTGATGATTAGAGGCCAGAAAGCACAGATATTTCTTAAAAATCAGAGCCCTCTCTTTCTCTTTGTAGCACTGCCCTTGACCTGGACATCTCTCTCCTTAGGTACTAGATGATTGGAAACACATACATACACACTGAAAATTCATCTAATTCATTCTTTCATTATTCACTTATATTATTGTAGTTGAACTGATAAGTGATTTTCTGTTGTAATTTAAAGGACTCTCGTGTGGCAGTCTCAAAGAAGACTACCAGAGAATCAGCTGAAAATCTCTTCATTTCTTGTCACTGGACAAAGCCTATTTACTCTCATCGACTTCCCTTTACTCAGCCAACTCTGTGCAGTTTGTAATATTCCAGACAACTTGCTCTGGAGAGTTACATGAAACACAGCATAAACTGTAAAAACCTATTAAATAAAAACGACTACTTTCATTATACTTTTCCACAAAAAGCTTTCCTTTGAATTTGCTTAAGTCACCAGTGTAACACATGTGTTATGCAATGGTTTTGAGGATACCAGTTAGAAGAAAAAGACATAGTCTCTCAACTGGAAGGTAAAACTTCAAGACAGAAAAGAACATGAGATTTCCCCTACATATATCCTGAGAGTCTTATATCTGAAAATGAAGAGTTGGTTGTGCAGACTCAGTGATCTAGTCAAAGGAGAAGAGGAAGAAGGAAAAGAAGGTCATTTGGTACTTCTATATTTATGTCTATCTGAGATGAGGAAAGAAAGAGCAAGAGAGGAAAAGAGAAAGAGGGAGATTGAAAAAGAGAAAGAGTGAAGACCTAGGCTTCACTTATAAAAAAAAAAAAAAAGAAGAAAAGAAAGAAAAGAAGAGAAGGAGGAAAAGGAAGAACACCATGAAACAGAATACCCCTGAATCTGGTAGGTCTGACTAAACACTCTGAGGATTTCTCACTGGTGGACCTGATTCTAATGGTACTTCTACAGGTTACCTGATGACCAGTGTCTACTGATGAAGGTTAATTGTTAAATTGCTTGTTCTTCCCTAAACAAAGAGGCAAATGTATTGCCTGTGCTGTGGTTTCCTTAATACCACTCTTGTGCGGGTATTCTCTCAGCAAGCAAGGGAAATGGCGTGTGGATATTGAATACAAAGAGACAGTAGTTTCCAAACACAGCCTCCAAAAGACAAGACCGTCCCTGCACCCTGCATGAGATGGAATGAAACTGTGTTTTGTCCAAAATTAAAAAGCCTGACCTGCGGATCCTCAAAAGAGAAAAAGATTTCCTATGAAGGTGACATCTGGACTCCCTCCTTGCTTCTACTACTACCGCTGTTTTTACCACCATTTTCTATATTCCCATTTCTTTGTTGCAACTGTCAAAAGTTAAGTTTGAAAGTATTTTATTCAGCCCTCTTATACTAAATTCAGGTGAGGAGGGAAGTTTATGATTTCTCCAGTGGATGTATTTTAAAAGGGTTTAAAGGCTCCACCATTTCTTCCAGAAATTTTAATAAGCATATAGAAATAGCCAGCTGGCTAATCCTGGGAATATCCCTTCTCCCTGTTCATTTTATAGAAAGATCCTGTGGTCAGGAAATATAAGCTTTCAACACATTGACCACAGCTAGGATTATAGCCTCATATGGTAGAGCTTTTTCCCACTGTCTTTTTCTGGGTGTTGGCAATATCCAGCCATTCTTTCATGGGTGTCGAAGCCACCTTCACCCTTCATTCACCAGGGAGAACTTCAAGATTGACTGCACTAATGAGGGAGTCTGGAATTGAGACATTGCATGTAAATCCATCAGTGTGATTAAACTTAGCATGCACACTGTGTATGCTCGGTATTTTCAAAGAGCCTGGCTATTAAATGGCTTCATATTTTTATACCTTTTGGCACCCTCATAAAAGGACTTAAGGAAACAGAATTTTTCCTCCACTGCTACAGATGGACTAAGGCAAATCTATGCTAAGAAGCTATAAAATAATTTGAAACGTCTCAGGTTCATTGGTAAATCAAGTTGGTAGCTCTGCAGAATATTTTTACATGTATAAAAATACATATATTAATAAAGTTTTAAGTGTATATAAAAGCAGATATATGGTGCAAAACTTGTTAAGTTGCAAGTAAAGTAAAACCTCATTAATTCAGATTCACTTAAATCAGAATTTCTGGCCTGACAAAGGTCTGGCTGAGCAGAAGTTTTCTTTACCATATCAATAGAGAAAAGACGTGCTGAACAAATGGCCAGTGTAAACTATAGATTACAGGGAGAGTATATAAAGTGTATAAGAGAATACACTGTCTTTAGTGCTCTTGAGCACTTAAGGATATCGATTTGCATACAAATAATTGATAGTATAGTTATAAAGCTATCTTATGCATTAATCAGTACTCTAAGAATTTCTACAATGATTCTTTAATTATGAAATTATTCATAATTTCAAGTATACAGCTTCTTCTGTATACTTGAAACAGGTAAAGCTGCATCTTTTTAAAATATTCTATAGTTCAAACCTCTCACAAATTAATGCAGCTCTTTGTTCAGTCAATATAAATTAGTCTGTGTTGAAATATATATCATGCTGTTATACATTAATATGCTAGCCTTGTTTTTGCATTTAAGAACTGTAACAAAACAGTATTTGCATATTTCTGTGGTTCCTGCAGATACATCATCACATTAAGTATGGCAGTATGGAATAATGGAAAGAGCATGGATGTTATCTGTTCTCTGATTACCTGTAAGGAGATCTTCAGTCTCAATATGAGCCTAGGTTTCTCACCTGGTAGAATCAAAAGAAGTGCCTTTGCATCCATTTTACGTTTCAGATATGTTGCTAGAATCAAATTAAATGATGTTACTTCAGTCAATGAAAATACTTCAGAAGGTAAAATGCAAATGTTATAACTATTTTAGCTATATTTGGTTTAGAAGGAAATGTTGATGAGGCATACCATGTTAAGATATCCAGATATAAACTTCAAATTCATTATTACCTATAAAATAGACTATGTCCTACCTTGAGGTGAAGCCAGAGTAAAGGAAATTGGAACAATCTATAAACACACGAGCTTTGCTGGTGGCTCAGCTGGTAAAGAGTCTGCCTGCCAAAGCGGGAGATGCAAGAGACCCTGCTTTGATCCCTGGGTTAGGAAGATCCCCTAGAGAAGGAAATGACAACCCACTCCAGTATTCTTGCCTGGAAAATTTCATGGAGTCTGGTAGGCTACAGGCCATGGGGTCGCAGAGCTGGACAGAATCGAGCATGTGCATGCAGGCATAAATACTCGTTCTATTTACCATCTTGCTCGCTGTCTCACCATCTAGAGTGCATCAACAGGGATTGAAACCACAAGCTATTTTAGCAAGGCATCATCTTTCTCTGTCATGAGCTTCAATCACATTCATACTGAGTTATGTTAACTTATTGGCTCATGGGTAAAGAATCCTCCAGGCAATGCAGGAGATGTAGCTTCAGTCCCTGGGTCAGGAAGATCCCCTAGAGAGGGAAATGACTACCCAATCCAGTACTCTTGCTTGGAGAATCCTATGGATAGAGGAGCCTGGCAGGCTACAGTCCATGGGGTCACAAAAGAGTCAGACACAGCCTAACAACTAAATAACAACAAAAACATTCACTCTATTTAAAATAAGTGAGCAACCTGGTCTAACATATTAGGAGGGGAAAACTATAGAGTTCTTTATCTGATGGTCCTGACCCTCCAATCCCAACTACTAAGCTGGAGGAACAAATTTCACCCTCTTTTTGAAACTAATACAAAAAATTGTGATGCCAGAAGAGTATCTATTGTAAGGGATCTACTTTTAAAATACTGTACTTCAGTCCTATGGGATCAGAATTTGTTAAGGCCTCTTCTTCAAAACTACTGAAAGATATGTAGAAAAATAATTTGATGCTATTATCTAAACTAAAAACCAAAGTCCTAAGAACTATAGAGGAAAGAGCACTTTGGAACTAAAGTTCTAATGGCAGTTCCTCCAGGAGCTACATGCATGAAACTGAACAAGCCATTCTCTAAGCATCTGTAAAATGAAGTGGTCAGGCTGATGACGTTAAAAGAAACATTAACATGTTAACATTCTGTCTTTCTTTAAATTCAACATATTAGCAATAGTTTCCAAATGCATCCAAGTCAGGCAAGATAATACCCTGAGGTAAGGAAAGGCCAAGTCTCCCCTAGCTTTCAACCTTTGTTTACAGATTTTGACATTAAAAATCATTTGAGGTTTGATCTCACCACCCCATTTGCACAGGTTCTTTTATGTGGACAGGTTTATACTTAAGTGGACAGGTTCTTCACTTAAGTATCTTAATACCAAGGCAGTTCTACCCTGACCAAGTTCTGAAGAATCCTGGAGATGATATCTATATTACTTTTATGAGTATAAGCAGCCCATATGGACTTCATTGGTCCTTAGAAACTGCTTCCTACACAGCAATTGTTCATCTAAATGAAAGAGTCACAGCTCATGTGCTTTATTCCCCTGTGGAAAGTAGGCTATTCGGGCAGTAGAAGGCAACATACAAGAAGTACTGTTATCATTACTGTTTTCTGTCTCATCACGCTTACTCAGGGACTATAATGCAATGAATAGAAAAGATGCATGAGTACAGTGACAGGACGGGTCAGTCCTGAAGACATCATATACTCCAATAAAAATTAAAAATAAATTTTAAAAAGTCATACTTTCAGACCCACCACCAGCGTATCCAACAAGCATATTCAATACAACTGTTCATTTAAAAGTCTCACAGAGCTAGAAAGAATTCATTAACTCCCTTGCCTGTGTAAACTCAAAAAAGGTGTTTTTGGGGAACATAAACTTTCTCTTCACATCCATATATTTCATAGATCTTCCTCTCATATTAATGAGGTTTTAGATATTACCTACAGGATCTCTAAAACCCTTGCTATATGTACTTTTGTGGCCAGGTGCTTATAGAGCCAAAATCTTGTCAAGAAACCAATTGGACAGAAAGGGAACTCAACATGCATTTGATCAGCATCATGAATTATCTTATTAAACCAACCCAGGGTATGAATGATGGCAGGTCCAAAGAAGAATTAAAATCACCCACCTCTTCCCTATAGCTGAGAAGGGCCACAAAGGACCTAACTGATTATGAGGTTAGAAATTATGTTTTCAAGTTCCCATCTGGAGGCATGTTTGTTTCTTGCTGTGTGAGTTTGCTCCTGAGTTCTTCAATGGTCTGTTTTAAAAGGGTGAGACTGACTGAAACAAATGCCTCTGTCTTCAGGACTTAAAAAAAAAAAAAATCATTGAAAACAATGTAGGGATATAAATGTCTGTGCCCATAGCCAAGATAAAAAATGCAAAGTCTGGGCCACCTTGCCTTTAATTTTCTAACTGCTGTTTTGTAAGGCTGTGTCATGCTTCTCAGTTCAAACACGCTTTGGCTCTTTATTATTCATGGACCTTTTTCCCAGTCAGTGGTGTTGAATAATAAAACAGCCCAGGATCAAATGGGCCAATTCTCCACGCCTGACACCAACTGCTACTGTTCGCTGGGCTCTGCCAAGCGTTGCCTCTGATAATGAGTGGGATTTGGTTAAACAGTAAATTAATGAATAATGAAATATCCAGGTTGATCAGTTAGAGAGCACGCTTGCTTTGCCCTGGGCTAAACGCTTGGGGCAGAAATACTCTCAAACGGCACTTGCCTGGCTGCTGGTCTGGATAACTATTTTACAGCCTATTGCTTGACAGAATGCTGGGGAGGGGGAACCAGTGGGGGAGAGGAAAGGAAGAAGGACAGAGTTATTAAGAGCAAAAAAAGAGGGAGAGAGAGAGGAAGAATAACCTAGTTATCACCTTGTAGGTTTCTAAACTGCATGTGTGAGAACAAAGTCACAAATATGATCTGGAGAAGTCTGAGTTCCAAAATTCCCAACACATGTTTAACATCAAGGAGAAATGATGAATAAAAACAGTCTTCTGTGTGTGCCTGTGCACATATGAGATTAAATGCAAAATGATTCCACTGAAGATGCACGTTCCTGTGTACATGTTAGAGTGAGGATATGCAGAGAAGGTGTTCCGTGTCTACTTGACAAAAAAACTCTACCCTTATTTTAAGGTTTCATGCTCTGATTCTTAGACGTACCCCCTTGTACGAATTTTAGAGTATTAAAAATAGGGCTTTTCCAAAGAACTCTCTTAGGAAAAAAGTTTCACTTCAACTGAGCTTTCTTATCCGTGTGTGTGTGTAGTTTATCACTTTTCAACTTTAACTTCACCCAAGAGTCTTAAATTGTTATGTAGTTTTATGCATGCATTAGTAATAGGTTTTTCTCATTCAAGATCAGCTATTTGTCCTTTATAAGGAACAAACTTTGGATCATGAAAAACCCACAGCAGAGTGCCATGAGGATATCATGGACTAAGAAAATGTGTGATTTCACTATACATTTGTTCTGGAGATAACTTTCTCTAATTGGTCATCTCTGGAATATCTTATTCTTTCAGAACTCAAGCCCCTTTCAAATGGCCTCAAGATGGGTGGACTTTGAAGTTTTACACAGTAGAAGCTGAAATACTTTTCAACAAACTGATTAACATGTGGTGGGTGTTGCTGTTTTGTCAAGTCGTTTGGGTTGGGCTTCGATTTAGTTTGTTCTTAGGCGCGCGAGAGAGAAGGGCCTTCACAAGAGTAGGGGGGAAGTAGGATGTGTTCAGGAACCTCATTAACCGTTGTAAGTGCTGGAAGCAAACTCAGAACAAGGCTAGGGAGAGAGAGGTGGACATTGTCTTCTTCTGGTGCATAGGTGACAAATGATGGAACAGTTAAAAAAGACTGCCCCCAGCCTCATCAAGAAAGGAGCAGTATGAAGTACCTATAGCTTCAGTGTACATCATTACTACATTCAACTCCTCAGGGCCTACAAAGCAGCAAGGCCAAGTGACTGCTGCTTCCCTAGTTTCATCCCTAGAGCGGTATCATGAGCAAACTTTTTACTTCTCTACGCCAACACCCAAACCCCTCTCCCTCAAGAAAAAATAAAATGCTCTAATTGTCTTTATTACTTTCAGACACTGGCCACCAAACACAGATGTTCACTATTGAGAATTAAAGGAAGGGCAAAGGTCACAGGGACTCAGATCAACTTGATCCCTCTTTGGATTATTTGACCCCATTGTCTGAAATGGCCCTTATCTTTGAAGAAGAAAAGAATATTTAGATTGCACATAAAAGCAAATGAAATCATTCAGTGGGTCTATTTTGTTGATACGGCTCTGGCCTGTGTCTCCTCTCTTCCTAAAAACAGCAAAAGGGAAAATGTGTGAAAACAACCCAAGCCAGAGTCAACTGTGCTTCTGCCTCAAATCTTGGTAGTTTCCTATCTTTAGGAATCTCTGGCCAAAAGAAGTCTCTTAAAAGTCCCTAAAACCTAAAAAACAAAAGCTAACAAAAACCACCAAAAAACAACAACAAGCTTTCTGGGTTCCTTAACTCATGGGACTCCTGTGCAAAAGAAAATTCACATTGGTAAATGCTGTTTTGTTGTGACTGTTTTTGTAGTCCTGCTATTAGAAGAATTTCCATATTGTGACATTGTGTGTATGGGGCAGTAGGGTATGGGGGGGTGTGTGTGTATGTGTGTGTGTAACTACAACCCTCCCCCTACCCAGGTCTCACATGTCGTTTCTAGTAGAATTATTTATCAATGAAGATAATGTAGACAGAAATTCAAACTGGTCCAAGATTGATACTTTGTTCTCAAAATTAGCACTACCACCTTTTGACACAGGGGTGGTAAAGAGGAGTTGACTAGCGGAGCACAAGATTTGGTTTTACACTTGTTTTCTTCACATTGACTGGCATTTTCTAATTCTGTTCAACCCCTCTCCCCTCCCGCCCAACCCTACAAGGGTGGTCAGTTTAGCAGTAAAATCCACTGCTGTGTAGAAGCTATCTAGAATCCTATTTCTTTCGACACTCAGATTATGGTCGCACTCACTTTGCCCACCTGAACAGCCACCAGCCCTTCCGGCTCACCAGGTTTTTCCAAGCTGCCTGGCCTCAGCTGGCACTTCTGGACGCCAGGTTCTAGCATTCAGGACCTGATGGTTCGCTCACACGGGGAGTGCTAGAACTCACTGGGTTGACTCGATCCGGTCCTCCACCTGATTCTATGTAGTGTCTGATTTGGGTCCGAGTGTTTCCCCCAAAGTCTTGCAGGCATTCCTTCCACATCCCCGTACCCCTCTGCTCCTGTGCCGGCTTCTTTTCTCCAGTCATTTGATAGAAGTCTGCACAGGAAGGGACATGTGACTGTTACAGAGGGCAGACTCTGACCTCCCCAGAATATTCTACACATACACGCCATGGTCGTAACCTCCTTCCTGTAAAATGTGTGGGCTAATGACAGTTGACAGCCACATCCTTTAAACGTTTGCAAATACGGCCGCGAACAGGCACGTTTCTGACGTTAACTGGTGGTCCAGTCACAGATGACTGCCAAGGCTGCCCTCCATGTGGCCTGAGGAAGTCACTCTTTGCCAAGTCCATTGGCTATTATGCGGCTTTTTAAAATTTTTAAAGACGCATTTGTATGCAGAGGCCTCTCCTGGCAGCAAGTGTGACCCCTATTTGGGTCTGGACGCCTCTCGCTCGAGTCCGCTCCAGAAGGCAGCAGCCCTTCTGAGAGAAGAGAAAAAGCGAACAGCAGCACGGTGGGCAGGAACAAACAGGTTCCGCACAAGAAGCCAGAAATCGCGACCTCATCTTGCTAGTTTGGAACCAGCCTAAAATGTGTTGAACTTGTGTGACAAAACGGCCCCCTCAATCTCAGCATAAGTAGTCTGAAAAAAGAAAAAAGGGGCTGCCAACACTGCGGCAGCTCGCGAACTTGACCCCAGGGCGCGCAGCAGAAAGCCTGACGGTCAGCCTGCGCCCTGGGCAGTAGTTGGGCCAGGAGATACGCGCGCTGGGGGGAGGGACGCAGCGCGTGCGTGCGTGCGCGTGCGTGCGCGTGCGCGTGCGTAGCGTCCGCGCGTGCGTGCTCGTTGACGCTCGGCCCTGGCACTGGTGCTGCTAAGCTAAGTCACGTCAGTCGTGTCCGACTCTGTGCGACCCCATAGACGGCAGCCCACCAGGCTCCGCCATCCCTGGGATTCTCCAGGCAAGAACACTGGAGTGGGCTGCCATTGCGTGCCTAGACGCGGGCCGCGGCGCCGCGTGCTTGCGCTCAACTTGGGCAGCGGCGGCGCACGCGCTGTACGTGCACACGCTGACTGGGCCCGGGGTGTGAATATCGGAGCGCGGGCGCCCAGTTTCCGCATTGGTGTCTGCGGCTGCGTCCTGGAGATGTGGGATAAGGGCGGTGGGAGGGCGCCGGCCTGTGACCTGGGGGAGGGGCGCGGAGGGACCCGGGCCGAGAAAGTGGACCGGGGAGGCGATTGACTGACCTCCTCTTCTGGAAGCGCTGAGATTATTTATGAGGCCTGATTTAAAAGTAGTGGCTGCCAGGGAAGTGAAAAAGGAGCTCACCCCAAGCTATAAGAGAAGTTATAGTCGCGAGAGTGCTGTTTATGACAGTATAAATCAATGTGGAGCTTGTGATGGGAAATATGGAGAACGTGAGTTTGGGATAGACTCAAGGAAACAAAGTCAAGAAGGAAAAATGAGTTTTCTCCCTCTGTGCTCTGCCCCCGCGCAATTCCTTTCCAAGGAGCCCAGGATTCCTGCCGGAAAGCTGGGGCGGGAGATCCCACTCCATGGCGAAGTGCTTCCCCAGCTGAAACGAGGCTGGTTGGAGGACGAGGGAATACATGTAAATAAACAACGTAGAAGATTTATGAGAAGGCGTTCAATTTTATAGGACTGTATTTATAGAGCCAGCGCTGGCTCACTTATAAATAGATTAATGGGAAGCTAAAATTAATGGACTTGTGAGCCGCACGTTTAATTTCTGAGGCTTCGACGTGACAGGCAACCGCCTTCGAAGTCCAGGCGTGGAAGGCAACCTTCGCTGGGAGTCATGAGCGCCCCCCAAGATTACACGTCCCATCCGTAGTGGGTTTAAGCGCTGGTGCCTGCGGTCCCTGGGGAAGGACCCCCATGGGACTTTTTTTGCAAATGAAGAAAAAGAACGTGGCCGCATAAAAAAAATAATCGGTTCTTCTTCCTCCTAGCATTATTTTTAATGGGCCCATAAGCCTTTAATGCGGGCGGGCGAGCAGGCTGACTTCTGGGGCACTGGAAGCCTCGCACCCGGGATGGCTGCCTCCAGGCAGGCTGGGGCGGCAGAGACACCGCCTTCAAGGTCACCCAGGACCCCCGCAGGGCCCGTGATCAGGGTCCGTGGCCTAGCGATTCCAGTTTCCCTTCTTTCCTTACTACTTCCGTGGCCTGGTTAAGGCAGTAACAAAAGCACGGAGGAGGAGCCTTAACTAGCAGCCCAGGGCCATTTTTGTTAGGCAAGGCTTTTTGGCTACCTACCTCTTCCCTTTCTTCCAGTTCTTTCCACACATTCAGGCCCCTCAGGACTTTGAGTTTTGCCTAGTAAAGGTGATTGTCTTATGGTGGTGGGAAGAGAGGATGGTTTGGAATTTAACTATGGAATAATAGATGGCCGGTCTGCTTCTCCAGAGCTGGTGTTAACCCTTCAGTAGGTAAGTGTGCGGTAGGATATGGAAATTACTCATCACTGCCTTTGTGTAATCCGAGTAGTAACCAACCCTTCGCTGGCCAAGAAAGCAAAAGAAAAGGAAACTCAATATATTTGAGCCAGAGACAAAGGCATATACCATTTTCTTTCTAGATAAATGCATTCCAGGCCCTCTTAATCACCCTTCTGTTTTTTTTTATTCCTTCTACTTTCCTTCTCTGTCTTGATTCAGTCATTTATAGTTCTAGCCATGATAATCCCCCCTTTTTAATTAGTAAGGAAGCCAAGAAGTGGAAAATCTCACAGAAAGCAGATTCCATTGTCCCTTCTGTCTTTCCCTATAGGGAAGTCCAAGTGGGAATGAGTCACCTGAAAAACAGAAAATTGATATAGAAGGCATATTATTAATTACCTGAGTACCAACGATATGCAAAGCACTCTCCTAATCTGGGTTTACCAGTTACCTAGATTTAACTTCGCTAGTTATCCTTAAATATATATACATGTTGTTGTTCCTGCTTTCTATAATTAAACCTAGACAATGTTGGAAAGGAACTTGACAGATGAGAGAAACAGTGCCTGGTCCAAAGTGTGCAACAGCTTGGACAAATTTACTTTCCTAGCCTTAGGGAAGACACCAAGCCTTGGGATGAAATACAGATTGAGAAGATGTTTGATTACTGCAGCCCATGAGGGTTGGGCTGTAGCCCATTAACCCAAATGAGAAATGCTCTGGCTTCTCTGGTCATCATCTGAGCCTAAGGTAGGAACCCTGTTTCCTCCTCTGGTCAAGGGAGCTTTTCCTCACTTATTTAGGGAGGGCCTGGCCCTGCTGGTGAGGTCAGGGGGAGGTTCAGTCCTGAAATGAGCCAGTTAACTCCCCCAGATCCCAAGGTGTAAAGCACAAGAGCCCTGGTCTGGTGGGCTACTCTCTTGCACCATCTCCTTCAAAGAACATCATGCCAGAATGCCATCTCACTAGCAGCAAGAGGGGAGCACCTTCTTTGACTTGGACCTGGAGATCCACAGTGCCTGGGACACAGAGTCTTTTAGTTATCTAGGAAGTAAATAATTTGACAACTTGATTTTTTAAAAGGGCAAAATAAGCCAAGAGATGCAACATGAGCTTTTATTGCAAATTCGGTGAAAAATAGAGAATAGTTCAATTTGGAATTTTAAAAAGTCAAAAACACCTTCTAGTGAAAACAAAAGTGTCCATTTTTCTGAGAAGCAAAATTTATTGTATGGAAAACACTGCCTGTGTTTATATGATGGAGTGGGGGACAAAAAGGAAACCTTGGCTATACTCTGTAGAATTAAACAGTATGTTCAAGAAACTGAAGATGAAAACACAACAAAAACACAACAATCTTTTATTTATGTAAATCAGATCAACACTGGACAATAAACAAATTTCTACCCATTACCATAACAGCTTGTCTATAAAGAACAGAAAAATTCAGAGAGGATTCTACCTAGGGTCAAGCGGTTTGTTTTTTTTTTAACCACCCATTCACAGAGGTATAGATTCACAGATAAATAATCCCAAACTACTTGCTCGCCATATTTACACATTCCCATTAAATTAAGCATAAATAAATATATACAAACTTAACATGGATACCCTCCAGAGCTCTTATCCTGAAGAGTCAATAGACTGATATTTCTCGATTGTGTGTCAAAAACAATGTTAGTGAGTGAGAGACCAACTCAACAGAGGAGTCGATTTTGGCATTTCAAGAATGGTGTTCATTCTACTTTTTAAAAGAAAACAAAACGAATTTTGTTATTTTTTTAACCCTATAATTTAACATACATCGGCACAGGAGGGGAAACACTGTTTGGGCTCTTGAGGCAACATCAGATGGTTTATTTCCTTTCCACATAATGTATTATGCATACAGAATATCAGATGTGATGACAAGTTGTCTATAAACACGCTAAGTGGGAATGAATTGCCCTTTTAGGTAAGGCTTTGTACCGGAGGAACAGCGTGTAGATAAGTTGGGGGTTTCAGGATTTCCATTCGAACAAAGTTTTCATAGGATCTAAAGTAATTGCTTGAGAGAAAGTGGTTTCCTTAGCCAAAAAAAATAAAACAGCCATGTCTTTGAAACTTTGAAAGTGGAATAAGCTAAGGATGCGGTGTCAGAGAGAAGGAAAAGAAAATGCAAGCTAACTGCGGGGAGAAAGTTACCTTCCCAGTTTGGGAGAGAAGTTAATGATCACTTGGATGATGAAATCCTCACCCAAAACAGCCCTTCTTTTCTCTCTCTCTTTCTCCCAGGAGAGCCACCATACATATGAGAGGAGACAGGATTGGACAGACAATGGTCAGAAGACCTTTAGAACCTCCAAAGGAACTTACAGAGTGGAAAGTGTGAAGGCAGCGCTGCCATATCCTGACTCTTCCTTCCTACCTTTAGCTCTTACTTTAGGAGAGGGCACTTAAGAGGTTTGGATACAGTGTCTTAAGAGGGCAGGGGTGCAGGGGAGAGCTGCAACTCACCTGTTTAGTTTGAAAACAAGGCTCAAAGGGGCTTGTTTTAAACGTTTCCCTTGACTTAAAAGACAAACTCTTGCGTTAATCCCACTGTTTATTGATTTATGGGCCCAAGGAAACCAAATCTTTTAATAACTCAATTATCAGATAAACGTAGCAGGCCTAACGAAAGCAAGGGGGCGGGAGTCATACAGGAAAGAAATGAGGCAGGGGAAAGGGGGCAGTGGGCTCTATCCACGTGTGTGTGGGGTGGGGAGTTGCAAGGAAGGGATGCCAAGGGCTCTGTTCAGCCCAGGCGGGAGGAACGCGCACGGAGAGGGGCGAAGGGCGACGAAGGAGGCTGCGCAGCCCAGTAAGACAATTCCTACCCATCACCCGCCTTTAGGAGCCTGAGGGTGGAGAGTTTTCATCCTGGCAAAGGCGGGGGAAGCTTCCGATCCCCTGGACATTTCTAGGCCACTCGCCCTCGGGGAGCAGGCGCCCCGGGCAGCCGCTGGCAGTTAGGGGCTCGAGCAGCACTGAGACCCCTCTAGCCTGCAGCCCGCGGGCGCCGCCCCATTACCTACTGGAGCACCGGGCTTTCTCGGTCGCCTTAGCCCTTAGGGTGAGACCGAGAGCGGGAAGGGCCCGCGCGGCCCGCGGCCCCTCCAGCGGCTGATTCTATGTCCTCAACACGACTGGGCGCGAGTGGCCCCCAGGCTCTGGGACCTGCACAGTAAGAGCAAGGCGCATCCATCGCGTCTCTCGCACGTCACACGCGTGGGGCGCGTTGCCCTGCAAGGAAAGGAGACGATGGTTTTCAGTGCGGTTTCTCCTTTCTGCCTTTGGCAATCAGAATACGTCTTATGCAAGCGGCCAGGCCCTCGGACAAAGGCGCAGGCTTCTAAGCTAGGAAGAGATGGAGCATCTACACGCTCCAGGAAGTCTAGCTGCCGGCCTTTGGACTCTTATCAACTCATCTATGGCTGGGCCCTGCACATCCAGAAGTCCTCAAAGGAGCTGACAGTGGATGGACTGGGGTCTGACATTAACCTTTGCTTGGGCCCTCCTGGTGACCTAAAACCAGGTCCCTAACTCCCTCCCCCATAAACATGTCAGCGCAAAACTTTCATCAGGTTCCTAAGTCCCACCCTTCAACCTTCCCCCTCCCCAGGCCAAGGCCCCAGGGGTACCGGCCTGAGTCCCAGTGGGTCCTAATTGTAAATCCTGCAGAACAGACCTCTGGAGCTTTATCTTCAAGAGATGCTGCAAAGCTCCTAATGCCTACTTTGTTTAAAGAGATGCGTTCATTCACACTCTATTTTAGAGATCTATCTCACCCACTTATGCCCCTGGGGATTTCCCACTGCTTTGGGGATGGTGGGAACAATGGATTTCAGATTTTATTTCATGATAATGCTCAGGTAAAGCCCAAGAAAGGAGGTGGGCTGCCAGACGTGAGAGATATTAAGTGCATGAGACTTTATCCACCGGGAATAGCCCCAGTGTATCCAGACGGTAACATTCAAAGCTGAAGTACATCTCCTTTCACTTTGCATTATTTTACCATTATTGTCAAAACAAGTGCATGTCTTGCGGGGGGGGGGGTGGCATTTATAAACCATCTTGTAAGAAAGTAATTGCTGCTGAAACAGGAGCTTGCACCACCCTTCTTCCCAGGACCACTCAACCACTCACAAAGCTGCTGCTTTTCCCAAAATTGCCAAAGAGCCCAAGGAAATGTAACTATTTTAAAGGCGAGTCAATAATGTTAAAATATTGGGCTCCTAGAACCCTTACTCCTCTCCCCTAAAATTCACTTAGCAGCTCCCCACTCCTCCGGAATTCCATGTTGAAGTATCTGTTAACTACTAGACTCAAAGCTGCTTCAATCTCTTATTGGCCACTTTCTAAATTATTCCTTTTGAGCTTCTTTAAAGAAGTGCACCTGCAGAATTCTGACACACAGGCTTTGATTAAAAAGGGATCGGATTTTTTTTTTTCTCTGTACCTTATAGATTGTGTAGGAAGCCCAAGTCCTCTTTGAAGAAGCTCATAAACCATGCGGGCAAAGCTTTGGAAAACAGAAGAGAATGAAATGGTACATACCCCTCCGAAGGAATTACATAAATCAACGTATTCATATTGTGTTTTGCTTTTACTATTGTTCTTAAAACTGGTAGATGACACAAATAGGATAGCAAATGCAAGATGCTCTGTAGGCAGGTGCCGGCAAGGCTGGGAACTAGTAAGGTTTCTGAAAGCAACTGATGATGAGTCTGAACCAACTTATTGGTCCGGATTTTCCTCGGCCGCGGGAGCCTCCGCTCGGCCCGCCGGCCGGCCCCAGAGCTGCAGCCCCCGCCTGCGTCCCCGAGGGCCTCCCGCCCCGCCCGCCTCGCCCTCCCTAATTATGCAAACGGCCCGGGAGCTGGGGCACCGGTGAGTTAAGGACGCTGGGCGGGGCGGGGGCACGAGGGGACCGCAATCACCGCGCCTGGGGGCTAACCACACGCCTTTTCATCCCGGAAGGTTCCCGTGACAGCCAAAGGGAGGAAGGGCAACGTAGAAAAGGGTGGCTGGGAGAGGGGTGAGGTGAGGTGGAAAGGCGGGGACTGCCAGTTTCCTAAAAATATATTAAAAATTTAAAAAGTTCGTGCGTCTCAGTCAACCAGCTCTCAAAGCACTGACACCGACAAGGTTTCTCCGATTTTCTTCCAATAAGTTAGCGTTTTCTCATGTTTAGTCTTACGTTTATTTTCCAAAGGAAAAAAATCATGTTTTTATTATTATTATCAGTATTACTAAGCTCGAAAGAACCGAAGTGGAAAATCCGGACGGTGGTCTCCAAGTGTATCTTGAAATAGACACTGAGAACCGATACTGTTGCTCCGTGGTACGCCTCAGTTTTTTTTTTTTTTTAAGTTATTTAGTTTTGTTTTTTAAAATTTTGATTGTATGTGTATCTACCTAATATAATTCTTCCAAAGCCAATCCAATATTTTTAAAGCTAAAATTAAAATTTGTTTCTGTTTTCCTTTTGTATTTAAAACATTTTTCCTTTTTTTTTTTAAATTTTTCATTTCCTGTGTTTCTCCTCCTTGTCGCCAGTTTTACTACCTGGGCCTTCCCCAGACGTGTGCCTGTTAGTGGTGGTGTTGTTCAAGAACATCTTGTCCATGCCTTTGAGCGCCTCGGTGAGATAGTTCTGCAGGGCCGTGAGCGCGGCGCAAATGGCCGGGGCGCCGAAGCCGTGCGTGATGAGGCTGAAGTGCGTGAGGCAACTCTGGATCCCCGGCTCCAGGATGGGGCTGGGCCGGCTGTTCCCGATCGGAGTCCGGTCCTGAGCCAGCAGATCCGTAAATTCTTTACAAAGTTGCCTGCAAATGGGGCGGGAGAGGAACAACAACCACAATAACAAACAAACACCACCCTCAGTGTCGTTGTCATTGGCATTAGAAAGGAGACTGCTCACACAAGCCCAGAGGCGCCCGGTCACCGGAGAGCCGGGGAGCGAGGCTAATGTGGGCGATTCCGCTCTGTTTCCTTTCCCAGCGCTCGGTCGGCCTTCTCGAGCAGCTGGGACTGGAAGGAAAGCGAGGGTGGGGAGATGAGGCACCCCTTCCATCCCAAAGCCTGGCCTTTTCGGCAGCCCCCTCCCCTGCCCATTTCCTGCCCCCCCCCCCCC
>SJXQ01005335.1:29768-183267 GCA_006408695.1 Aepyceros melampus
TGCCCATTTCCTGCCCCCCCACCCCCTTCATTATGCAGGAAACTGCATAAACCCCGCTTTGGGAAAATTGCTAGGCTTTTAGCATTTGATTTGGAATACTCAGTCATTTTTAGCTCTTACCTGACAGTTCTTTTCAAAGCCCTTTCCCCCTCCTCTCTCCTGCCTCTCCAACCTCTTGGCGATCAGGCTCAGAAAGCCCAGAAAGATTTAGAGCCCTGGGCCACGAGCCTGTCCCTCTCAAAGAAGCAGATTGCTGGAGCTGTGCATGGCCCAGGGCAAGCAACTGTTTATTCCAGGAGAGAATGCTCATTCCATTCAAAGCAAAAAGCTGTTTACCTGCAGTATTTGAGAAGGGAAGTATTCCCACCACCACCATCTCCCCTTTTTTCCTCTTTCTTTTAAAGTGTAGGCTATGGAGATCTTTGTACAACAGGATTGTTGTCCATATAAAAGGAGTTCCACATTGTTTAAATAAAACCTAAAGGTAGATGGTTAAGACTCCAGGGAGGGGAGATTTTTATTTGTTGAAGGTTTTTAATTCCTCAAGGCACCCAAATCTCCCAGCCTTAGAAATCTTGCATGCCTAACTACGGACTGAACTTACTTGAGAAATTTTTAATATAGGAGATGGACAAAAGGATTTTAGCCCTGAAGGCCCAAAGGCTTGGTTTGCCGTGGTCAGAGGCGTGGCATCCCAAAGGTCATAGCCTTTCACAGACTGGCAGGCTTCTGTCAGCCTTCCTCCACCTGGTCTCCAGGGTGGTGAGAAAAGAAAAACTACAGTAATTCCAATCCCAGGCCTCCCTGGGATGGTCTGACACTTGGTGACACCTGGCCTGGCCAACAGATGAATAGGGCCAGTGCCTGGAGGCTCCTGTGAATGACTCTGGGGCACTTATTCCAAGGGGATTACTCCCAGGAGAAGTAACAGCCAAAGGAGTGGAAAACACCTCCTCCCACACCTGCAACAGCCAGAAAAGGTTTTTGGTTTTAAGACTGATGGGTAGAAGACCCTACCAGGCTGCTGTCACTGGTTTCTCTGTTCAAAATGCAGGCATACATCATCCCAACCAGGAAGAAACAGGTAACAGTTTTGACCTAAATAGGGCAGTTTCTTAAGTCAGAAGTTCCTCAGAATCACCTGTGGGGTTCAAACAAACACATCTAGGCCTCTACTCTCACCCTCACCCTCCCTGAATGGGTTCCCATTCTGGGACCCTGGGGCTAGGTCCACGAATAATTATCTTGGAAATCCTCCCCAGACAATTCTGATGCTCACCTCAGGTTAAGAAATGCTGGCCTAAGAGAAGCCACAAGCACTCCTCAGGGAAACCACAGAGTTGTTTGTGGAATCCTGTTATCTAATTTATCCAGTTTGGCTTTATTTCTTCCCCAAAGTACCTTTACTCTTTTATAAAGCACCAAACAGTTCCCCTGCCGCTAGCCACCAAGGGCAAGGGGTGGGAGGGCAATTTACTGACAAAGATCTATTATATTGCTAGTTAGTACATCAAGGAAAACCTTCTAAAAAGAGGTGGGTGCCAGGTTTTGATCGTTGGAAGGGATGGTTAAAGGCTTTCCTGAAGTTTGTACTCATTACCAAAGTGCCAAAAAGGAAATTCTGAACTGCGGAGAACAAATGCTTAGAGTCAAACATTTTAAATCTTCAAAGCCCAAACTGGGGTCTGTAAGCAATTAAAGTTCTGGGACATTAATATTTTTTGACCCTGCGGAAAGGGGCAATCAAATTCCAATCACGTCTCAAAAACATCTGGACAAATTTGAGCAAATGATTTTTCAGCCTTCCATATATTTCTTTAAATTACGCTGTCAACGGAACAAACCGCGTCCTGGAGCACTAAATAAATGAGCGCCGCTGCTTGGGCCGCGCCTGCGAGAGAAACGTGCGGGCGCACGCAGCGCCGCCCACTGAAGGCCTGAGCCGGCCATAAAACACCAGCAATATGACATCGAAGCCAAAGACAGGAGTAAATCAAATAAATAGAAAACCCACTGTAAAAGTTCAAATGAGCTCTAGACCTAATTTAGCCAGAGATTTACTAGTTTCCCCTCTGGAGTTGTAGTAAATTCTACGTCTGTGGAAGATGCCAAACAGCAACGTTGGAAAGAGAGTAATTAGAGCTGAGGGTAGAGATGGGTACACGTGGGTGACATATAGACACCCTGAGCAAGCACACGTGGCTGTGTGGGGAGGACAGGAAGATAGGCAACCTGGGCAGAAACAAGCATCCAGGGATGCAGGAAGAACTGGAATAAGGCCCCACCCGGCAAAGGTCTGCCTGTCACCCCCAGGGCTGGGGATGTGAATTGTTAAAAGGCCTGGATTCCGATTAATAAAGCCATCCTTCTCAGAATCTAGGAAATAGAGAAGACTCACACACACACACACAGCCTTTAATCAACGCTGAGGGGTGGGCACGCACAGGGGGGCGGAGCTGGGAGGGCTCCCTACCAGCAATCCAGGGGCTTTTCCCACTGAGCTGGGAGCTCCCATCGCCTCCTCCCAAACGAGGTGGCTGGGCAGGTTAGGAGTAGGGATGAGTTTAGGACACTCACTTGGTGGCCAGCAGCATATTCTTCCGGGAGTGCAGGTCACTGGGGTCCGTGTGCTGCCGGTTCAAATATTCAGAAACAGCTTTGGCGGGAAACTCTGTTTCGCAAATATACCCAAAATCCCGAGCTAAATGAACAGCTTCTCCTGAAAAGACAGCCGCAGAGGAAATAATCAGCACCCAAGACCATCCCAAGATCAGGAGGTGTTCCCTGGTCTATTGTTATTGTTCACGAAACAGGTCAACTATTGGGGGCAGTAGCAAAGGTGGTACAGATGCCCAGATGAACGTGGTTCTCAGGCCATGATTAAATTTGATGGAACAAAATGTTCCTGCTGCTCCTTCCAGCCTCTCTCTGATCACGCTTCCAGTCAAATCCTAGCTAGGCATCCCCTGAATAGTTTCGGGTCTCCCACACCCCAGCCCTAAGGGAAAAGGTGGGCCACTTTTGGAAGCCACCTTGCAATTGCACCTAGACAGACAGTGAACCGAAATTCAAGCCAGATCTGCCCCCCACCCCTTTTTTAAGCATCTAACACGTTAACTCCTGCTTTAAATAAAATTTTAAGTCTTCCTAACTTCTGTATCTTCCTATAATTAATACATACAAATATAGATCCCTGTGTGCCTATGTCCACATAAATTAAAGAATATGTAAATCATATATGGATCACTGTCTATCCAGCAATGAAATATTTATTCTCCTTGTCAGTTTCCTGCTAGGTAGTTTTCAGGTTTCTCCTCTTCAGAGGTTCCTGCCATCATTCTCCTAGTTAAAGACTTTCTACTGCACAAAGATGACACAGCAGCTATAGAAAACCTGGACAGCTGAGAGACTCCTCAATTTATGTGGAAACGCCTTTCGAATAAAGCATTATTACCCTTTAAAAACACAGCCTTAGGGGTTCAAGGGAAGATCTTAACATAAAAAAGAGATGTGCTGAATTATCCCATAGCCACATTATTTGTAAGGAGCATGACTACTTTTAATCATCATTAGCATAGTAACCAAACACTTCCAACTTACAACAACCCATAACACTGAAAACTGCCAATGGAATATTGGCATTTCAGTGGCTTTTCCAGTTCCTTTTCTTTTCCACCCAAATCCCTGTCTTGGGCTGAAATTACCTTGACTGCTTTTCAAAACGAAGATTGTGATTTTAGCAATACTCTAAAAAGTAAAACCCCCAGGCTGAGAGGCAACCACTAATAAGTGTGGTCTGGAAATTTGGTCACCTCTGCCTCTAGAGGGTAAGTTTGGGCCAGGCAACTTTGCCTGAAAGATGGCAAAGTGCAATGCCTGTCAATGTGATGACTTTATGGTTGCTGCCTAAATATTCTAAGATCCCCTGCTCCAAGAACTAACTCCCTGAAAGAGTGTCATAATATCGTATCCATAAAAACAGAAGAAAAAACCAAAACCTACATGTTAGACCCTGGAGAAGATTCTACAACTTCCTCTATTAGGCCCTTCTGGCTGTATTTCCTGTGTCTTCCACAACCCACAAATTCAATGCAGATCCACTTGTTCTAGATTCTGGAGAAGGTCCTGTTTATTACATACCATAAATATCATCTCCAATCCCAAAATGATGAGCAAACTAGAATGTGCTTGTTATAAGTATGACCCTTTAAATTTACAACTAAAGATCATACATGACTCCCCTCCATGTTTCCTAACTCTCCCCTCCCATTCCCCTCATCCCCAACCTGTATTTCTCCTAGGTCACTCGTCTTATGAAGCTCTATTTCAATAAATCCCAGGTAAACAGCGGGAGATAGGGGCCCTGGAAGTGACATGAGTTTTAAAATAACCATTAGAAATCATGAATGCAACAATAATTTCACAAATCAACAGTGTGTTTACTACTGCTGACGATTCAGAGGTAAAATCTGGGAAGGAGAGGGGTATAGAAGGGATTGCTGGTTACAGAGTTTTCTTGAGTTTGTTAGAGGTTGTTTCAGGTACCATGTCCTGGAGGCACCTGCACTGGCTTGGAGGCCAGACTTGAGCATTCTCCAGAGCTCAGGGACCCATGCATACATCCCTTGGCCTCTGGACAATTGCCACTCCCTCTAAGTAAAAAGACCTTTGAACTTTTCAAGCAAACGTTTGACATCCAACTCATAAGGGCACAACAATTGCAATGATTTCCAGTTAATCATGAAACGTGTAAAATGTCAGCTTTCAGCCAACAGTTAAACTCTGCCACTTCATGAAATGGCCACACGTCTTGCTTACCTTCCACCAGGGAGGTGAGTAACGTGACATTTGCTGCTTTGCGTCTGCCGGCGGGTAAATTCAAACCGATTTTTTCTAGCCTTTCTCGCAAAGATCTCCCTCCATTTTTCGATTTGGCTCTGAAATTGCAAGAATTAACATTCTGATTAACCTCAGAGTGTTCCTGAAACAAAGTTTAGATTTAGCAATCTAAAGCCCAGTGGAGCTTGAAGAGGTTTTAACTTGAGGTTAGCATTTTTTTTTCTTCCTTTTGGTTATTTGCTGATAGTTTGCTGAGGTTTGCTTAATTTCTCAATACAGAGCATTAAAAAAAATCGAGTCATTCTTTTATCTCATGAGAATAAAAAATGACACCAGATGGGAGTAATTAGGATGTAGGTTGTGGGTCCAGAGAAGGTAGAAGTTGCACGTGCACAAGCCCAGCTCTTTCCTGGTCACGGAGCCAGAGAGGTGAGCCAAAGCCGGCAAGTACAACCTTGCCGAAAGACGGGAAGAACTGGGTGGTTCAGAAAGGAGAAGGCTCAGCCTCAAACAGGTGGGCTTTGAGAGTAAGAGGTCAAAGTCACAATAAAATGGAGTTGGGTTAAAAGGGGAAAGAAGACTGAAACATGAAATTAACGATGATGTTAGCAATCATAATAACAGGAAAACTAGCACCAGAGGAGTTTAGTCGTATGATAAGCACTTTATGTTGATCATCTCACTTAATCTCATAGTAAGTTTCATACACACACATACTCACTTCCTAGGGGTGATTGAAAGAAACTTCTACACTGTAGAGCTCAAAGGACTCATGTGAAACTGAACTACAAAGCAGAGCAGAGCAAAAGGACTCAAAGTGAAAAAAGTCTGTGGGTCACACCCTTACTTTTTCCCAGTGATCCCCCTTTATGTGCTAAAAATACAAGAAAAAACCTACTCTGACTTCTCTTGCTGTGCTGTTCACCCGGCCACTTTTAGGGAAGAAGGGGAGTTTCAACTCCAAAGACAGGCTAACTTGAAAAGTTCATGTCATGCAATGTCACATCTTCATATCAGAGGCACTAAGAGTTCAGGTGTTGGCAGGGACTTTTGGGGAGGCTTTGAATCTTTAAGATAAAAGCCAACTCCTCCCCCAGTTTCCACAAGGAGTCTATGGATTGTCTTTCTCCAACACTGGGGAGCATATGAAAGGCCTCAAGGAATACCCGTCTATACTTCCAAAATAGTTTCATTGTTATTTTTGGTAGTGGTACTGAGGAAAGGAAGTCACACAAGTCTAGAACAAAGCTTTTCAAACCGCGGGGTATAATGCATTGGTGGGACAGGATCAACTAGTCGGCGCCAAGTGCACTTTAAAACAAAATAAGAGATCGGAGCACATTGCAGGTGAGAAGGGGGTTGCTCCATGATACTCCTGTTTTAGGTAAATGTGTGCAGATTATGGGTCCCACTCAAGGTAGAGAATGCCCCGAAGGGTCCTGGGAGTGGGAAGAGGAGTGCCGGGTACAGGGCGGGGAAAGTGGAAGGTCCCCAGGCCCGCAAGGCTGGCGGGAGGGCGAGGCAGCGCGAGCTGGGAGCGGAGCACGTGGCGACGGCGGCGGCGGCTGTAAGCTACAGAATTCGGTTGCTAGGCAACCGCGCGGCTTTAAAAAGTGGTTGGGGTGGTGGGTTACCTTCTGAGGACGCCGCCGAGGAGAGACGCATTGAGGCATTCGGGGGGCGACAGCCGTCTCTGAACTTCTCCCACAGTTACTTTGTATTTTGAAGTTGAACTAAGCAGAGACAAACGGCCTGGGACCGAGCAAAACACCTCGCCGGTGTTGACGGACATGCCTCCTAAGAAGCCATCTTTATTCATCATCAGAGAAGTCACAGATTTGGGAGGAACCGGAACTAGAGAGAGAGAGAAAAAAAAAATGCCATAAAGGTGACCGGGTTTCGATCCTAGTGACCGCCGATAGAATGAATGTGTCGCTGCCTGCGCAAGGGCGAGGCCACAGGCCAGGCGCCAAGAGGAAAGCTGCAGAAGGAAGTGTTTGTTCCCATGGTTCCGCGGTGCGTTCAGAGCTCTGTGTACAAACAAAATGCAAAAGCCATCACCTCTGGAAACTTACCCCAAGTGTGTGGACATGTGAGAGTGGCTTGCCACAGTCCCGCTCACTACACAAATCAGGAAAAGCACGCAACCCAGAGTTTGGATTGTGCTGTGAAGCCAGACAAATCCAATTCCATCACGTGTTGGCTGTGTGACCTTAAACATCTCACTAAACCTCTCTGAATCTTAACGTCCTCATCGGTCTCTTGATAATCACATTTGGTGCTGAAACCTGAAGGCGATGCTCCCTATCAGTGACTAAAATAGTAACACCAATGGTCTCTATGGGAACCCTTTCCTCCTCTCCTATTTGATACAAACCTATGGTCATCACTGGCAAAGATCGGATGGTGAGCCCCATCAGTCACCCTGCCCAAGAACAGACAAGTAATAATATCATTAAATTGGGGCAGTTGGGCCCAAAAGAGCTGCTCATTTCTCTACAGTGGATCCCATTCTTTGCTATATCCTAACAACAAATTCATTTAGAAATGAACCCAAATGCTCCTCTCCAGTGAAAGCAATTCCGCGGTGACATGAATTTTGTTTACAAATTAACGTAAAGCACCCGGCTGGTGATTGTTTGGAGCAGTTATGATTTACAACAGGTGCCCTGATCAATCAACCAATCACTCTAATTCATGTGAGCGGCGGTCTTGCCTTGCCCCAGTTGTTTCATTTCGGCAAGTAATTGATAACAAACCGCACTCAAGGTATGTTTTATGCAGAAGTTAATAAGAGCTGACAGCTGGTTGCCACTGCTACCCAGGCGCATTCAGGCTCTCCAGCCTGTATTTCTGTTTAATTGTGTTTCAGTGTCATCTGCACCTTAGGAAGAGGCGGGGCTTGGTAGAACAAGAGGCTGTGAGCCAGGAACAGTGAACGGTCAGCTTCCTAGTCCCCTGGCAGTCTCCCTCCCTTGGACTTCTACACGGCTGATGCCCATTTTCTTTCCGCAGGCCCCTGGGCAGGCGACACTCCCTGCTGGCTTGCCCTAAACCTTAGCTTCTTCCATGAGGATCTGAAGCCCCTCAAGCACCTCTCCAGTGATCACCAGGCCAGGGGATTTATTGAAACATGCAATGTTTCTGGCATGAAAAAGGATGTTTCCATTCTTCCTTTTTAATAAAAGCTCTGTCTCACTCTATAATCCTGGTAAGAGAAAGATATGCTTTTTCTACTCCCTAGAACCTAGAACCCCACATGTCAAGCAAGTTATATAACCTCTCTTTACTAGAACAAACTAACCGCCCTGAGTGTTCTCGAAACAGCTTATTCTCTTACCACAGATCCCAGCATTCAGACCTTCATGATATTTTAGGGACTCCTAAAAGGGAGGTCTCAAATCTTCTATTTCCTATGAATTGCATTTGGCTCTTTACAAATGCCTGGAGAAAGGGTTTTCTGAAGAAAGTGGACAGGGAGACAAGCATTCCCTTTTTCTACTTCTTAGTAGACATTTTAGAATTTCTGATCTGTCTATGTAGTCTCTCCCAGGGCTGAATGAATGATGTCAAGTAACCAAGTGAATATTCTGCACTGTCACGGTGGTGAGGCAGTTAAAAAGTGGGCTTTCTTTCTGATTCCCTTCATCACAGTGAAGTGCTTCCCATTTGAGGGAAATGTGAGTAAAATATGGATTTAAAGTCACTTAAAAAATAATGATTGGGGTGGGAACACCGTGTCATTTAATTCTCTTACACAATATCCACATCTATTTCAATATGTCTTTTTTTTTCATTACTGTCCTGATTTCTGTATTTCAGATTCATATGCAGGCACTATAAACAAATAATGTATGGTAACCTTGGAAAACTTTTCTGCAAAATACAGATGGCCCTTTGTAGTTTTAATATGGTAGGAACTATAGAAATAAGTTGTATAAGAAGCCTTGTCTTTGATATTCAGCAACATTTAAACATTTAAATCCTACTGTATTTAGAAAGAACATTTTAATAGAATCCCCCCCATCCCCCACGGCCAAGCAACTTGAAAATAGTAAGTTAATTCCTATTTACCATACTGGATAACCGAATATCTGCTGAGAATTGGAATTTTGCCTGCTTTTCACAGTCCCAGGTGCCAAATCTCTTGAAAAGCCAGGCCTTTCGAGACATTTTATAGCCTGCCCTCAATTTCACTATTGTTAATTGCCTGATTTACCTGACAAGAGCAATTTCCTTTGGGGAATGTCCATAGCTCCCTCTCAAAGGCTGTACTTTTTGCATATACATTATCACCTAAATATCACCCACCCAGGCAGCATCCCTTAGCACTCTGCTGTCTAGGGGGAGAAGGAATGGAGAGTGGTGATGTTTTTTCACTCCCCTTCTCCCCCCACCCCCGCCCGACAAGACTGTTTGAGCAGAGGCACTTCAGGTTATATTTCTTTTTTGAATTTAAGTATCAATCTTGTTCATACCCTCCACTCTCTCATCCAAAGGTGCTAAATGCTGGCCTTTGAATGGTCTCCTTAACTAGACTCTGCATATGTCTTGTCTCACACTCTTCTAAGTCCAGCCTACTGTTAGCATCTACCTTCCCCTCCACTCTCACACCTGCTTTCCTCAGCTGATTAACCCCATATTTTATTTTCTTTGTCTTTTCCCTTCTGCTTTCCTCCAGCTTATCAATAAACCCAGGGAGCAACAGGGCCCGGTTGATTTGTTAGTAATTATGAGCACACTGCTCCTGCTCACGGAACCTAGAGATGACTAAGATAGGTTTAAAGCGACAGCAGGAAATGGTAAGGAAATGGAGCATAGCAAAACTCAGCGTGAAGCTTTCAGTTCTTTACATGTTTACAATTTTCTGTGCATACATTAAAACTGGGTGGGATTTTTTTTTCCTCTTCAGTTCTCAGTTGGATAGCGTAGCCAACTTCTGGATGTAACACCGACAAAACTTGCCCCCCTCCCTTTTAACTTGCATTATATGGGGGCAGAACAGAGGTTTAAAAATCGATCAATATTTCATTACAGGGACTGGAGTTTAATTTGAGAGAGTAGAAGGGAAACCAATTGGAGAAAATCTTATTCATTAGTGGACTCTATAGAGCTAAAGTGTGAATAAGGTAGCGTTTCATCTTTACTCTTTACACTTAAGTATGAAATCACAGCTCTGATATCTTTGTGTTTGACTGGAGGCAGGTCTTCTGTGGTTCTGATCTGTTGGTGGGAGAGAAGGAAGAAATGAATCCATCTAATGGACTGAAGCCTAAGTCCCTCTGAAAGGTGCTCGGACTTAAATATGGAAACCTCTGCTAATCGCGGTATCTTTTGGGGCTTCCCTGGTGGCTCAGAGGTTAAAGCGTCTGCCTGCAATGAGGAGACCTGGGTTCCATCCCTGGGTTGGGAAGATCCCCTGGAGAAGGAAATGGCAACCCACTCCAGTATTCTTGCCTGGAGAATCCCATGGATGGAGGAGCCTGGTGGGCTACAATCCACAGGGTCGCAAAGAGTACGACTGACTGACTTCACTTTCACTTTCACTTGGTGGAGCACTGCTTGAAATAATTACTTCTCACCAGCAGATCACCCTTTTCCTCATACTTACATTGCTTCTCATCTACCTGAGGGCTAAATGTTATTCCATATGAATATAAGAGCATGTGTATAATCATGAGCACTGAAATCCTAAAGAAAAAACATAAAAGGATTCTCATAGAGAAAGCCAGAACATAAGAAAACTACAAACATCCAGTGTTGGCATCCTTTAGGAGCAAAGCCTAAGAGGCTGGAAACTGGGTTGGATCCCATCATTTAACTCAGTGTGTGGGACCTTGACAAAGTCATTTGTCTTCTCTCCGTCTCAATTTCCTCACTGGAGGGTGGGGGTGGGAGTTGGAGAAGAGTGTCTAACCTTTCCAGCTTTGAAATTCTATGAACTCTGATTACTCCCTGGGTGGCTGGAATGTAGCTGAGAGCCTCTAGTTGAATAAAGGCCGATGGGGACCCAAGTCAGCTCTGAAAACGTGAACCTCTCCCTTTGAGAGGAAACTCATAGCCTTCTCAAAGGTTCTGACAGACTCTGGGTGCTTTGACCTCCTAGGTCAGAAGGTGGAATCTCAACAGAGCCCCTTGTAATTGAAATTGGCAATTTCTCTATCTCCCCCAATACCCAGAGAAAATCCACACCAATCAAAGTGTTTATGTGGGGAAGGGGCCAGAACTAACGGGAAAAAAAGTGGGAGAGAACCAAGAAGCTGAACTGAAACTAACCAAACAGGATATCCTTAAGACCAGTGAAAATGCCCCATAGTCACAACACTTGGACCTTGGACTCCAGCCATGCCAGTCATTCCAAGAAATCCCAGCATCTTTTTCTGCTGTCTAAGGTGTCCAGTCGTTGCATATTGGCCTCTAATTGCACCAAAAACTTTTTCTGAAAGCCTAGGTGAGCCTTCTTTAGGCTGGTAGGAGAGTGGCAGTGATCATTTATAGGAGCTGGGCACCACCTCACCCCCTGCCCGGCCCAGATTCCTAATCTTAATGGAACTGAGAGTTAAGAATGATTTTTTAATGTCTCGTTGGATTTTTAGACTGTTAATGTACCGAATCCTTCTCATTATTACTTTATTGATTGCTCATTGACCAGCCCCCTTCAAATCGTATTAACCACCCTCTGCCGGTTTAGATTAGGAGAGTTTAAAAAGCACCTTTCATTACTCCCCCCGCCCCCAACTCCTGCCATGGAGTTGAGACTTGCTGGCTTAATGGGAGCTCTAATGGGGCAGCTAAGAGGAGAGGGGCCCCAGTCCCTGCCGATTGCATTAATAGCTCAAAGGGGGCCAATACAGAAAATTAGCCGTAAACGAGCTCTGGAGATCTTCAAATGAAAGAGCCATTTATCACGTTGCTACCTTCACTCCACTCGTTTGCTCTCTCTACTGGGAACAACTCATTTCCTCTTAACTAAATTACTTCAGAAATGTCAGCTAAGCCCAGATAGCAAACATAGCAAGAGAGCTAGCCTACAATCAATGGGGTGATAGCAACACGGGTGAAAAACTGGACAGGGTTAAATTTTAGGACGGAGACCTTGCATAATTAGAGAGACACACGCACACACACACAGAGACATATATCCTTTATGTCTTAAGTTTTCTCCCTTAAATACACGCAGAGGCAGAGAAACCTAAACCTGGGCCGGTTGCTGCCACTTTATTAATAAGGTAGACCTTTAAAAATCTCTCTAAAAGCCCATTAGAAAACAAATAAAGCAACCAGGTCCCTTGCCAGTTGTTGAAATTTAGAATATTTCGTCCAGGAAACGTTCTCACCTCCTCTTTTATGAAATTAATCTCTTCCTCATAAAGGTGGGGGAGGGGCAAAGACGGGAGACCAGAGGGCAGGGAAAGAGCTAATGAACCATAACCTTATTTTAAGTGGTTCATAGGGATCTAGAAAAGTAAATCAACCACTTATTCCACTTTTGCCCATGGCTCTCTAAAGATAAAAATATAACATTAGGATCTTTTCGTCATGTAATAAAGCAAATACCTGAAATATTAAATAATGGACTTGACCTCGCACTTCATATTCATACCACACTCCTTAAATCAATAGAATGACCGAGGTGCCACCTAGATGTATTAGGCTGTGCATTTTTAAAAACAGTTTGTGGGGGGGCATAGAAAGTAGTCCGTGTTTCCAAAACCAGAAACTGCCACGTTAGTCAATATTCTCCTTTTCTTATTCCTGGAGATCCTCATATATACATACATATTCACATTTCACTGACAAACATACCCAAGCCCTGAAACCAAAGCATCCCACATCTAAGAATATTTTCAGCTCCATTTTGCTAGGCAAGTTAAGTTCCAAACATTTTTACTGGCCTATTAATAATATTTCTAATTGGTCATCAGTTGGGTATGCCCCACCGCCAGCCCCGATGCTGTTTCAGCCCCCATAGAGAACTCTGAGCTAAGGGATTCTAGCTTTCCATGAAAAGGGACGGAAACTAGAAAAGAAACCAAGAAAGCCAATGAAGAAGCGCCTCTCCTCCTCCCCCATATAAACCCCCGCCCCCCATCCCATCAACCAGCAATTAACCAGAAGAGAAGACCCAGGAGGGAATGGTGAAAGTGAGCTTTCAGTGCACGTGCAAATCAAAGCGCAAGCCCAAGTGTCCCAGCAAACCCAAACCCTGGCATCAAAAACCCGAAACGATACTATCTAAGCAAGAGTCGGAGACATTTGGAGGAACACTTAAATACTTTTACCCCAAACCCTACTAGTCTTCTTCAGGATGTTACATTCAAAAGCCAAATGGCATCATTTCAAGTACAGCCTCCCCTTTCCACCTCCCACCTCTCAAAGTGACTTTTTCTGCTTTTGTAAGAGCAGAAAATTGAACACACCTCATCCTGTTTGCAATCCTTCCTTCAAACCCTCCTACTCTACCGGCTTGACTCCTAATTACTTTTCAAACCATCCTTTCCCTTTTAATTGTTTTTGTGAATGTCATCTGGCTCAAATGAATCAGAAGTGACTGCAGCTAGGGATTGTTGACACCAAACAGAAGGACAGGCCTTCTCCAGCATCGATTAAAAAAAGGGTTACAGTAGTTAAAATTGTAGCTCCAAATACCGGTTCTTGCGATAATTAAAGATTGCACTGTTTACACATTCAAGCTTCTAAATTTGTGGCATGTGAGTGACATTCGGGCCTTTTGGCAGCCACACTAATCGCTAGGCATTCTCTCAGTGACTGTCAGAGAAGAGGGGGGAAAAATTAAGCAGCTGCAATACGCCTGAAATGAGTTATTGTAATTACATTTAATTAGTTTAATTAGTTAATTATTTTGCTTACAGCTGTACAAGAGACTGCAAACATTTGTTAATATCACATGCCCTTTACCAGTATGGGGTGATTCCACAGTCACACTAAATCATGAATGCATATGTAGGAAGATTGAGAAATGTTCAGAGGCCAGCTCAGTTTCTCAGGAAGAGCATATTTAGCGACACATTTGGCACAGTTAAAAAAAAAAAAATTCTGAAGAAACAACTCGTAAAACACAGAGAACTGGGAACAAAATTACCACCCCAAAATACAAAAGCAAGGAGAGAAGGAGCTGCCCCAATGGCATAGGCTTTGGCTCAACAAACTCCAGTTATCAATGAAATAATTACCTCATATTTTTGAAAGCAGTGTTTCCCAACCATACATAATGGTAGTTCAATTATTTATGATGTACCTACGATTGCTAGCGAATGTACTGTGAGAAAAATGGCAATGGTCTCTGTCTCTCTCATCAGGGTTTCTGCCTTCAACTCCCCCACCCCCATCCCTTCTTCCCAACAGGCATTTTCATCCAGATAGCCACTGTCCTATGATTGTGAACAAACACTGGTGTCTTATAAAACAATGAAGTCCTTCAAAGTGAAAACGCATCATAAAGACATGATGCACAGGAAAACTTTGCTTACTTTGGTGGGGGGGAGAAGAATCCATACCTTTTTTTATGACAGACTGGTCCAATAGATTCATGCCGCTGTTATTGGCATCTTCAACTGACTGTGAATATAAAAACATCACTATTCAAATCGACTGGATATTAAAGAATCGCACACATAAATCATGTCATTCCAAACTGGAGTTTCTGTTATTTCCATTTATATTAATTCACAAAGGGAGGTTTTTTTATTATTATTATTACTACCGCCAAATGGACACAGAAATGAAATTCACCCAAATTATAAATTCTTCCGATGGAAGAAGAGGAGAGAGGAAACTGTAGAGGCATCTGGGATGCAGGATTGGTTTAGTGATTATATTAAACATAGATATTACATAGACACATAAACTTATATTATTCGCTCTTATGAATTGTGAAAATTTGGCAGCCGCTGAAAGATTTCCACCAATATTAGTCAGTGCGATGTCTGTTTTCTACGCTATCCCAGTGCATCTTAACCCGAGTCATTTTACAAATACATAATAGTTTACGTTATAGGATTTTAATTAAAGTCTGAGCGATTTGGAATGGAATGCAAACAGCAACACATAGGAACACGTTTGCAGGCCGTCAGGACCGCACACCCACTGCAGTTCACACACATCTCAGTGTTGTGTGAGCTGCCTGCTGCAGGACAGTCCCTCTGAGAGACCTGCGCAATCTGCTCCCCCTGCCACTGCTGCTGCCCAACAAGCAGCACACCTGTTAGGAAGGCAGTAACTACAGACATGCACACACACACACACACAGAGGATCTCCTGGTGAGCAGCACCTGGGGCATGGCAAAGAACAGTCACCTTTCTTGCCAGTTACATTCCACAGAAGGAAAATTTCGACCCTAATGTTGGCTGCACTTCAGAGGGAAAATGGCTGTTAGAATGATATTCTTGCTGTCAGGACGCACTAGGGCATCCAAAAGCAGGAGATTCCCACTCTCTTCTCCCCAGTGAAAATCAGTGTTAGCCTTTCCTCAATGTCCAGCCGCTTTCCTTGATCCTTACAAACCTAAGTTTGGACCAATCTGTCACCCTCTCTACAGAGCAGTAAAAGGCAAAGGGCTTGAGAGGGAGGTTGTGTTTAGACAGCACCTCCCACCCACTCAAGCTGCATCCCCAGACAGGGTGTGTGTTCATCACAAGGAAGAGACTGTCTACCCCAAACAAGCAGCACATTAGAAACGAGATGATCTAATCACAGAGGGGGCATGTTAATTTGTTTCTTTTCATTTTTAATAGCCACTCCTCTGTTCTCAGAAAGATGAGGAAAATTGTTATTCCCCATAAGAACCATTTTTCGTGTTGCAACATGCCATCTCCATCTTAAAGAAATAGTAAAAAGAAAAAGCTTAAAAAAGAAAAATGCTTCATGTAACTTGTTCGGAATTCCCAGGAGACCCCACCAGGCACACCGGGCGCGCGCACACAAGATTCACGCCTTTCTGTGCTCACGTGTCTACAGTGGCGACGTGTCCACGCGGGACTGAAATATTCGCCTGTGTCTGTGGACGGGCAGACCCGCGATCTTACGGGCCGGGACCGTGCGCCCCCACACCGTACCCTCACGTCGGTACGTAAATATGTATATACGCCTCATCAGCGACGTGGGGTAGTTGTGGTAGTTAATGAGAAGGCTCTTGTCTGATTTTCTATCTAATTACGGCCGCCTGCTGGGTTTTTGTACAGGATATTCACGCAGCATGCTGGCGCTTAATCGTCACAGGGAGGATCGTAAAGATTTAATTAGGACTGCATGCGGAAGCTCGGAAAAACAACTCAGACTCGTAATTACTAGACTTCTTTAGTTAAAAGTGATACCAGGGGTTGCTTTAAGACAGAAGGGTGTGTTTGAGTGTGTGTGTGTGGGGGGGGCGGGGGGTCTTTGACTTAACATCCTCACATGTTTACACGCAGGTAGGAGAGGTGATGAGAGGTTAGAGAGCAAAGACCAGAAGAAGGAAAGAGGTGTTCACAGCAACTGAACAAACTCCAAACTAGTATCATCTCCAGGTCTCTTTCTTTCTGATGCTGTTTTTCTGAGTTTTTAACACTGTCCCCACTCCCTGCGTGCCTGCCCGTGCGCGCGCGCGCGCGCGTACACACACACACACACACACACACACACAATGGGTGAAATGTAGCATACCAGAACCCAAACAGCGATTTGCTGGTTTAATAGCCCCTGTGAGTAAATTGAAATAGAAATTGACAGGGTTTTATAGTTTCATTTAAAAAATATTAGAAGCATTTGGTTAATTAGCTCTTCTCCTTTGCTTCTCTCACAATCGGGGCGGTGGCCCCGCGTGTGTGTCTGGGTCACACAACATCTTGCCCCGACCCTGCGCCAGGTGAGGACCCTTGGCTGAGAGGCCACTCCCGCCTCCTTGGCCTGGCAGCTCCCTGGTATCTGCGGGATCGTGGCTGGGCTGACATAGATCCGGGACACACACTAGGCCCCTGAGATGGAACAAGTGACTGGGGTCCAGGCTGAGGCACCTCTGGTCCCTTTTTACAGATATGGGGGGGGGCGGTGGTGCGCAGCCCACCCATACCGCAGAGGCAGGAAATGGGAAAGGCTGAAACTGCCAGCCGCTCCTGCCCCATAGTCCCCTGCACTCCTGATCCCTAACTCAGAAGCGCAGCCTCTGGGATGGAACAGAGGCGGCACAGCCTCTGGATTCAGGGGTCTCATCTTTGATCCATCTTCTCCCTTGTCTTGTCTTTCTTTGTCACCTGCCCCGTGTCTTGTCACGCACACCCGGCATCAGGAGGCCTGCCATCGCGTGGGAGACAGAGATCCTCCCTTTCTCTTGGGAAGGCGCCGGTGAATTCCTCCTGACCTCTGGCACCGAGGGTCGACCCTGAGAAAGTCTCCCGGGCCTCCCCACCTCTCCAGGGGACCTGCTGAGATGCTTCCGGGGGAGGGACTGGGAGAGATGGGGTGGGCGGGGAGCAGCCAGGGCCCCGGGCCTGTGCTTTTCTCTGCTCTGGGCTCTCTCCACCTCCCGGGTCTGAGCTCAGCCGCAACTTCGACAAGGGTATTCTCCCAAACACACACCAACTGACCTGTTTTATTCTCGCCTCTTGCATCTGACCAAACTCTCCAAAGTTCTCACAATTCTGTCTTAAAAATACAATAAAATGACTAAAAGCAAAGAAATCTGTTCCCTCTTTGGGTGCAGTCTCTGGGTCTAGTAGCCTGACCACCCCGCCTGCACAGTGGTAGTGACACAGCCAATGTAGCGTTGCCAGCAGCAATGCTGATGAGTTGATCCACTTTCATTATCTAGCACTTTGAACCATACCCACAAAGGTTAATTTAAAAACTTCTCCCCTCCCCAGACAAGCATTACCCCAATGCATTAAAACACACACACACACACACACACACACACACACACACACACTATTGAATATTTCCTTTCTCATATGATATTCTGAAATGAGCAATACCTCCAAGACAGAAACAGTTAAACTTGGTTAAATCAACAAAACTACCACTTATGACTATGGGTAATCCAGCCACAACTCAGGTGATTCCATTATTTCTGAAAATACTAAATAACTAAATTTCCCTTAAATCAGTATACCATCAAAGATGAGACACAGAGAGCATTTAATGCTATCACCGCATTTTAACTGTTCAAAATACACTTTCTTCAGCAAGGTAAAGAGAAGGGACTCATGCACCCTTTCTCATTCCCATTTCATGTCCCTTAGCTTTAAAGGTATGTCTATTATGGTGCGTAATATAGACAACCATGCCAATGAGATTGAAGAATCACTTGAAAACCTTTCAACCATATTTATCTTTTCTAGAGACTATTTATATTAAAGAGCAAAAGGAGATCTGCTCAGAATCACCCAGTTTTCAGAAATCATTTCTTTGATGTTTCTTTGTTTAATTTAACCAAGTATTCTCCACCAAATCAGGCTCCATTGTGTAGGCTGCAGATGGGATAGTGATGGAGTGGGGGTGTGTTTGGAGCCTTTTGTTTTAAGAAACAAACATGTGATGCCTCTTCAACTGGTGACACTGGGAGAGGAAGGTACTAGCAGAAAGGACTGGGGAAGGACGTGGAGAAGGTTGTTCCACTTCCGTTTCATGGTCCAAAAGAGGGCAAAAAACCTCCAAAATGGTATGTGTCCTCATGAACCCCCAAACAGAATTATGACTTTCTGGGTCTCTCCCCATAAATCTTCCATTGCTCAGATGCTGCCTCTGGAGCTCAGTTCTCTTGGAAAAGGGTTCTACAGCTTATGGGACATTCAAAGTAAGACCTGGCTTGGACAAAACAACACGTTTTTCTTCCAGTGTGCATTGTCATGCTTAACAGAGTCTTTGCAAATTGAGCAGGAACCTCTATAGAGGTCCCTGCACCTCCATGCTGCAGCTCCAGCCTCCGGGCAGCCAGGATTCCACCTGCCACGTCAGGGGGCCAGACCCAGGGGGGTAGGTTGAGAGGGCACCCAGCCTGGTTACACAAAGCCAAAGGAACAGGAAGGAGTCCCCTAGCTAAGGCAAGACAAAAACACCTAGCTTTGATTCGGATGATCCCAAACTAGCAAAACACAGGCACACTTTTCTCCTTCATTCTTTCATTTCTCACACTTCTAGCTTTCGTCATCGAAACCCCAGAAAATACCACTAGAGAGTCATACAGGTAATAACACAGTTACATACATCAAGTCCAGCTGCTCCTATACAAACTACCTTCCCCTTCACACCCCCAAAAGACAGAGCTGTCCCTCCCCACTCGTGCCCCCTCCCTGGGCATTTGTTACTTGTTTATTGTTTGTTTGTGTGCCGTTACCTGGACGTCCTCCATGCCGGGATGGCCGAGGCCGTGCAGCGAGAGGCTGTCCCCCATGCCTGCGTCAAGGCCGTGGTGTGCCGAGTGCAGGAGCACGTCGGGCCGTCGGACCGAGTGGTAGTCCCTCCGGGGGTCGAGGCCCGAGAGCTGGGGCAAGGCGGCCCGAGGCTGGGGCAGGAGAGAACCGGCTTCTGAACCCACTTCTTGCCGCTGCCGTTGCCCCCAGGGATGCTGCTGGGGCTGGTGGAGGGGTTCAGGGAGTAGGGGTCGTTGACGTGGGAGTAGGGGTCCTGGCTCTGGTGATAAGGGAGCGGCTGGTAGGGGGGCGGGAAGTAGGGCGGCTGGAAATCTGACGACGGGGTGTGCGACAGCGGCGGGGCGCTGGAGTAAGGTCCTTGGGACACCGAGCCCAGCTGGGAGAGCCGCGAGCTGTGACTCGGGACGCCATCGTGCCGGTCCTGGGAGCGGAGAGGAGAGAGAGAGAGAGAGAAGGGGAAGGAAAAAAAAACAAAAACAAAAAACACAAGCGACAGATGGAGAAACCCGGCTTGGGCATCTTCTTCCCAGGACAAGGGAAACAAGAGTCTGAAACTTAGCCTCCCAAGCTGACTCAGAGGGTACATGATTTCAGCAATTCCAAACGCGAGGCTTTGGGGGAACATGGGGACGACTCACCCACTGAACCAACATCTAAGCCTTCTGTTGGGGTGCAAAGCTGGCAAAAGGGATGAGAGTAAAGTAACAGTGTGTATGGGGAGTGGGGAGGGGAGATCAAGTCCCTAATGAAAAATACAGGAGTCTAACACACGGTATTTGTTCTTCTGGGTGTTTTAGACTGTGTTTTTCTAACTCGTCCAGAGGTCCAGAGCATAACAAATAAAACTTCCTACTATTTTTTGTGCTGCTCCTCTCGTTTAAAAGCAACTTCTGCCTTTCTGGCAACCCAGCCCACTGGCCAGGAGTTCCCCAACACGACCTGGTCATTCCAGGACACCTAGGAATCTGCCTGATCTGAGTTTCCAGTCACCCCTTCCTCCCTAAGAGGAATTAAATAATTTATGTAGTGTTGGGTTGAAATGGATCTCATTCAAAAATCATATCCTGAGTCCGTCTTAAATTAACTTGAACTGCGGTTCAAAGGAGTTCTTTCTAAGACTGCTTTTCAATATCTAATATTGTCCCTACTCCAGGGTGTGAAGATGAAAGACCTGGGGTTGGGAGGGGGGGAAACCAAAAAATAAAAACAAAAGGCCTAGACAACTTAGTATTGGCCTAAGTGGACTGCTGAACTCAGTGAAAGGGGAAGGTGTGTGAGAGTGTGTGTTTCTCCCTTTCCTCTCTGGAAATGCCATGGTAAAGTCCCCATGGTTCTTTCTGGAGAAATAGTCACCTAAATTTCCCAACTGCAATGGCAAATAAAAAGTTTTTCTGTTCAGCCTCCCCCTACTCCCCAGCTGACTCATGGAGCTCAGACGAACACACAATGCAGAGAAGCAGCTGCAGCCTCGTCCAATTATGGTGCTAAATTACCAAGCCAAAGGCGCTCGAAGGAAGACAGAGACGAGAGAGAGTGAGACGCACATACAAGAGACAGAGAGACAGTGAGAGGAGAGAGCATGCAGTTCTGGTACAACGTGAATCCAGACTCACCATGGATGAATAGGTGTGGACTAACATCTGGAAAAAAAAGCCTGGTTACTGCTCAAAATCAAACAATGATTAAAAAAAAAAATTCAAGGAGTCCAGCAGAGAAACGAGCTGGACACAGGAGCCAAGCTTGAGGTGTTTCCAGGACAAGCCATCAAAAAAAAAAAAAAAAATCCCCCCCCACCCCCAAACGAGATTGGCGACGCCTGTCACACACAGACAGAGCTGTTCATCGGCCTCTTGCTTGTCTTTTTGGCCTTTTTTCTTCTGCGGTTCTTCGGGGCTCCAGGAGCAGTCCTCTTCCGCCCGAAGCTGGGCTCAGACTGCTCGGGCGCCCCTTCCTCCCTCCGCTTGCCTACACCGCCTCATAATAATTGATATTCATGACTATTAATATTACACGAGTACTTTAAAGGGAGAATGGAGGACAAATGGAGCGTGAAGCAGCAGCGGGCGCAGAGCTCCCCTACTATTGTAAATGACGTTCATTCAGTGGAGAATTACTAGATGTAATCAGACGAGGGGGCTGGCAAAGGCAGACCGGGGGAAAAAGTTTAGCAGGAAAGAGGCAGAACTTCAATTAACTGAGCCGGGGACGCGCGTAAAGCAGCCCCTGCTCCCCTGGACCAGACGGTGAAGAAGAGAGATCCTTGGGGTCTTGTGCTGAACCGTAGGTGTCTAGGTTCCTGGAGAGGGACTTTCCTAATGGGAAGAACTGATCGCCCTAGGTGCTTGGCGCGAAGATTACAAAACAAAATAAAAAGGCGTTGCCTCCCCCTTCGGAGGGGAGAGCAAAGGAACCGGTGGGCCCGGCTGTTTACAGTGACGTTTACAGACTTTCACAGTATACTGGAGATGATGCTTATTTATTAAAGGACAGAGGCAAGAACGGGGGGCTTTCCATCCCTTGTGTAGCCTTTCCTTCGTTAGTGCTCCTGCAGTCTGTGATTTTTTAAACTTCAATTTAAAATATATGCAATCAATCTTCAAGTACACTTAAGTTATCCTTTCCAGGCAAAGCCAGGGGCAACAGAAAACCTTTTTGGATGTTTCAGGAACCCGTTCAACTGGCCTGACTGCCATTTCTGTTAAAGTTCAACCTTCCTTCCGACTTAAATAGACTCCTTCCACCGGCTTCGCGTTCTCTTATATTTTTTTGAGCAGAAAAATTAGGCAGATAGGAGTACCTGCAGTAGCTCTCGTCTCTCTCCGTCGGCCTCTCCTCTCTCCCACCCTCTTTATTCTCCCCTCTTTCCCCCTTCCACTCCACCCCTCCCTCTTCCTCCCTCCTCCCTCCCATTTAGCTAGTCTACTTTTGGACTCTTAGAACGAGTTTTATCCTGCTTACTTTTCGGAACCCAGTGAAGCCCCTCTGTATACCCGGAGCTATTTACACCGTGGTCCCATCCCAGCCCGCGCCAAGCCCACTTTGGGCGCTCACATTCTTTAGGACGGTTCTAGCGCCTTCGACTTGACCATTATCCCGGCTGTTAAAGAAAGAAAAGGAGGCCGAACCGAAACAAACCCCACCAGGCGGAGGCGCGGCTCTCTTGTTACAGTCAATACACAACCACAAAGAGGAAAGGAAAGCCCCAAGTCATCACTGCGCAGAGAGACGAATCTCCTCTCTCCCTCTCTCTCTCTCTCTCTCTCTCACACACACACACAACACACACGCAGAGACACACACACACACCCCAAAATCAAGATTCGGGACTGGGCAGAGCTGGGAGATTCCTGGCGCGGGCGCCGGGCGCTGCCTCTGAAACTCCACCAGTGGCAGTAAGGCTCGCGTCGGCTCCTCGGAGCCGCGGTCTGGGTCGCGGGGCTGGGTCGGCGGAATCGGGAGGAGCCAACTCTCAGGGTCCGCAAGGCGGCTCCCCGCCGTCCTGGAGCGGGCAGGGTGGCTTTTCCCCCGCGGGTTGGGGATCCTCTGCGTTCCACCGCGACCGCTTCGTCCGACCCAGCGCTTCCCGCGCCGATCGCCCGAGCCTCGGCTTCTCAACCTCCCCTCTCCGACTCCCTCGCGATCACCAGCCACAGCCCGCTCGCCGGCTTCCACCTCCCCCTTCCCTAATTCCTCTGCCCCTTTCCTTTCACCTTCCTCCAAGCTTTTCTTTCTCGCTTCCCTCTCTCGACGTCTCCTCGGAATCTTCGCTTTCCCTTCCCCCCCATCCCCTAATTCGCGGGCTCCCCGGCTGGTGCGCTCGGAGCGAAGTTCCGCGGGCCTGGGCCGCTGTCCCCGCTCCTTCCGGCCGCCCGTCCCGCGCACAGCCCCACCGCCCCGCCGCTCCGTCGGCGCCCGAGACCCGAGCGCACCGCCCGCGCGCCCGGCCCCAAGGAGGCAGACGCCCGCCGGGCTGCAGACAGCATCTCCATCCGAGGGGGAGTCCCCTTGGCCTCAGCGCTAACGAACCGTGCGCACTCAACCCGGGTAGAAAATTTCGTTAAAAATGCCAAGACCCGGGGCCGTTTGTACGCCCCGAGTCTCAAAGAAGCGAAACATGAAAGAAAAAAAGAAAATTAAAAAAATTGTCTGCTGCGGCTCCTTGGCTTGCGCTCTCTCTACATCCATCTATCCGTCTGTCCGTGGACCACCCTCCTTTTAATTTTTCATGCACTACTTGGATCCGTTTGCTATCGATCTCAAAATTTTTATTAAAAATAAAAATTCAAAGCCCGAATCTGTTCGAAGGAGGCTTGAAAGTCTAATTCTTTCCCACACTCAAAACGAGGAGCCTCTGCCTTTATTGGTCTCTCTTTTCTCTGCCCACATTCACTAGCACCCGTTCCTCATCAGATCCTGAAGGGGGGGGGGGGGCGAGGAAAAGAGAAAGGAAAATAAAATACCAAAAAATCAGAAATCTCCTAGGTTAAAGTAGTCAGATTTCCACCTTAAAGTCTTTTCAGAATGTCGAAGTCTCCCCAAGCCAGCTTTTGGAAAAGTTAGAGAAAGCTGAGAATACCGGCCGGAAATCTACGAGCAAATAGCTTAAAAATATAGATGAGTTGGGGTGTCAAGAAGCTCAAATTCTCTATCTGCAAAGCTCTAAGATGCATCTGGGGGTGTCGGCTCACCTCATAGATATCTTCGTACTTGACATTCTCCACGAGCTTCCAGAGCATGATGGCAGCCTGGTCTCTAGGAGGTGAGTGCATTCATGTGAGGAGCAGATGTCTGGCTTCTCAGAACTCCGCTGTCTGTAATGATCCATCTATAATTGGAAATGGGGGATACACACCAAATCCGACGCTCCTCTCCCATCGCAACTTATATCTGTTGTCTCAAACAATAGGCTGGAGAAGTAAGCCTCAGCTGAGAGAAAAACATGCTCACACACACTGGAGTTAGATGCAACCCACAGACATATATATTCTAAAAAATCATAAACACGTATTTACACCCAGACACCCACATTTAGTTATATAAGCACCCCTGGGTCACGAAGAGTCTACAGACTCTAAACACGCATTTAAAGGAGAGAGAGAGAGTTGGTCAGCATGATTAATATAAATATACACACTTTAAAACCTCTATATTGAAAATGATGAATCATTGTACCCACTGATTTTAAATCTTTACAATTCATTTGGGGAAACCAGGGTGCCCACAGTTTCCCCATTTTCTTATGTAGATTTTAAAAGGGGACCATTACTGAGATTTTTAAATACAAAAGCTCCTGTTCTTGTTTGTTCAGCAGGAGGGTTTTGAAGCTGGATTTGGGGATTTTAAGTGTGATCTGTCTGTGTTGATGGCTACACAACTTTTTTTTTTCACTGTACCTTAGTCACTGTAGAACAAAAAAGCCGGCTCACCACAACGACCATTTCTTGTATTTTCCTAGTCATTCTGCCCAACACATTTAAAAACTTAAATACTGTATAACCACCTAAGTCTGTCCTACTCATCCTTTAAGGGTTGTTTGTATTTTCAACGGATTCCATGTGCCATTCTTTCTTTGGCTGAAGTCTCCATTTTATGAAGTTTTGTTTGTTTTTTTTTCAGATGTCGGAAGCAACATAGGTGTACAATCACGCAATGTTATTTTCAAGCCTTCTTTGCAGAGGGATGGGATATTTTATATCTGCATTTGTTGTCTATAACTTTTAAGTGGTTTTAATCACGGAGAATCAAGAAATGGTCACCTGAACCTTTGGAAGGTTTAAGCAGAATGTTTTTCCAGAAGATACTGAAAAATACTTTAAGATATGTGGAGGTTTGTTCATTTGAGTGTATTTTTTCTTGGTAAGGTGATTTGTATAGCTTTTTTTTTTTTTTTTTAAGAAAAACATAAACATCAACAGGAACAAAGTTAACCGAACCTCGAAAATGGGCGCTCTTTAAGGCACAGGGTTTCCGAATTTCACCGAAGCGAACGCTCACCTCCTTGCCCCCTTCCCCACCCCCTCTATTTTTCTACTACCGTCCAGGGTGCGGACGGATTCCCACTGCCAGAAGGGAAGTCCAATGGAGGCTCTCTGCCCCTGGGGCAGAAAATAAATGACAGGAGGGAATGAGGAGGGACCAGGGCAATTTGGGGTGGAAGTTATTAAACCTGATAAGAGTGAATCTGCAAAGGGCGATTGTCTTTAAATCTCTGGACTGCCGAGCGCTGCCTTGCGCTGGGAGGAGAGGGCTCCGGACAACCGCGGTGGATATCGATTCGATCAAAACCGGGGAGACGCTTCATATCGTGCAGAATGAACAAGTCTGCAGATTTTTAATTTATTTTTAAAAAGATAAGTCACATGAAAGAAACTCGAAGAAGGTGCATCAGAAGGAACTTCAGAAATGAACCTTTTCCTCATTTCCAGTTTAATTTTTATGTTGTCTTTTCCTCCCTTCCTCATATCTCCTTCCTTTTTCCTCCATCCTGTCTTCCTTCCTCCTTCCCCCTCTCCCCCGATTTCCTTTCTCCCTTCTCCTCTCTACTTTAAACATTAACACCTTAAATTATACAAAATCTGTACAAATCTTCGGCTAGGAGCCTGAGCGAAGATTTCCTTCTTTGCTCCCGGACCTAGTCTGGACATAGGCAGGCATTCCTCCTAATTTTGTTGTGTGGTGGGACTTGAAACGGGCTTTTACCTTCTCTTTCCAGACTTTCCAGAACTAAAACCAATCTCGGATCAATATTGTCCGAGACAAATATTATAGACTTGGAAATTCAAATTCTCTAGACAAAATTTATTAATGGGAATTGCTATCTTTTCCCTTTCAAGTCAATAATTCATATTTTTTACTTAAAGATCATTCCAATCCAAATAAAAAGCACTTGGAAAAAAATCTTAACTTTTTTTTCTTTAAATGCTTTTAACACCTTTTAATCTCTTTTTGGTATATCATTGCTTGGTCTAAAATAAATAAACTCTAAAGCTTGAAACAAACAAGCCTGAGAAGGATACTTTTATATAAACAACTACTTAAAAATACATAGTACGTTGTCAGGGTAACTATTTTACATAGCCGTATACAGAGAATTTCAATTTTTCCATGTGTTAATTTTATTTTGTGGTACAAGTGTGTATTTTAAAAATTAGAAATGTCTTGAAATATTTGGTTGAAATTTATGCAAATTCTTCAGAAAAAAACGGAAATCTGGTTTATTAGGAATGAAGCCTAAATTTTAAAATATATATATATGTAAGAGATACCCAAAGAAATACATAATTTATCATTAAAGTCCGAGTCAATTTTTCATCGTGGACATTATTCAAAAAATCCTTGAAATTGCAAGGGAAATTTTTTTAGGAAGCTTCCCTGTCATTGAACGGGCAACAGCGCCCTCTGTCGGGGTTTTGTATAAGCAAATTCTGCACGAAAGCTTGATTTTTTGTTCCCCCCGCGCCGGAGAGATTTCTTTCGGTTGTTCAAAACCTGTTATTACTAAGGACATTTAAAAGTTCAAGTCTTATCATATCTACTAATTTTAGAAATGATTTTCCCGCATCTAAAAATTCCAAATGCCTCAAGTATTTACAAATAAAAGCTCATTCTCTTCTAAGAAAAATTTCCTAACTTGAGCCAGCTTCTAACTTTCCATTGCATTTCGCTTTAACTTTCAATCACGTGATGCAGGAAAAGCTTCCCACAAGGACTCAATAAACGCAAAACAAAATAAAGGCAAAGGCAAAACAAACTCTGGTTTCGAAGGGAAGATAAACGACCCAATATATGTATTTTTATCATCATTTCATTTTCCATTTCATCTGCCTTATACATATGTGTGTGTGTGTGTGTGTGTGTGTGTGTGTTGCTTTTTCAAGGCTGGCACATGCTAGTCTAAGTAGAAGCGCTCTGGAGACATCCCAGGTTCATATTTTCCACTCTCATCTGAACTTATTTCCGTTTTTACCAACAGAAAGGACGGTTGATATCACTCCCCTTTCCTCAGTCTCAGACAGAGGGACTATTTTCCGATAAATGTAGGCACCGCACATGAAGTGAATGCTCTGAGCATGGAGCCCTCTGCTGGCGGTTTTCTAGTAGATTTCTAACCTTTTTTTTTTTTTTAATGTCACCGAAAAATATTTTATTAAATCAACTATTCCCACTCTCATGTCTCACTTCTTTCTTCTAAAAATCTAATTAAGAATTGTCCAAATTTCTCCGACTTCCTTCCTTCGCCTGTTACTCACTTTGGCACCTGTGATTTAAGATTTCATAAACTCTCCCTGTGGCTCCCTGTGACTGCCTTTCTTTTACACAATACGCTGTCGGCCACAAAGATAGTAAAATGGGGGAACACCAAGATTTAGGATTACCGTGTCACTTCAGACCCGGATCCCTTTCATCCTGGGTGTTGCAGTAAGCTATTTAATAGCCAGCGTACTGAGCTGTGTAATGGGAATGCATGTAAGAATTCGTTAGGATCACACATGGGAAGGAATCCATTCCATACTGTCACTTTGCAAAACAATTTAATTTCCCAGCCTCAATTCAAGACCCCGAACTGCGTGTAAAGAAAATGAAGGCTTTCATCAGCTGGGGATGTGCATAATTTCCTGTTTAGAAAGTAAGGGTGAGAAACCCAACCTCGATCTCCCACCCGTGTACATACTCAGCACTTTCTCCATACTGCTATGATGCTGTCTTTCTTCCTCCTACCCTTCTTTCCTCTCTTCCTCCTACCCTTCTTTCCTCCCTTCCTCCCAAAATGAAGGAGACAATATTTTTGGACTATCACTTTTCTCCAGAGTTATTTTTGTCCTGAATTCATAAACAGGCAAAAGAAAGCAAGAAAAAGGAGCACTGACTTATTTTCACATACCCAAATACTACTTCAACCTCTTACCCATCAAAAAGCATAATCGCTCACCAAATCAGGCATTACAGGTGCATGTTTTATTGTGATAGTCTGACTTAATTTTTTTTATTTATCACATTTCTATCTGGAAGCTTTCTTGTAACCATATTTTGGAGGAATCTTGATTATATATTTTTAACATCAATTTGGAAAAATTACTGTTGAATGTGTGAAACTACAGTTCAAGCTCCTGCCCTTAGATTTATAAGACTTTGCTACCACGTAAATGTCAGTGATATGGATATGAGAGAGCAAAATAGGAGGGACTAATGTTTGCATAAAGGTTTTCTTTTTAAAAAATTAAACGGGAGGTGGAATGACCTCTACAATGATTCTTCATGATTATACAGATGGAGGCAAACACTGGAAAGGAAACAGCTTTTCTTGCTTTAACCATAATGTCAATATTGTGAATTTCTAAAGTGGTGTTTAAACTGAAATCCCTTGTAAGGATGAAAATCACTGTGACGACAGAAACTTCTACCTTCTCTTGACTCTGAGGAGCAGCAGTAATTTTATTGCCTATTTCGGATGTTTGGACGTCCTCAGGCTTTTCTGTTTAATTGTGGGGGTGTGAAGTTGCAGAAAGGCACACTTTTCAAATTTCTGTCTCCTGGAGATAAAGAGGTTAAGGAGTGGAAGATGGGATAGGGCTTGGAGTAAATGGAGCAAACAGCCAGAGAACAGTTGTTTCCAACACCAGTGGTTATTTCACATACAAAATGTGAGAGGTGCTTCATTTTCCCTGGCGTGACAAATGCAGGGGGACAGGTATTTCCATCATTGTGAATATTTTCCATATTATTGCTTAAAGAAGGGGCAATCTCAAAGGGTGAGAACACTAAACAATTTGGTTTCAAAATGCAACCAATAGACCAATACACATCTGTGAGGGAAAAATTTGCAAATAAAGACATGGGAAGATGTAGAGCAGAAATCTAACCTTTAAAGCATGAGTAAACACATATGATGTATAACATTAGAGCTGAAATGTCTCTTAAGTCCAAGGAACATTCAGGAGAAATTAGCATTACACTGGAACTATTTCCTAAAACTCCCATTCATGAACTTTGAGAAAAATGGAGAATTACACATATTCTATGACTTTTTATTTCTTTAATGTAAGCAGATTCTTTCACTTACCAGCTATGTCATCTTGGGCAAGTCCTTGGATCTTTCCATGCCTCAATTTTCTCATCTACAAAATTAGGCGAATTTAATGAATGATATCGAAGTTCTTTTTCTTTAGAAATGGACTTAATGAGATTTATAAAAGCAACTAATGGTAATTAATGAAAAATTTTAAATGAAAGTATTTCTTTCTGAACATGTTACAGCAAAATCTGAACTCTCTGAGACCATCTAGGGGAGAGTTTAAGAGAACTGACCCTGATCTTTTGATAAATACTAGTCTCACACATGGGCTTCCCAGGTGGTGCTAGTGGTAAAGAACCCACCTGTTCATCAATGCAGGGGACATAAAAGACCTGAGTTTGATCCCTGGGTCGGGCAGATCCCCAGAAGAGGGTATGGCAACTCACTCCAGTACTCTTGCCTGGAGAATCCCATGGACAGAGGAGCCTGGTGGGCTACAGTCCATGGGGTCACAAAGAGTCAGACATGACTGAAGGGACTTAGCTCACACGTACAAAAGTTTTTAGGAAAATCATATTAGAAGAAAATGAAGAAAGGATAAGAGTAACACTTGAAGGAAGAGGCAATCATTTTGATAGTACCTAATAGGTGCTTTGAAAGAGATCAAGTGTCAACTCTAGAAGAATGACATCCTAATATAGTCAAGAGTTTGCAGTTTTGATCTTGAAATTATGGTCAGTTACCTTTGAAAATGTATGCAAAATGGGAAGAATGTGTAATAGCAGAAGCTGGAAAAAAACATTTTTCAGAAAGAGGGGCTCTAGAAACTACAGGTGGGGAATCATGCTGTTGTTTCCACAAAAAAATGATAGTTTAAGCTGTCAGCGTGGTGAGTCGTGCACTTTAGAAGGGCAAGAGGGCACCCCTAGCGGCCAGCATGGATTCTGGAAGAACGGATCCTTCCATGTGTTTGCACATCTTTTGCTATAGATTTGCTAGACTGAGTACCAGGGCCATAATGTATCTGGAGCTCACAGAGACATTTCAAAACTTTCTCACTGGCTCTCCAGTCTGAGTTGAGTGATGCCATGCTGTGTGAAGGCAGTGTGTCTTTAGACTAAAGACATGAGCTTTGGAGTGGGACAGACATTTGTGAATTTCAGATCCATCCCTTGCTCTCTTGGATATTAGAAAATTACATAACCTCTCTCAGCCATGATTTTCTTGTATGAAACCCTTGAAACATACCTCTATATATGAGACACATTCATTATATGAAACGTGCATAGCAATAATCTTTGCATGGGCATGATTGTGATGATTAAATAAGAAAATACTTACGAAATGCTTATCATGGCCTCCAGCATAAGGAAATCAATTGGTATGTTATATCTACCATTTTCACCCCAGATTTGCAGCTATTTGAACAGTTCTCTTCCAAAAGGTTGATTGACTAATAGAAACCAATTTGAGACAGTTGTTTCAATGATTTGCTACAGGACTCTTGTCCTTAGCCTTATCCTTTCTAATATTAAAAATCAGTGACTCAGAATTAAAAGATGTGTTCATTAGAGTCAGTACCTTGCATTACCGAATGAGGATTCAAAAATATTTTGACAGGCTAATACTCTGAAAAAATATCCTCAAGGCTATAATTTAACAAAGATAAAAATAAAAACATAAGCATAAAGGGGAGGATGAGAAATTGACAGAGGAAGACATGAAAATATGTACAGTATGGGGATTTTCTGGCCGTCCAGTGGTGAAGATGCCACACTTTCACTGAGACGGGAGTGGGTTCAATCCCTGGTTGGGGAACTTAGATCTTGCAAGCCACAAAGCACAGCAAAAATCACATAAGCATCTTGCCTAGCAGCATACTGAGACTGACAAACACAGAGAGTGAATGAAATCCCAGATTGCATTAGTAAAGATCAGGGGTGATGTGCTTAAGACCTCATTTGTAAACCCAAATGTCCGTAAAAGAGATCAACCAGATTAATGAAAGTCCTGGACATCATGTTGAAGGAGAAAGAGTTGAGGAGACTGGGATCGTCATCCTAGAACAGAGAAAACTTAAAAATTGTAAATGCTATCCTCCAGTGTTTGGGGCTGGTTTGGGGGAAGATGTAGACTGAGGATGAAGTTGATATTTGTCTCTTTCATTCTTACATTGCCAGCATACAGCAAAGTGGTTCACCCAGATGTGCTCAAAGCATTTTAGGTGAAATCATGCTCCTTCCCTGTAAAGATATAGGATAGCGGTCAGTAGAGAGATGTTACCAGGAGACTGATTAAATTCAATGTGAGAAAATTTTTTTCCTAAAAATTTAAAGGACTGGAAAAGACAGCTTTGACTGTGGTGAACTGCCTGTCCTTTCAGGATGTAAGCTTAGCCTGGGAGACCTCTGTCAGCGATAGGGTAACACCAACTGTATAGAACTAGGTGGGAGGTCCTTAATGAGCCAAAGTATTGTGATTCTGCTCCAAGTGCTCAGCTTGACATTCTATTGCAAGTCTAACAGATTAATCATTGTAAAGGACTGCCACTGAGAGGTATATGCAGAAGATCCTGTCATTTCTGCATCGGTATGACTATTATCTGATTGAGGGATTGCACACATTCACTCAGCCCGGGTTTCCAGATACTGTGTATGTTACCCAATGTCTATTTGTAGAAATAATATCCTAATAATTATACTCAATAATACTATTGGTCTGTCAGTCTCTCACTCTTTTGCTTCTGTCATTATCACTTTTTTCTTTATTTAATTGGATTTCTGGGGGGTACGTTTTATAGAATTATAAAAGGAAATTTATTTAGGATATGGATGAAGGGCACTTAAGATTTCATTTGTAATCATTTTTGAGGGACATTTGTTTGACCCATAAAAGTAATAAATCCTTTGCCAAGGTTTTATCCAGTGACCACACTCCAAACCAAATTCTCTTGGAGCCTCTTTCAAAACTCTTTTCTTAGTGCTTTGTTATTCTAAACAATGAACAGTAACTTTTATTTCTGGATTCTTTTGGGTAGGCAAATCTTTTTGCTCCCCATACTACAGTAATACTATATCAACTTAACTCAAAAAAAGGTATATTAAATAAATAATTTTAAACAATGACAGTACCACAACAAAATCTTTAGACAGTTTAACAAACACATAATAATCGAAAGTCTTTTTTTTTCACTATTTTTATTTTCTATTATATCCAACTTGTGTTGTTCACTATTTTTATTTTCCATTTTATCCAACTTGTGTTTTTCAGTTGCTAAGTTGTGTCTGACTCTTTGCAACCTTATGGACTGTAGCCTGCCAGGCTCCTCTGTCCATGGAATTTCCCAGGCAAAAATACTGGAGTGGGTTGCCATTTCCTTCTCTGGGGAAATCTTCCGGACCCGGGATTGAACCAGTCATGTCCAACTCTCTGCAACCCCAACCCCATGGACTGTATAGTCCATGGAAATCTCCAGGCCAGAATACTGAGTGGGCAACCTATTCCTTCTCCAGAGGATCTACCCGACCCAGGAATTGAACTAGGGTATCCTGCATTGCAGATGGATTCTTTACCAACTGAACTATTAGGGAAGCCCCTTGCATTAGCAGGCAGGTTCTTTACTGCTGAGCCACCAGGGAAGCCCAGAAAAGTCATTCTTTTAAAATCTTTCTTTAATTGCTTTCACCATGATTTCTCAAGAAATTATGGAGTATATTATTTTCCTGCTGTATGTAAAATGTTTTTATTAATGCCACGATCACAATCTAAACAAAGAGTGAAAAAATATTTGAAAGCCCAACTAAGTATGGACAGCATGTTTTTAATCATTTCTTTCTTACCAGTTTCCTTCCAAATTTTGGTCAATACATGAAATACAGAGTTTTCAGTTTGAAAACTATCTGAAAGCTTCCAAGGAATCAAAATGGAAACTTCCATTAGGTCATATTTTCAACTTTTGAAGCCATGGGAGACCCGTATTTGATCCCTGGGTTGGGAAGATCCCCTGGAGAAGGAAATGGCAACCCACTCCAGTACTCTTGCCTAGAAAATTCCATGGATGGAGGAGCCTAGTGGGCTACAGTCCATGGGGTCACGAAGAGTCGGACACGATTGAGTGACTTCACGATGCTTTTATGGGGCCCATCCTTTCAGTAAATGCTTTTTAAGGGTCTATTGTTTGCAGTGCTTTATACAGTTATAACGGAGAAGGCAATGGCACCGCACTCTAGTACTCTTGCCTGGAAAATCCCATGGACGGAGGAGCCTGGAGGGCTGCAGTCCATGGGGTTGCTAAGAGTCGGACATGACTGAGCGACTTCCCTTTCACTTTTCACTTTCATGCATTGGAGAAGGAAATGGCCACCCACTCTAGTGTTCTTGCCTGGAGAATCCCAGGGACGGGGGAACCTGGTGGGCTGCCGTCTATGGGGTCGCACAGAGTAGGACACGACTGAAGCGACTTAGCAGCAGCAGCAGCAGCCTACAGTTATAAAGGCAAATCAGAGAAGAAGTTAATTGGAAAGATTTTACTGTCTGGCAAAGGAAGTGAAATAGGATGAGAAGAGTTTGTGATTTTTGTGATGAAACTACATTAAGTGTTATTTTATTTTCTAATGTAAAGCCTTAAATAACTTATCACATCCTATCTAGAGTTTAGAAGCCCTAGTTCTGACAAATTTTGCTTTTCTTTCTAAGAGTTTTGGTTTATTTTAATATACAAAAACTGTGTGAAATGCATTTGTGTGTGTATGTGTGTGGGTTCAGTTCAGTTCAGTCGCTCAGTCGTGTCCAACTCTTTGCGACCTCATGAACTACAGCACACCAGGCTTCCCTATCCATCACCAACTCCCAGAGCTTGCTCAAACTCATGTCCATTGAGTCGGTGATGCCATCCAACCATCTCATCCTCTGTCGTCCCCTTCTCCTTCTGCCTTCTATCTTTCCCAGCATTAGGGTCTTTTCCAATGAGTCAGTTCTTCGCATCAGGTGGCCAAATATTGGAGTTTCAGCTTCAGCATCAGTCTTACCAAAGAATATTCAGGACTGATTTCCTTTAGGATTGATTGGTTTGATCTTGCAGTCCAAGGGACTCTCAAGAGTCTTCTTCAACACCGCAGTTCAAAAGCATCAATTCTTTGGTGCTCAGCTTTATGGTCCAACTCTCGCATCCCTACATGCTACTGCTAAGTCACTTCAGTCGTGTCCGACTCTGTGCAACCCCATAGACGGCAGCCCACCAGGCTCCCCCGTCCCTGGGATTCTCCAGGCAAGAACACTGGAGTGGGTTGCCATTTCCTTCTCCAATGCGTGAAAGTGAAGTCACTCAGTCATGTCCGACCCTCAGTGACCCCATGGACTGCAGCCTACCAGGCTCCTCCATCCATGGGATTTTCCAGGCAAGAGTATTGGAGTGGGGTGCCATTGTGATAACTGGAAAAATCATAGCTTTGACTAGACAGACCTTTGTTGGCAAAGTAATGTCTCTACTTTTTAATATTTTGTCTGTGTTGGTCATAGTTTTTCTTCCAAGAGCAAGCGTCTTTAAATTTCATGGCTGCAGTCACCATCTGCAGTTATTGTGGAGCCCAAGAAAATAAAGTCTGTCACTGTTTTCATTGTTTCCCCATCTATTTGCCATGAAGTGTGTGTGTGTGTGTGGATGGGGTCTATTTGTTCCCTATCAGGCTCTATGATCCCTGAGCTTTCATTTATTAATAGGAAGAACTGTTCCATATTTTGCCAGTGGTGACTGTGTCCCATGAAGTCTCAGCCTGAGCACCCCAGGTCTTGTTTACACACTCAGTAGCAGAAGCCTGGGCTTCCCTGGTGACTCAGACAGTAACGAAGCTGCTTGCAATGCAGGAAAGCCGGGTTTGATCCCTGGGTCGGGAAGATCCTCTGGAGAAGGAAATGACTACCCACTCCAGTATTCTTGCCTGGAGAATCCCATGGACAGAGAAGCGTGGTGGGCTACTGTCCACGGGGTTGTTCAGTTCAGTCGCTCAGTCATGTCCAACTCTTTGCGACCCCATGAATCGCAGCACGCCAGGCCTCCCTGTCCATCACCAACTCCCGGAGTTCACTCAGACTCAACGTCCATTGAGTCTGTGATGCCATCCAGCCATCTCATCCTCGGTTGTCCCCTTCTCCTCCTGCCCCCAATCCCTCCCAGCATCAGGGTCTTTTCCAGTGAGTCAACTCTTCGCATGAGGTGGCCATAGTACTGGAGCTTCAGTTTTAGCATCATTCCTTCAAAAGAAATCCCAGGGTTGATCTCCTTCAGAATGGACTGATTGGATCTCCTTGCAGTTCAAGGGACTCTCAAGAGTCTTCTCCAACACCACAGTTCAAAAGCATCAATTCTTCTGCGCTCAGCCTTCTTCACAGTCCAACTCTCACATCCATACATGACCACAGGAAAAACCATAGCCTTGACTAGACGGACCTTAGTCGGCAAAGTAATGTCTCTGCTTCTGAATATACTATCTAGGTTGGTCATAACTTTTCTTCCAAGGAGTAAGCACCTTTTAATTTCATGGCTGCAGTCACCATTGCAGGGATTTTGGAGCCCAGAAAATAAAGTCTGACACTGTTTCTACTGTTTCCCCATCTATTTCCCATGAAGTGATGGGGCCAGATGCCATGATCTTCGTTTTCTGAATGTTGAGCTTCAAGCCAACTTTTTCACTCTCCTCTTTCACTTTCAACAAGAGGCTTTTTAGCTCCTCCTCACTTTCTGCCATAAGGGTGGTGTCATCTGCATATCTGAGGTTATTGATATTTCTCCCAGCAATCTTGATTCCAGCTTGTGTTTCTTCCAGTCCAGCATTTCTCATGATGTACTCTGCATATAAGTTAAATAAGCAGGGTGACAATATACAGCCTTGACGTACTCCTTTTCCTATTTGGAACCAGTCTGTTGTTCCATGTCCAGTTCTAACTGTTGCTTCCTGACCTGCATACAGATTTCTCAAGAGGCAGGTCAGGTGGTCTGGTATTCCCATCTCTTTCAGAATTTTCCACAGTTTACTGTGATCCACACAGTCAAAGGCTTTGGCATAGTCAATAAAGCAGAAATAGATGTTTTTCTGGAACTCTCTTGCTTTTTCCATGATCCAGCGGATGTTGGCAATTTGATCTCTGGTTCCTCTGCCTTTTCTAAAACCAGCTTGAACATCAGGGAGTTCACGGTTCACATATTGCTTTGTATTTCTTCCAGTCCAGCGTTTCTCATGATGTACTCTGCATATGAGTTAAATAAGCAGGGTGACAATATACAGCCTTGACGTACTCCTTTTCCTATTTGGAACCAGTCTGTTGTTCCATGTCCAGTTGTAACTGTTGCTTCCTGACCTGCATACAGATTTCTCAAGCGGCAGGTCAGGTGGTCTGGTATTCCCATCTCTTTCAGAATTTCCCACAGTTTATTGTGATCCACACAGTCAAAGGCTTTGGCATAGTCAATAAAGCAGAAATAGATGTTTTTCTGGAACTCTCCTGCTTTTCCCATGATCCAGCGGATGTTGGCAATTTGATCTCTAGTTCCTCTGCCTTTTCTAAAACCAGCTTGAACATCAGGGAGTTCACAGTTCACGTATTGCTGAAGCCTGGCTTGGAGAATTTTGAGCGTTACTTTACTAGCCTGTGAGATGAGTGCAGCTGTGCGGTAGTTGGAGCATTCTCTGGCATTGCCTTTCTTTAAGAGGCACAACTGCACTAACACTAGCAGAAGTCTACCTTCACGGTCACATCTCTTATTATCATCGTAACGGTTGACACTTGGCCCAAGGAAAGCAAAGAGCTGAGGACTGTGGACTGAAGAGGAGGCCAGTCCTGGCCTGGGCACCAGTGTACTCACCGCCTGGTATTTGGCCTCCCTGGGCCTCACAATCCAGGCTAAGTGTTCTGGGCCTTGGTGTTGAATGACAGCTCATGGGGAGAGCTAGGTCAGGCAGCAACTAGGCAGTTACTTGGCAATGCTAACCAGGATATGTTCCAGGACTTAACATCTTTACCAGCTTTTCTGATTTTCACAAATCTTGAGTTCGTCTGACCTTGGTTTATTCTTAACCTGGTTTCATGGGACAACAGCTCCTTTAAAAAAAAATTATTTATTTTAATTAGAGGATAATTACAATATTGTGGTGGGTTTTGCCATACATCAACATGAATCAGTCAGGGGTGTACATGTATCCCCCGATTTTGAACGCCCCTCCCCACTCCATCCTCTGGGTTATCCCAGAGCACCAGCTTTGAGTGCCCTGCTACATGCATCAAACTTGCACTGGTCATCTATTTTATATGTGGTAATATACATGTTTCCATGCTATTCTCTCAAACCATCTCACCTCATCCTTCTCCCACATAGTACAAAAGTCTGTTCTTTACATCTGTGTCTCTTTTGCTGCGTGGCATATAGAGTCGTTGTTACCATCTTTCTAAATTCCATGTATATGTGTTAATATACTGTATTGGTGTTTCTCTTTCTGACTTATTTCACTCTGTATAATAGGCTCCAGTTTCATCCATCTCATTAGAACTGACTCAAATGCATTCTTTTTATAGTTGAGTAATATTCCATTGTGTATATATACCATAACTTCCTTATCCATTCGTCTGCCAATGGACATTCTAAATTGCTTCCATGTACTATTTGGGACAACAGCTCTTTTTAATCATTGGCCTTGATGTTATTTTTGACACTACTTTTCATTTCAGCTCCAGTCATGAGGACAGTAGTAGAAAATGAGGAATACAATTTTAGATGTGATGATGTTGGCTGCAAAGCGACCTATTACCCAAAGGAGTCCAAGAACAACAAAAATGAATTTGACTACAAAGAGAGGCCTCTCAAGTCATATTTGATATGAAGGGAACCAACATATCAGCTCTAGCCTTTTGAAATTAGGGTGTTTCAGAAATATTCTTTAGACATTACTTGGTGAACTTATTGTTTCCAGGCATCATTTTTTTCTTCAATAATAGGAGGGAATCATTACTTTTGGAATGACTATTTTATCAATATATTTCTAGCTCCTCCATCCATGGGATTTTCCAGGCAATAGTACTGGAGTGTGTTGCCATTTCCTTCTCCAGGGGATCTTTCCAACCCAGGGATAGAATCCCGGTCTCCTGCATTGCAGGTAGATTCTTTACCATCTGAGCCACCAGGGAATCCCATATTTCTAGTACCACATACTTACATTTGAGGATAAACTCAGTTGTTCCTGTGAAACAGTCCCATGACAGCACTTAGAAAGAATTAGCAATTTTTTGGTGTAACTTGGCAGAAAGACTCAATGACTGATTGACCATCAATAAATTTACCCTTTATTCTGCATTTATTTTCTTTGGGCTAATTAGATTGTACCTGTTTTGACAACTAACAATAATAATGCTTTAACTGCTATTGTGAGCTCTTCTACTCTTAATATCTCTTCACGGTGACTGAGGGATGGCTTCATTTCCCCAGTAACCTCCTATTAGTAAGTAATAGTTGCTACCTGTTGAGACCTTCTCATGTCCTATGCCCTAAGCTAAGTACAGTAATTAGTTGATCTCACTTAAACTTAAGATTCTGCAACTCCAATGCAGAATTTGATTCTTATTCAGGGAACTGAGATCACATGTGCCACATGGTGTGGCCATTAAAAACAAAAAACAAACAAAAAAAACCCCCTAAATGTCTGTGAGATACCTACTACTAGTCATCAGTGCTTTAGTTCAGTTCAGTTCAGTCGCTCAGTCATGTCCAGACTCATCAGCACTTAGGTGATGATAAGGATGGCTAACTTATCATCATTAGGTGCTTTTCTGTGCCGGGCATAGTTCTAAGTGTATGTGTTATAGGTGTTATCCCATGTACTGTAGCAGCCACTGGACGATCTGGAGATGAGTAGAAATCAAAGCAGGATTCCTTCATCCTTTGGGAATATGTATTTAATTGAGAAGCAGTGCATATGAGGCTGAAACCCACTTATATATGGAAGTGTTTGACTTAGTCTAAAAGAGAAAAAGGATAGAAGGGAAAGCTAGTACTAGTCAGAATATGATTTTAATCAGAAAGGATTTCTAGGAGAAGGTGAATATGCAGCTAAAACTTAGGGGAAGCAGAGGAGAAGGAAAAACACAAAGAGGAGGAATGGGTGCCCAGGAATTTTGAAAATATAAAGATAGCCCCTCCCAACAGCAACTGAGAAATCCTGTGAAAGGTACTGGAATATGCCCTTGGTTGATGGATTGTTTTCCATGGTTATATCTGAAGGTGGAGTCTAAAGCTAACGAAGTGACTCAAGATGAATCTAATTCAACTTGATCCTCATGACCTTGGGACCTGAAGTCTTTCTGTGTAAGCCAGACAGAAGGCAGTCTGAGCTGCGAGGGGCTCCAGCAGAGGGACTGTGCCCTTCCCAGATGTAGAAATGGATGTCCATACCTCTACAGTGCATTCAATAGCTTATTTTTTCATCTAGCTAGCAATCTCATTCAGTGAGCTGAAAAAAAAGGGGAAAAATTATCTATTTTCCCAGGTGACCAGAAATGTGCATAGGATGCTGGCTAATAGGCTCACTGATGTAGTCAAATATTTTTGTTCAAAGGGGTATCTCACTAAAACATTATATATATAGGCTGATTTTTAAAAAGGAGTAATAATACCACCCTTGTTTTAATAATGCTACTTCATTACATTAAAATAATATTGACTATTTTAGAGACACTATAACAAAATCCTAAAGTCTAGGTATGAAATTTCATTATGTGCTTTATTAAAAATATGTTTAAAAAGAATCATTTTGTTTAAAAAATATAGTCTACGAATTTACCATAATATTTTGGTGGGGGGCTACCTCTAGTTGAACTATCACAAGAAAGGCCCAGTTTTCATCTTTGTTACTTAAGGAAATCAGGAGGCTTGGCCAGATTCAAGGATGTTCCTGGGTCTATGCAGGGACTATTGTCATTAGGGAGTAGATTTTTGCAAAGCAAATCTGGCTCTATTTTTACTTACTGGTTTATGTTTGTTTTCAGCTCTTTGATTTTTTTTTTCCAGTGGTTCTCATTTGTCTCTTCCCTGGATCATTGCTTTTGTAATCTTCAAAAGCAAGTTGTTATGTCCTTGACATTTCTTATCTACAAGATTTGAAGTTAGGAATAAATTATACTAAAATCATATTTTAAAAGTTTTTGTATAAAGAGGATTTGTAATTAAAATCAAACATTTCAGATTAATCCCTGATACAAAATGGAAAAAGTAAAATGAGTGAAATATGGCGAAGGAAGATAAGTAGCAAAACTGATAAAGGAAATGTTTCTTTTTGTTAACATGTGGCTCAGGGTTCATGAGGAATGAAACTTCATATGGCTCTGCAAATTTGAATTTTGGCATAATTTGTTGTTAGACAATGGGAAAATATAGCTTGCATTTTCTATGCAAATAATAGCAATGTTATACTTTAAGCATTCATGGGAAAAGATAAATTCATTCAAACAAATATTAAAAAAAATTTTTTTGGTATCTTTTAATACAAGTGAAGGCTTTCCCCAATGGCTCAGAGGGTAAAGAATGTACCTGCAATGCGGGAGACACAGGAGCTGCAGTTTGGTTCCCTGGATCAGGAAGATCCCCTGGAGGAGGAAGTGGCAACTCACTCTTAGTATTCTTGCCTGGAAGATCCCATGGACAGAGGAGCGTGGCAGGCTACAGTCTAGTTCAGTTCAGTCATAGACACAGATGTAAAGAACAGACTTTTGGACTCTGTGGGAGAAGGCTCTAAAGGGAGGGTGGGATGATTTGAGAGAATGGCATTGAAACATGTATATTACCATATGTAAAGTAGATCACCAGTCTAGGTTCGATGCATGAGACAGAGTGCTCAGGGCTGGTGCACTGGGATGACCCAGAGGGATGGGCTGGGGAGAGAGGTGGGAGGGGTTTTCAGAATGGGGAACACGTGTATACTCGTGGCAGATTCATGTCAATGTATGGCAAAAACCACTATAAAATTGTAAAGTAATTAGCCTCCAAACCCTGGTGGCTCAGAGGTTAAAGCGTCTGCCTCCAATGTGGGAGACCTGGGTTTGATCCCTGGGTCGGGAAGATCCCCTGGAGAAGGAAATGGCAATCCACTCCAGTATTCTTGCCTGGAGAATCCCATGGACAGAGAAGCCTAGTACATTACAGTCCACGGGGTCGCAAAGAGTCGGACACGACTGATGGGCTTCCCTGGTGGCTCAGAGGTTAAAGCGTCTGCCTCCAATGCGGGAGACCTGGGTTCAATCCCTGGGTCGGGAAGATCCCCTGGAGAAGGAAATGGCAATCCACTCCAGTATTCTTGCCTGGAGAATCCCATGGACAGAGAAGCCTAGTACATTACAGTCCACGGGGTCGCAAAGAGTCGGACACGACTGAACGACTTCACCTTCACCTTCACCTAAAATAAATAAATTAAATAAAAAGAAAAACCTTTATTGGTCACTTTTGGAGGATTCTAGGGAACCAACACATTATTTGGGAAGCTGGTAAATGGAACGAGTTAAGCATTTATCCAGGCTTTTTTTTTTTGGCAGTGCTGGGCCTTTGCTGCAGCACCCTGGCTTTCCCTGGCTGTGGCGCACAGGCTTATCCGAGCTCAGGCTCTCGAGGGTGCGGGCTCGGTAGCTGTGGCAAGCAGGCTGCTCTCACTGGAGCACACGGGCTTAGTCTCCTGCACACGTGCAGCTGAGTTCTCCAACCAGAGAGCGAACCCACACCCCCTCCACTGGAAGGCAGGTTCTTGACCCACCAGCATGTCTGTTGTTCCATGTCCAGTTCGAACTGTTGCTTCCTGACCTGCATACAGATTTCTCAAGAGACAGGTTAGGTGGTCTAGTACTCCCATCTCTTTCAGAACTTTCCACAGTTTATTGTGATCCACACAGTCCAAGGGGTTGCAAAAAGTCAGACATGACTGAATGACTAAGCACAAGATACAAGTGAAAATGTCTATACCAACTTCAAGGAATTGGACAAAAAAAATAACACAACAAGCAATATTCTTTTTTTTCAACTTCTGAAACATAGGATGGGAACTAAATATTCCCTTCAACTTTCAAGGTTATGGGTCTACATATGTACATACAAAGAAATAGTAAGAACATAATTGGTTGGATACAAAGGATGAAGAGATGGTGGGAGCCTTGAAACCTATCTGTGATTACAAGGGGAAAAAAAAAGTTTTTGTAGCACTCACCCTTTTCCTGCAAACTCTCCAGATTTTGAAGTAAATAAGATGGTAAAACTCAGTCCTTGTGATTTAATGTCACCTGATTCATCCTGCAATTGTGACAGATAGGCAAGGGTAGAATGAAAGTGAAGACATTTTGCTTGAATGTTTTGCCTCAGACAGTAAAGAATCTGCCTGCAATGCAAGAGACCCAGGTTTGATCCCTGGGTCGGGAAGATCCAGGAGTAGGAAATGGTAACCTGCTCCAGTATTTTTGTCTGGAAAATCCCATGGACAGAGGAGCCTGGAGGGCTGTAGTTCAAGGGATTGAAAAGAGTCAGATACGACTGAGTGACTAAGCACAGCACGGCACAGTAATTCCATGTTCTGACTCCATCCTATCAGAAGGTGATTGAGGTCAGCCTGTGCCATGATTGTTGCTATCAACGGTGATCGATGAGCTCAAATGGTGTCTGCCACAGGTCTCCACTGTAAAGTTATTTTTTCCCTTATCAGGAAGGAACACGGGACACATGCAATTTGAGAGATATGTGACAAAATAACTTGCTCATGTAATTAAAGAGGGAGAAACCGTTCCATATTAAAGGGATAGATTAAAGAGATAAGACAACTGAATGTGGTGCCTAATCTGATATTTCCTTTCACTTTAAAAGACGTTATTGGTATAATTGGTGAAATCTAAATAAGATTATAGATTATTAATAGTATCTTAGCAATATTAAGTTCCTGATTTTGAAAGTTGTGTTATGGCTTTGTAAGCGAATACCTTTACCTACTAATATATAAAATGGATAACTAATAAAATCTTATTGTATAGCACAGGTAACACTACTCAATACTCTGTAATGGCCTATCAGGGAAAAGAATTTTAAGAAAGAGTGGATATATGTCTGTGTATAACTGATTCATTTTGCTATACAGCAGAAACAAACACAATGTTGTAAATTTACTATACTCCATTAAAAATTTAAACGATCTTAACAATTAAGAAAATTAAAACATTTTTTGAAAAGAAAAAAAAAGGAAAACTTAATGAAAAAAGAGAATACCATCACACTTAGGAAACACACTGAAGTTTTCCAGGATAAAGCAGCATATGTCTGCTGTTTGTTCTCAAATGGATATACGAAAAGCAAATGAACTAGATGGTTAGTATTTGGAGAATATGGTGAAGTGTATATTAACATACCCATCAGCAATCAATAAGGCAGAAGAAAAAGCCCAGTTTGGGCAGCTGGTCCTTGTTTTGATTTCTTGTCTAACCCTGGGAAAAATACTTGAGCATCTAACTTTTTAACTACTGTAACCATCACTCTCACTATTTTTCACCTTGGTCTGTTCTCATTTGTAAAGACTTTATATTTGCTTTCTAATACATTTCTAGACTTTCTATTCACTTTTTTACTTTACAGCCTTAATGAGTTCAGGTTTGCCAGGAGTAAACTTTGCTGAGAGGCTGTCTTTTCCAGCCTCTGAAGGTCATATATGTATATGACCAGTGAACTAAACATGCAGTGAAACTTCAGGATGGATGCTCAAAGAAAGATTAGCTGGAAGAGTACATTTAGTCTTTTCTGTCTTCCTCATTTCTCTTGCCTGCTATGTGGGTTGGTGGCAGTCATCTTGGACCATGAATTGAATCTTAAAAATGGAAACCAGGGCTTGAATGGTGGATTTGAAGGATAGAAGGAGCTTGGGCCATTGATGTCTGGCGTCACCACATCAACCATGGGCCACTTACCTCTGGATTCCTCTTATCTAAGAGAGAAGTAATTTTTATCTTACTTAAGGCATTGATATTTTGGATTTTCTGTTAAACCTTTTCCTAATTGACCATGTTACTGTGAGATTCTCAATAAGACAGTTTCTCCAGGCACTTACTTTTTAAAGATATCAAACTTAAGTTAATCTTAAGTCTTTCAAGTTTGGCAGGCCTTATGGAATGAGTACATGGCCAAAGACCAAGCTATTCTTTAGGTTTATTTGTTGAGGGAGGTTGAGTCAAGACTTACGCTATACCTTTGGTTCTTCCCAAAGAGCTGCAGGTGGAAGACCCAGAAGTATAGTGATTTTAGTTTCCTTCTTGTGCACAAGAGATGCATATATTTCTCCTGTCCTCCCAAGACTTCAGAAGTTCACTAGGTCTGGAAAGGGAAGGCTTCTGATCCCTGGGAGAGGCTGACAATGTCAGGACATGCCTATTCTTGAGGGAAACTTACAGTAGACTCAGTATGTAGCTCAGACCTTCCTAAGACAGCACTATTGACATCTCCCCTCCATGCTTGAGACTTCCACTGTATTGTATCAAACCCTCTGTCTGGACTTTAAGACTTCCAAAATATTTCTCCATGCCCTTTATCGGGTTGTTTCTCTCAGTCCTTATCAACCAGTTTCCATAATTGTAAATCAATTACATCATTCCAGTTCCCATCATTCCAATTGCCATATCTGACTTTTGTTACTCTCTGCCGAATTTCAACATTATTTAAGAATCTATCCAAGTTTCACCTTCTCCTTGAATCGTCCCTCAATAGTTAGTGCTCCTTGATATCTCCAACTGCGGCTAAAGTCAGCAGCACAGGTTAGTAATTGATTATTTTATGTCTAATGGCATAACTTTCTCCTTGCATAGACGAACACCTGCTTGAGAGTAAACAATACAGCTCATCCCTCAGTGAGTACCATAATTGCCTCTTCTCTTCTTTTGTGTACATGGCTTTCTGTATCCTTGCTGTTTTTTTTTTAATTTTTAAGTGTCTTTTTTTTTTTTTTAATTTGGCTGCACCACACAGTTTATGAGATCTTAGCTCCCCAATCAAGGACTTAACCCATGTGCCCTGAGATGGAAGTGCAGAGTTCTAGTCACAGGACCAAAAAGGAATTCCTTCCCCACTGTTTTCAATTTCAAAACACTCAAATGAGGTGGATAAAAGGTATTTTAAAAACAATTATTTAATAGGAAGAAAAGCCGTAAGGCTAAGAAAAATGAAATGGTTAATGGAAAATAAATTGGACAATAAGCATTAGAACTGAAATCTTGTTTCCTAGATCTTCCTTATCCATTAGGTAACACAAGTGAGAATATAAGCTCCATGAAGGTAGGGACATAAGCTTGTTTTATTTGCTGATATATCCCCAGTGCCTAGAAGAGTGTCTGGAACATAGCGAGTCATCAGTAAACATTTACTGATTAACTGATGGGAGCTTTTGAGCCTAGATAATCATTTGCTCTTTATTTAAAGACCACAGACAAATAAGTGTTGGTCAGAATGTGGAGGAAAGGGAACTCTCCTGCACTAATGGTAGGAATAAAACTTGGGGCAGCCGCTATGGAAAACAGTATGGAGTTTCCTTCAAAAATTAAAAATAGAACGACCATACGATCTGGCAATGCCACTTCTGGGTATTACCTGAAGAAAATAAAAACACTAGTTTGAAAATATATATGCACTCTCGCGTTTATTACAGCATTGTTTATAATTGACAAGATATGAAAGCAATCAATAGGTGCTTATCAATAGAGGAATGGATAAAGAAGATGTAATATATATATATATATATATATATATACACAATAGAATGTTATTCAGCCATACAAAAGAATGAAATCTTGACATTTGTGACAACATGGATGGAGCTGAGGGTGTTACGAACAAGTTAGATGGACAAAGACAAATACGGTATGATTTCACTTTAATGTGGAATCTAAAACACAAAATAAATAAACAAAACAGAAACAGACTTACAGATGCTGAGAAGAAAAATGGGTAACTGCAAGAGAGCAGGGGATGTGGGGAGAGAAAAAAGGTGAAGGGGATTAAGAGGCGCAAGCTTTCAGGCACATAAGTCCTGGGGATGTAATGTGCGTGATAGGGAATACAGTCAATAATATCATAAGGGCTTTAAACGGTGACAGGTGGTAACTAGACTTATGGTCGTACACATCTCTCTCGTAACATACATAAATATCAAATCACTATGTTGTACGCCTGAAACTAATATAACATTTGTACTTGAATTTTAAAAAAAGACCGTAGACATATAAGCTATTTTCTCACATCTTCAAGAAAGTGTCAGAAGTTTCGTGTATTTTATGGCAGGAAGCAAATAAAAATACAAGGTGTATTTCCATCAAATAAATATATGAAACACCTATTTTTCTTATGTTCTTAATTCGCTGATAAAATGAGTCTTCAAAATCCAGGTTTGTAAAATGCTGCTTTTTTGGAGTTGTAAAACAAAGAATATTTTTAAGAGATTAAAAAAGATCATTTGTTTAAAATAAAAAAGGAGACATGATTTATTCTGAGAAGTGAAGAATTCTTAAATGTGAGTTTGTTGCCATATAAATTTGTATTATATTTACAAGGGTAGTGATTTAGAGTATTGTTTTTAAAAATTAGAGATAACCACATGCAGCTGGAATGTACTGATTAGTACCATGGAAACTAACCTGAACTTAAGTGGAAATTCCCTCAGATTTTCCAGCTTAGAGTCATAAAAGCCTGTTTCACCAGGGAGTTTATGAATGAACCATATAATTTCATGGTTCACAAGTAAGGTGTATTCATGATACCTTCCCACCTGTTGCTTACTCATGCAGGTTGGAGTTGCAGACACATAAGGAAAGACTTGAAGGATAACACTTTGATCCCTGGGAGGAAATGCTTCACTTGTCAAAGCAACCAAGAAGGGCAAACATTCTTACAGGGGAGGACATTATAAAATGGTTAATGGAATAATCTGGGCTGAAGACATGCCTGCTGAAAGGAAACGAAAGGTAGTCTATCCTGAAACCATTGGACCAGCAGGGAGGTCACCTCACTGCCCAAGAGGCTCTGAGAATCAAGAATGACAGCCCAATACATCTCTACTGTGGTCCCGGATCTTATGTTCTTTCTAAATAATGACTTAAGAGAACGAATTGATTTTCACTTCTTCTTTGCATTTTGGACACATGGATTCTTATAATAGATAACAAGGAAGCTGGTCCAGATCTGTGTAAGTCATGGGATTGCCCTAATAGTTTAAAGGTAAATAGTTTAGAGGTTAGCACTGGAGGTTAAAAAAAAAAAAAAAAAACACCTCACCTTCATAGCTGCTCTGGTTGTAAACATCAATTCAGTTAGGTCAGAGAAGGGGAATCTATCCTATGGCTCTAACCACCCTGGTTATGGATAAAAGAGGGGAGGGAGCTGGAGAAGCAATGGTACATGTGAAGACAAGGGTATTTCTCTCTCCTCTCAGTGCCCTACAGGGGCTCCAGTTTCTCTCAGCTGGTCACCTGTTTATGGGTCTCCACCCTCAAAATGGAGGGTCTAAGACAGGTGATTTTTCGGTTTTCTTTCTTTCTTCTTCTTTTTTTTAAGCGTCAAGCTGCTTTATACACTTCAGTTAAAACAAGTTTTAAAAAAGTTAAAACAAGAAGCAAGATCTCTATTCTAACACAAATTTGCAGTAGTTCTATTTTTTTCTGAGCTGGAACTACAGTTCCAACAGTAGTTTTGGATTTTTTTTGTTTTCAATTTCTTTATTTTAATTGGAGGCTAATTACTTTACATCAGTTTTCTTCTAGTGCTGCGTTCTGCAGGAAGACTCTGCAGTGAGCTCAGTGAGTGACCCATTGCTTTTAGAAACTGGAATACTGTCAGGTAGTCCATAAGGACCAAGTCTTAAAGGACAAAATACCAGCAACAGTTTTCTCAGCACTTGCTGGGCGCCAGGACTTGTGTGTCACACTCTGTGTGTGCTGTCCCATGTTCTCCCCTAAATCTGGCAAGTTGAGTTTCTTTACTTTCATCTTATACATGAGAAAAATGCAACTCAGGAAAGAGATTTCATGACTCACTAACTCCATTATTGAAGTCAGTGAAAGTTACTTAATACTTTCTGTGCCTTAGTTGCTTCATGGCTAAAATTGGCACCTCTCTCCCGGGTCTCTTAAACATGGTATATACTACACAAGTATTTGCTCTAACAGATATTCAGTGCTTTGTTAAAACTGAGATAAAATTTCAAGTTTGTCTGAAACCTATGCCTGTTCCCAGCATGATGATGAGAATACCATCCTTGAGTCAATATTTCTGTCCAAACATGACCCCAGTGAGTCATGGAGGCATCATTCAGAAGTGTGTCCTCAGTACCTGGCAAGGAAGGATACTAGCATGTTCCTAAGCGAGAACTGCTTAAATTTTAAAGCCATTACATTTCCAAGTTTCTGGAAACTTTGAGTTAAACCTACGATTCTAATAAAACTATGACATTAAACATAACATCTGTTTTTAAGAAAATTCAAGCACACACAGTTTGTCACCCTCAGGGTACTTGGAATATTGGAGTAAAAACTTAGATGCATAACCTAAGGCACAAAGCAATGAAACTATTTATCAAATGTGTTAAGGGCTCTCAGGGAATACATATAGAGTAGAGAAATGAAATAAAGTATAATGCTGTGATAAAACCTTCTTTATCTATCCAGTTATGCTTTTCTTACTTGACAACAATTTTGCAGTTTCTAGCCTAAATCTTTTCTCTCTGCGGAGCATCTTCAGTGTATCGATTACCTGTATACGGGTTAGGACATTCTCCTTTCACATTCCCTCCTTGTCAAATGCCTGTCATCTAAAGAGTGTTATCCTAGTTTTATTTTTCAAGTTTGTAGAAGTTTGACTTAGAACTGAAAATAGATCTAATGCAGTTGCAGAATATAATCAATCTTACTGTGAATAATAATCTATCTATACATCTATCAATTATCTATCATCTCTACATCTATCTATTTATCTATGTATCCACCCATCTATTCGTCTACCATCTGTCTATGTCTATATCCATCGCCTGTTTTAGATGACACATTGGCTGACAGATGATAACTAACCTGGATTAGTTAACCCAGAGAGCAGCCATTTCCTTTCTAGTTGATGGGTGATAACTCTATCTTCCAGCAGAGGGCAGTAGAATACGGTCTCTTGCTTATCAACGCCTTCGGAGCTACAGCTAATATTTGGAAAAGGGAGTATTCATTTGGAGAGAGGGTGAAAAAATTTAGAGGAAAAGTAGGGAAGGGTTACATTCATTCTTGTCATAAGAATGAAAAAAATTTTTATTATAACTTCTTTCTTCTTCAGGGAATTGGTAACTGCTTCATGACTCAGAAGCCTTCATTATCACGAAACCCTGTACTTTTCCTGTATCTTTTGTGAATTATCTTCTATATTTGAATAATATTTCATCCATTTTGTATTTCCTTGTGAAATGGGTTGTAGGGCATATAAATATAACGCCTATGTGTGTGTGTGTGTTCAGTCGCTCAGTCGTGTCCGACTCTTATCGGCCCCATGCACTGCGGCCTGCCAGTCTCCTCTGTGCATGGAATTTTCCAGGCAAAAAGCGTCTCCTGCATTTGCAGGCACCACTAGCACCACCTGGGAAGCCCCCATAACACCTATGGTTACTAGTTTAATCAGTTAGGTAAATCTGTGCTTTATAATTACTAAAATAATTAGTAGTTAGAGAAAACTGGCAGAGCGCCGAAGAATTGATGCTTTTGAACTGTGGTGTTGGAGAAGACTCTTGAGAGTCCCTTGGACTGCAAGGAGATCCAGCCAGTCTATTCTAAAGGAGATCAGCCCTGGGATTTCTTTGGAAGGAATGATGCTAAAACTGAAGCTCCAGTACTTTGGCCACCTCATGCGAAGAGTTGACTCATTGGAAAAGACCTTGATGCTGGGAGGGATTGGGGCAGAAGGAGAAGGGGACGACAGAGGATGAGATGGCTGAATGGCATCACTGACTCGATGGGAGTGAGTCTGAGTGAACTCCGTGAATTGGTGATGGACAGGGAGGCCTGGTGTGCTGCGATTCATGGGGTTGCAAAGAGTCGGACATGACTGAGCGACTGAACTGAACTGAACTGAGTAGTAAAAGTCACTCAGCCATGTCCAACTCTTTTCGACCCCATGGACTGTAGCCCACCAAGCTCCTCTGTCCATGGAATTCTCCAGGCAAAAATACTGGAGTGGGTAACTTTTCCCTTCTCCAGGGTCTATTCCCAGCCCAAGGATGGAACTCAGGTCTTCCGCACTGCAGGTAGATTCTTTTCCATCTGAGCCACCAGGGAAGCCCATTTTATTCAAGAAACATATAAAATAACTTTTAAAATGTTTAGAGCCTGAGATCCTCTTCCAGAGTCCCACCTCTATAGATGATTTTATCCCAAACCTTGTTTATTTGTGTCATTCCTGTAAGTGTGTGAGGATATACAGGAAGTTCCCTCAGTCCTTTGATCTCACTGCCTGTTTGAACATATTTTTATTCCCTGTTACCCACATGTACACATCTCCACCATTTGCAAATATCCCTCCTTCCACTGCAGTGATCAATGTCAGTGCCAATTTTCAATTAAGAAGACAATGTCCAGGAAGTAAGAAAATGGAAACATTCCCTCAGGTCGCAACTCCTTGAGATCTCTTGGTGCTGGAGACTCTTTAGTTGTTTGCTAGCCATGATGAAGGTGAAACTAGAATTTGGGGAAACAAAGTGAAGGAAAGAAGGATGGGCCATCATAGGAGAGATGGGAAAGTTTGCTGAGCAAAGTCACAAAGTCACAGTTTTTTGTAGTTGTTCTTTCGAAGATTTAAAGTCTGTATCACCTCAAATACTCTATTCATTCTTATTTTTAGGACTGAGGGACTGAATTGTTTTACATGTATGGTTTATTCCAACTCCAAATTCTCAAATAGCTCCTCTTACCTGTTTGTCTGGTGGTTTGATGCAACATCTTCAATAACTTTTCCTGCTGCCCCAAGTGCTGTAGGAATAAGATAGATAAAATCCCTGCCCACTCATGGACTTAATAGCTCAGTAGAACTCACCGTGAATAGATAAACCCAGTCAAGAATTATAGGATTGCCCCTTTATTTAGCCTTTCTTTATGTAATTGACTGACATGTATTGATGACCTACTCTGTGTCAGGTATCCTACTCCCATGGAGACATGAAATAAATCACTCAACAAATAAATGATACTTACAGAGAGTGGCAAGTGCTATGAAAAAAGTAATCAGAGATTCTGTGTTTGAGTTAGTCACTCAGTCACTACTCTTTGTGACTCTGTGGACTGTAGCCCGCCAGGCTCTTCTGTCCATGGAATTCTTCGGGCAAGAATACTGAGTGAGTAGCTATTCCGTTCTCCAGGGGATTTTCCTGACCCAGAGATCAAACCGATGTTTCCTGCACTGCAGGCAAATTCCTTACCATCTGAGTCACCAGGGAACCTCCATCAGAGATTACTACACTACAAATGTGCAGTGAGTGTGAGAAGCTTCTGCTCTGATCATATCTAGCATTATCTACTAGTGGGTAGTAGTTTTGGTGGTGCTAAACGACATCACAGAATGCTTCCCAAAGGATGTGGTATGTAAACAAAGAACCAAAGGATTCACAGGTGTGAGAGGTAAAGGGGAAGGTGCTGAGTGAAGAGCATCCCAGCATGTGCAGGATCTAGATGGGATGACTTGCCCTTTCAGATTGCTGAACGAGTTCGCAATCTTCCCAGGATCTCTGAGCAAATTTGGCGGCTGGCAAAATTGGAAAGGCTGAGAGAGCAAAAGAATTGAAGGTCCCTCTGCTTTGTTAAGGTGTTTGGGCTTTGTCACAAGAGTACTGGGAAACAATTCATTTCAATAGAATTGCTTAATGTTTTAAGAAATATTTTCTAGATATGCTTTGATATTGGGTGCCATTTTCAAGTTTGTGAATTCTTGCTTTGCATATGGTCCTTTTGTAGGGTCCTGTATTAAACATGTGTTTTCCAAAGAATACTTTAAATTTCATTCATTGATTCATTAATATTTAAGTGAACACTTAGTGAAAGTGAAAGTCACTCAGTTGTGTTCCACTCTTTGTGACCCCATGGACTAAACAGTCCGTGGAATTCTCCAGGCCAGAATACTGGAGTGGGTAGCCTTTCCCTTCTCCAGGGGATCTTCCCAACCCAGGGATCGAACCCAGGTCTCCCGCATTAATGGCAGATTCTTTACTAGCTGAGCCACAAGGGAAGCCCAAGAATACTGGAGTGGGTTGCTTATGCCTTCTCCAGTGGATCTTCCTGACCCAGGAATCGAACCAGGGTCTCCTTCATTGCAGGCAGATTCTTTACCAACTGAGCTATCAGGGACAAAACATTAAATTTTCCCACACATGGAAGCTCATTTGAAGGAATAAATAGGAGAAAATTACTCAGGGAACTGTTGTCAAGAACTATGTAGAGTCTGAGATTTTACTGTACCCACAAGCTAACAACTTAGTCTGGCTTGATTTCATATAAGCTGGCAGAAAATATGAGAATCCTGGGTCAGAGACAAAGGACTTTATTAGGAGCCAGAACATAAGCACTTGTTGCCACAGGACAATGTGGAAAGGGTTGGGTAATACCTATACATGCAGTGAGTTGTGTTATAAGAGAGGAAACCTGAGCTTCCTGAACTCAAATCTTTTATAAAAGACAGTAAACAGAAGCAGGACCACCCCTTGCTCCAGAGGGAGACACTATACTATCTCCCGTGATGGAGCACAATCCAAAAACCTTGAAGAGCTAGTTCAGACCGGAATACTCAGTGCAAAGGACAGGAACACAGGAGACCCATGGAGGACAGTCCTCCAACAGCTTTGTCTCTGTTCCAGTCAACTTAAAGCTTGGGCCATGATATTACTATATGGTAAAATGAGACCGAAATGCATCTGCTTCTTTTTTTTACCAACAGTATATCTGTATCTAGCCTTAGTGGGTCTGCACAGCTGAGTTTTTTGACTTGCTGACCTCCATACATTAGATCAGCAGACCTTAATCCTGCCTGCAGACATGTTCTGAAAGGCTGGGAGGTTTGGGGTTTAGATCCTCCCTTTTGTGACTGTTGGAAGTTTGTTACACATTTTAGCAAACTTCAAAGCTGCTTTTCCTGTTTACATGGCATTTACATGCTTATGTATAAAGATAAGAACAAGGTAAAATAAAATATACCGAAAAATGGCTTAATTAGTAAAATTATCGTAGAGAAAACATGGGTGGTTGCCAGGAGAAGAGGAGTGGGAGAGGGAGGGACTGGGAGTTTGGGATTAGAAGATGCAAACTGGTGTGTCTTGGCTTCCCAGGTGGCACCAGTGGTAAGGAATCTGCAAAGCAGGAGATTCAAGAGACGTGGGTTCCTTCCTGGGATGGGGAAGATCTTCTGGAGTAGGAAATGGCAACCCACTCCAGTCTTCTTGCATTCTTGCTTGGAAAATTCCATGACAGAGGAGCCTGGCAGGCCATAGTCCACGGGGTCACAAAAGAGTTGGATATGACTGATGACACAAACACATACAAACTGGTGTGTCTGTGCATGTGTGTGTGTATGTGTGTAATGGGTAAACCACAAGGTCCTGCTACACAGCATAAGGAATTATATTCAGTATCCTGTGACAAAACATAATGGGAAATAACATGAAAAGATATATATATATATATATATATATATAAAACTGAGTCACTTTGCTGTACATCAGTACTTAACATTGTAAATCAACTATATTTCAATTGTAAAAAATCAACACATTGTAATCAACTATACTCATAAAAATTTCAAAAAATAAATAAAAATTTTAAAATTGTCAATGTGGTAGCTCTTAAAAAATTGTCATGCAGAATTCTCTGGCCAAATTCTTAAAAGATATTTAAGATTGGGTACCTTTTTGATGGCTACTTTACTCTGTCAGTGCTTCTAAGTGATTTTCAATCATATAAATAATATTTTAATTGTTACCTTTAACTCTCAAACCCTAGCTACTTTAAGTTTCATGTTATAGTATTTTCATACAACATACATTTAGTTTCTTATTCAATAATTATTGTAAATTTTAAAAATGAGAAATGCTATTCTTGTCAAACATACAAAACAACAATTTTGGGGAGCTGCATGGATAAAAGTATTTTAAAATACTAAAGGAGACAGGACCAATGTCTTACTTAGTTAAGCACAGAATTTTTTTTTTTGGCAAAAACCTCACACTTGAAAGATTCACTGTTTAAAACCATTGATCAATCCAATAGAACATTCAACTTCACAAAGTTGAATGTTGATTTTACCTCAAGTCCCTGTCCTCTCTTTTTGGATAAACTATTGTATGCTAAATCTAGATGACACTTACCTATTTAAATAGGAGTAGCTTTTTCCTATTTTTCCTCTAAAGAAGGTAGGGTGGGCATTTTTAGATGAATGTCATCAATAGTTCTATTTCTTGATATCACAGAGTTAATGTAAATTCATGTGCCTAACACATAGTAAGGACAAAGAAACTGAAAGCAGAGAAAGGTTCATTGCACAGCCATGTACGGAGACATGTGACTCATGCCCTAACAAGCCTGGAACTCCCCAAGGGTTTTGGCAAAGCATTTTTAAAAGGTAGGTGAGTGAGCAGGTGTCACAGGGTACTTTATCAGATTGTGCAAAACTCTGATCAGCTAATGGTACATCACAGAGGTTATGATTGTCAGTCCCTGGCTCCAGCAGACCTGGGGCTATGTGCTCATGGTGATCAAGTAGTTAACATCTTCCAGTTGGTGGGTGTTTTCACATCTGCAAAACAACTCAGGAAATCTGCATCAAATACTATAATCTAGGTACTTCAAGGATTAGTCAAGGAGTATGTCAAGGCTGTATATTGTCACCCTGCTTATTTAACTTATATGCAGAGTACATCATGTAAAATGCCAGGCTGGATGAAGAACAAGCTGGAATAAAGACTGTGAGGAGAAATATCAATAACCTCAGCTATGCAGATGACACCACCCTTATGGCAGAAAGTGAAGAAGACTAAATAGCCTCTTAATGAAAGTGAAAAAGTTGGCTTAAAACTCAACATTCAGAAAACTAAGATCATGGCATCTGGCCCCATCACTTCATGGGAAATAGATGGAGAAACAATGGAAACATTGGAAACAGTGGCTGACTTTATTTTCTGGGGCCCCCAAATCACTGCAGATAGTAACTGCAGCCATGAAATTAAAAGATGCTTGTTCCTTGGAAGAAAAGCTATGACTAACCTAGACAGCATATTAAAAAGCAGAGACATTACTTTGCCAACAAATGTCGGTCTAGTTGAAGCTATGATTTTTCCAGTAGTCATGTATGGATGTAAGAATTGAACTATAAAGAAAGCTGAGTGCTGAAGAATAGATGCTTTTGAACTGTGGTATTGGAGAAGACTCTTGAGAAGTCTCTTGGACTTCAAGGAGATCCAACCAGTCCATTCTAAAGGAGATCAGCCCTGGGTGTTCTTTGGAAGGAATGATGCTAAAGCTGAAACTCCAGTACTTTGGCCACCTGATGTGAAGAGTTGACTCATTGGAAAAGACCCTGATGCTGGGAAAGATTGAAGGCGGGAGGAGAAGGGGACAACAGAGGATGAGATGGTTGGATGGCATCACTGACTCAATGGACGTGAGTTTGAGCAAACTCTGGGAGTTCATGATGGACAGGGAAGCCTGGTGTGCTGCAGTCCATGGGGTCTCAAAGAGTCAGATATGACTCAGTGAATGAACTGAATTGAGGTACTTCGGAGATGAGCTAAAGCAAAAGATATGGAGGAGGCCTGTCCCGGCCCCATAGGGTCCTGCCTGGTTACAACAGGAATATTCATAGTTTTAAAAACTAAGAAGATGTGAGCTGGAGTTTCTTAGGCCAGGTTCTGTATTCAGAGAGCAATCTCATTCATCTCATTGGGCTTCCCTGGTGGTAAAGAATCTGCCTGTAATGCAGGAGACCTGGGTTCAATCTCTAGATTGGGAAGATCCCCTGGATAAGGAACTGGCAACCCACTAGAGTATTCTTGCCTGAGAATCCCATGGACAGAGGAGCCTGACGGTCTTCAGTCCATGGGGTCACAATGAGCAACTAACATTCATCCAACAGTGTTAAACTTTAAGGGAAACCCGTATTCTTGGGAAAGAACAATGTTTAAGAAATCCTCCCTCTCTTCTGCTTTTGGGAAATGCATTACTGCCAAGAAACACTCTTCCCCATGTGACTTTGATAAGACCCAGGTATCCCCTCACTGACCTTTGGCTATGCCAGACACACACCCTCCACATTCTCATTCCTTGTCTCATAAATGATGGGTTGAACGGTTTGTACCTACTGACTAATCCAAACAAAATACCTGACTTGACCAAAGTGAAGTGAAGTAGGTTTCTTCCCCTAAACTCTTGAACTTTGGGTTACCCTCAACCTGAGCCAGTGTGCAAGCCCTCCTTAACCACTCTTCCGAGAATCAGCTGACCCAAAGAAGAGGCATTCCTGGATGAACTGTCAATCACTCCACATACTCCCCCACCCCAGACTCCTTCTGTCCTTATTTACTCCCCATCCCGTATTAAAGTCCTTTTCTGCTGGACCATTGAAATCCTGCAGATCTCCCAGCTTGGGTGTTTCCCTCCTGCAAGAGGCCCCCCTTCCTATCCTGCAATGATCTCTTTGAATGAAGTTTCTCCTTAACTAAGCTCAAATCAGTTTTTATTTAACACAGGTTTAGTCTCCAATACTGTTCTTTTCACTCCTCTTTAAGGAAATTGTCAACCTTGTTTACATAGAAAATTAAGTTCAATTCACAGACATGTTCAAAACATTCAAAACACTTGACTGTGGATGGTCGGGTGTTAACTAGGACTACCATGATGCTCATTTCACAATACATACACAATTTGGTCAGTATAATGTATCCATGAAACTAATAAAATGTTGTAAATTATATCTCAATTAAAAGCAAAACAAACAAAAACACACTTGACTATGGTTTCCAAAAATGCTTGGAATACATCTAAAATGTCAAGTTCATATGAATTTCTTGGGGGTCCAGTGGTAGAGCTCCATGCTTTCACTGTAGAGGGCCCCGGTTCAATCTCTGTTCAGGGAATTAAGACCCTGCAAGCCACACAGGATGGCCAGAAAATAAAATAAATAAATAAAAATTTGAGATGAAATTTTGCTGCTGAATACTTGCTAGTGAAAAGTCAAGTTCAGTTTCTAAGGAAGCCATATACTTAAGATAAAACCAGACCCACTCTCAGCAAGCGCTCCTGGGCAATTTGAAACTTCAGACATCAAAGAAGGTGGCTCTGCCATGATCTTTGGTTGGATATCTTCACTGAGGACTTCAGCAATCCTGGATTTTGGAGATGCAAATTATCATGCTTACTCCGAGGTCTAAGGGGTAGGGGGCTGGGCAGCCTTCCTCTGGAATCTCAGCGATGCTCTTTGTCCACCTCATCCCACAGACATGTACCTGCTTTTCTAAAGAGATTTTAAAACATTTATTTCCAAACTCCCAAAATTATTTACCTGTTTCCAACTAGAAGGGAGCCCTACAAAGAAAGGAAAACATAAGAGTTCTAAAGAACAGATAGGAAGATGCTTTGAGAACTGAGAACCTCAGTTGGTTTCATCATTTTTTGGATTAAAAACTCTCATTGGCTCTCTCCTGCACATACTATGCAACAGAAGATCTAGAGTTGGACCACAGGTCTGGAACATTCCTGCCATCTCATCTCCACCCCTACTCGTGGCTCATCTGGTCTTAACTCACCCATGGAAGCCACACTGGCCTCTGACAGTTCCTGCAGATGCCAAGCTGTCTTCCTCCTCGAGGGCTCAGCACATGCTGTTGCTGCTGCTGCTGCTGCTGCTGCTAAGTCACATCAGTCGTGTCTGACTCTGTGCAACCCCATAGACGGCAGCCCACAAGACTCTGTCGTCCCTGGGATTCTCCAGGCAAGAACACTGGGGTGGGTTGCCATTTCCTTCTCCAATGCATGAAAGTGAAAAGTGAAAGTGAAGTCGCTCAGTCGTGTCCGACCCTCAGTGACCCCATGGACTGCAGCCTTCAGGCTCCTCTGTCCATGGGATTTTCCAGGCAAGAGTACTGGAGTGGGGTGCCATTGCCTTGCTGTTACTCCACCAGAAATGATCTTCACTGTCCTCTTGGATTAAACACCACAATCCTTCAAGTTATTCTCCGTTTCCTTAGTAAGGTTTACCTTCTCTCTCCTTGCCTAAATTAAATCTTTGTCATCTTGTCTCCATAATGGTACTTTACATTACTTGTCAATTCATTAATTCATTTCGAATAAGTGAAGTGCTGAGGTTGAGAAACTAATTTGCAGCAAGAGTGTTGTCCATTGTTCCTTTCCCAAAGGTTTTTTTGAAAGACTTTCCCCCTCTTAATCTAAGTGTCAGAAATAATTGTATTTCTGCCTAGCACTTGTTTTGGCTTAGTCTTAGGAGCAAACACAGTGAATTGAATAAATGATCAATTTTCGTTTTGCTATTAGAATTAAATTTGTTGCCTACCTGTAGTAAGTGGGGCTTCCCAGGTGGCTCAGTGGTGAAGACCTCCTGCCAATGTGGGAGACGCAGGAGATGTGGGTTCAATCCCCGGGTCAGGAGCATCCCCTGGAGAAGGCAGTGGCAGCCCACTCAAGCATTCCTGCCTGAGAAACCCCATGGACAGGGGAGCCTGGCAGGCTACAGTCCATGGGGTCACACAGAGCTGAATGTGACAGAGCTCACTGATGATAAATACTCATAACTCTATTTTTTATTTTAGCTTCATTTCTGGCTCTACTTTTGATGATCAATTTGTGTTTCCCAGCTGTTTCTAAATTGTAGTATGTTATTATCTGTATAAGTTCCTGGAAACTGTATTAAATCTTATTTTTTAAAGCATCTAGGGGTATAAATGAATAAATGTATAAAACCAAATAAGGTATTTTCACTCTGTGATCAAGGACTTACTAAAAAATAAGTACATAATAAGAAATTCTACATAGCCACTGGAAATAAGCATGAGTATTTCAGGTCTAGGATTTGAAATTAATATGAATCTTTAAATATTTAACATAGTGACTGCATGTACTAAGTTCTCAGTGAGTATTTGTTGACTGAATAAATAGATGAGTAAATTTGATTTACTCATAGATTTGAGTCTCCATTCTCATCATGACAGTGAAATGATTTTATAAGAAGAATTTCTGGGTTCAAGAAAGTCCATTATTCAATATAATCTATTGCTGAAAATTAGAATTTTAGTTTGACCTATTTGTAAAGAAATCTGGAATTCCCAAAGTTACTATTATTTGTTCTAGGAGTTACATGTCCGTGTAACAATTAAATACATACTTTCATGCAGGGTACCCAGGTGATAGAGGGAAAAACTTTTATACAGTATGCTCTGAGCATAATACTGCTTTTTCTTACATGTTCTAAGAAAGTCACAGGCAATCTTCGCCAAAACCCTTTCAATAAAACCATTACAAGTCTTCTGTTTCAAATCCATTATAATAGCTTTATAACTTCTAGGATAAAAGGCTATAATTTTCAGTGAAATTCTGTCATTCATTAAGAAAACAAAATTTATCCACTATAAAATGGAAGTTAACTAATTAGAGAAAACATTTAGGAAGTCAGAAAGAAAATGCAGCTTTCCCATACCCTGTCCACCACTCCAGAAAAAAAAGAAAGCATTTCAACTGCTAGTAAATAGGCTTTATAATTAGGATAATCAGGAACAATAAGCATTTATACCCATTTCAGTGCTTTTTGAGGACATGATACTATGTATCAAGAATACTCTGCTGTGCATGAGACAAGTTGTCAGTTTTATTTTGTATTGTTCTTTCATTTAAAATCTGGGTTTTAGCAACGTGCTTACAGGATTTATACACTGGAGGGTGAATGTGACTGACTTTTTCTGTGTTAATGCAGGAGATATTTTGCTACTATCACTTTTTGTTCTGGCACTGTGAATCTGAAAACACTTCTAGGGCACCCAATACTTTATGATTGTCCATTTTCAGAGTCCAACCTGCCCCGCTTGCCAGCACCCTGGGTTGCTTCTGGATGTGCCTGAAATATCCATTTTTTCTTCATCCTATGAGTTGCCAGAATAGCTGCTGCTTTTGTTTTCTGCTCACATGCTCATCATCCTGGTCTCTCCCCGCCATGCTGAGAGACTTTTCTTGGGAAAAACCCAGTGAGGTTGTCCGAGAACTGTCTGCCTAGACACGCTCCACATAGCACCCCAGCTTCTGCTCAGGGCTGGGTCTTCTTTCTCCCTCCTGCACCCCCAGGATGTGATCTCATCTTAGAGGGATGCAATGATCACTCACCTTTCTTCAATGCTTCTTTTATCCTCTTGTTCTTTTGTCAACCTGAGGACTATTTTGGGGGGCTGCCGTATGTGTGTGTGTGTATGAGTGTATGAGGAGAAAGATAAAGGTCCTGACTGACTTTTAAACCTCAAGTCCTAGGACTTCCCTAGGTTAGGACTCCACGGGCCTGATGCAGGGAGCCCAGGTGCCACACCTAGTCAGAGAACTAGACCTTGCATGCTGCAACTAAAGATCCTGCACGCCACACCTGAAAAAACAAAACAAAACAAAACAGAAACCCGCAAGTCCTCCTGAGGGCCTAGGATTTTGCAACTGAAAACTTGTATAGAAGTGCAACACCTTGGCTGCCTGCTCCACTTGGTCCTTCCCTGAGGCAATATGGGCAACTTGTTAGGTGCCCCTGCAAATGGAGGAAAAAATAACCAGAAATACAAGCAATATCAGTTAGTTTTCAAAAATCATATCCTGCCCTAAATGTTTTTAACTTACCCAGAACCGTAAAATCTCCTATTTCTGGTTTCCATCTTTCCCTTCCACCTTTACAGCCCCTTCCTTGATTTCCCTCCCTCCCCACAATCCCCTGGACCTGGGTCTGGTTTGTGTCGGGGTAACTTGAGCACATTTACATCAGGACACTAATCATATTCTAATGGCTGGGATTGTCATAGGAGACCACAATAAACTCTCAAGAAAAACACTTAATTCCACTATCTTCAGTCTCTCAGACAGAGCCTGACATATATAATAGAAAGGATTCAATAAACTGAGGAGATAAAAAGTAGGTTTGTCCCAACTCTAAGTATTAATGACAACAATTAATACTGAAGTAGCAGTAGCTACGCCCCTCCTCTTGGCAATTTGGATATGTCAACTCTTTGATTCAGACAGTAATTCTGTGAATAGGTATCTATTATTATCCTTATTTTATAGATAGGGAAGTGGAGACACAGAATGATTCAGCAATTTGCCCAAGATCACACAGAAGCAAATGAAAGGTCCATGATTTGACCCAGGTAATTTGGCTTTAGAGTCTTGCTATGATAGTGACTATGCTCTTAGTCACTATCTCAGGCCACCTCTCATATATTGACTTGGCTTTCATAGGGAGATGGCATATTCATTGTGTAAAAATGCTGATACATTTTTAAGATGTTAAAAATTACAGATCAAAAACACCTCCAAAGAAACCCCAAAGAAAGAAAATATAGGGAATTACATTGCTTTACTCATCTTAGCAAGGATAATTCATTGACACATTTACTTTAAAAGCGCCAGATGACAAAAGGTTAAATTCTTATCACTGTCACTCTAGGGTCTGGATGCTCATCTATGCTAAAGGTCATGTTTGGTCTTAGACACTGAAGAGAACACACCCTCACAGATGGGAAAGAAAAAAGGAACTGCAAAGCTAGAAAGAATTACCCTTTTTAAAAGCATCTGGAAAGAAGGATGCAGGAGAATAGACGAGATACTTTTCCTGTGCTCTGATCTTCCCAGAGAAGAAAATATAGAATAATTCAGAGTTTTCTTTATTTTGCGAGAACCACCAAACTTAAGTTAAAAAATAACTCCAGTGAAATAACCATGGAAATGGCATTTAAATTGGTTATTGAAATGGCTTTGAAACAAACATTTCTTTTTGTGGGAGTTTGACTCCATCTTTCACAAGTTTATTAATTCTAAGTAATTAATGACAGGTTTGGACAAAATGCCTGGACCAGTAATAGTTAATCTAGAAAGGTTTTTCATTGCTTTCTTACTAAAACACTGAAAATCAGACTTTGGTGAACTCTCTTCCTTTGCATAAATTATGATACTTATAATGATCATAATTTTACTTCTATGGACATTTTGATACTTACCTTGTTGCTTTTATTGTTTTATATTAAATGCACCTAATTACAACTAATGTGATAGAGTGGAAATACTTTCTTATTCAAATAAAAAGTGTTATCCATAAACTATCATGGAAGAATCCAGTCAGACTGAAGCAATGGGTTTCCAAAAAAAAAAAAAATCAAAAGTAAAAGGTCCTTTGGCCCATTTTGGACAAAGAACACACACACATTCATTTACTCATTTATTTAAAAAGTGTTGAGTACCTATTATATACAAGGTAAAAGTTGGCATGTTAACAAGGTCTATTAAATATGATAAATAATTACTCTGAACATGACCAGTCCATTAATTCATTTATGTCCTAATGGCTGGTTAAGTTAAATGATGGGTGCTGTCCATTTGAGGCTCTGAAGACACCCAAAATCCTGGTAAATAATATGCACTGTAGTTATAATTATACTTCTGTTTCCAAAGTTAATAAATATAACACCCCACTGAGGTGTTAAGAACCCCAACTAGTTACACCTATGGGTGAAGTAAGCTGGTACTATAAGCCAGATCTAATTTTTTTTGTCTGATTATGGGTGAACATTTGACATGGTATATAACTACATTAAGCATCTAGCAGATATGCATATCAAAATGCCATATTAAGTACATATGTACGTTAATAATAAAAGGAATAAAAGTCAATGTGGAAATTTCATTAAGGAAATCAGTAGCCCGCATTATCTGTATATAGCTTCCCTACAGCTTATTAAACTGAAATAGTCATCATTTTTTGTTTCATGTATATATTTTACAATATGAGAATTTTCCTGTAAAATGGAATCAATTTATTTTGTGATGAAATTTGGAACTGCAGCAGAATCTCAGCTTTTATTCTATTTTATTTAAAAAAGTTAAAGCCATGAATAATGGTAAGATTTAAAAAATGGAACTAGAGAAACACACGCAGTCACAATGTATTACTTTTACATTTTCTTAAACTCTTCTACTGTGTAACTATAAAACCATTTTGTTATAGAATTCCTTATTAGGGTCTTCTGTTAACTGAATTTAATCTAGAAAATTTAAATATTCATTGGTTATGTTCCTCTTTTCTGTACAAGATTGAAGATAAAAGTTAAATGATTTTAAGAATTATCAGGTAAAAAACATTTTCTTGTGATCTCTTGAGGAAAACTCTCAAGCAATTTCCTTTCCATTAAAAATAATAATAATATTCCTTATGGGGTTATACTGTGGCTGAGACTTTTTGAAAGTAATTAATGTATGTTAACGAGAGGAGAATATTTTCATGCTAAACAGTGTCAAGGGTTCACGTATTTTTTAAATGATATTTTTCATTGACGATGATCTATATTTTTATTTGCTTACAACTTTGAAAACTGTTAACAGTAGAAAGGTTAGTACTATGTGGTGCCAGTTAGATTTCTCTACACATTCAGGTTTTAACGGACTGAACTTTCGTTCTACTAGCCCCTGGACTTTGCAGCCAGGAACCTCTTGTTTTCCGTGTTTTAACTAAAGAACAATAAGGCTTAAGAACAAGCTATGAAAAAAGGAAGAATCTTAAAAGCAAAAGTCTTCTCTGATCATTGTGTTTTCTTTATTGAACACAGACCTGAATGCTTTGAGCCTCTAAAGGTTTAGAACACAGCTACTGGGCAGGTAGAAGACCCACAAAGGTAGACAAGAATAGTGGCTGTCATTATGACCGTACAATCATTGGCCGCCAACACTTCGAGGGGCCTCCACTAGTTCCCAGGGCTCCTCTCCTGTCTCTGAGGGGCAGGGCTTCCTGGAAAGTGCTGTTCTGACTCTCATGCTTTTCCAGGTGAGACAATACCACAGCTTTTCTTTAGAAGCCTAAGTAGCCAAGCTACCCTTTCCTATATCCATCTGCCCGCTTTGTGCAGTCTATTTCCTTAAACTGTTAGGTTGGGGATGTGAGGAGACTGGATAGAAGAGGTCATCTCTTATCTCTTAAACATTCTGCTGAGCATTTCTTTTAAAAAATTGGTCTTAGGATGGGGTGGGAATAATCATACAAAGAGGGGATAGAGTTTTCTGGAGTTTTTAAATACCACCAAGGCACTGGTAGTTAAGTGGGCTAGCGGTGACCAAGATTTTAAAATTGCTGTCAATTCACAGGACAAAGATTCATGAATGCCCTTTTCAGTTCCCAAAGCATTTATTGATGGATTGATCACCAAATTGGTCTATTTAGTGGAAAGAGGCACTCTTTCGTTATAGGGGATTAAATCGAGAAAGATGGGCGCTGGTGGTGGGTTCCAGTTTGGTCATGCTTTCTGATCCCTAACTACAGAGCTGGATAAGAAAGTGCATCAGTTAGATGTGAAAAAGCATGTGCTGCCTCTCCAAAGTCCAGAAGTGCTTAAAAATTGTGATGTATATAATTCGGAACAATAAATTACGTGCACAAAAGGAGTTTATCATAACATAAAATTAAAAAGTGACAACTTCATCACACAGTTACACTTTTTCCTTTTTTTTTGTCTTTTTTTTTTGATTTTGTCCTTTTTTGTTTCATTTTTCATTTCTGTTTTTGTTTTTTTATGGAGGGTTGGGAGAGGGCAGAGATTTTGTCCACTGAAGATTAATCACCCTCAATGATATATAAATTAGAAAAAATATCAGCAGCAAGACTCTCTGGAAATAGATTCTGTTTGATGTAGTTAGTCTGTCTTTTCTGTTTTGCCCTCTTTCACGGCTGCCTCTGAAGTTTTCCGCAGGGGGGCTTTCTCCGAGGTGCTATGTCCTTGGCCAGAATCTGCCGCTCCACCATTTTTGTGAGTAGTGTGCTTTTCCAAGTAGTTCAGCATTTCACTGAGGACTGTTTGGAAAGTGCTTAGGGCTGCACATATTGCTGGGGTCCCAAAGCCATGAGTGATCAAACTGGAAATGAGAAACAGTAGGAAAAAGAGATGAGCAATTTGCAGTGTGATATGGGATAACAAATCATCCCTCCCTCCCCATTCAATCTGGAACATTACATTAAAAAGCTTTATTGTGTTCCTAAACGGTGCCAAGCATTGTGGAAGGCAGACGCAAGTCAATGTATTGCTCTGAATGATGAGAAATTTAGGTCTATTTGTTATAATATGTCATTAATAGCCTCGATTTGTTGTTGTTTAGTTGCTGAGTTGTGTCCCACGCTTTTTTGACCCCCATGGACTGCAGTCCGCCAGCTTCCTTTATCCATGGGATTCCCAAGGCAAGAACGCTGGAGTGGGTTGCCATTTCCTTCTCCAGGGGGTCTTCCTGACCCAAGAATTGAACCTGTATCCCCTGCACTGGTGGGTTCTTTACCATTGAGGCACCAGGGAAACCCTGATAGACTTGGTAGGCACTAAATATTAGCAATTCCAAGTGTTTGACACATGCCTTGACTCTGAGTCTCTATATCATTAAGAAAGCCAGTAAATACAACTTTCTATTGTGAGAATCATTGCTTTTAAGAATGGCACATACACTTACATAAGCAGAGACCATACAATAAGAGACCAAAAGTGGCTGAGTGTGCCTGATGGTTAGTTGTTCCTCTAACTTCATTCTTCTTTTCTCCAAAGTTACGAAGTTTTATCTGAGCATAAGTATCCTGCTAGAGGCCACATTCCCAAGCTTCCCTTGCAGGTAAGTTGGACCCAGGACTAACCTTTCCACAACAGACCAAAAGAAGTGATGTTTGCAATTCCCATCTGCTTAAAATGAAAGGTACTGCCCTCTATTTTCTCTCAAAATAGCCATGCAGCTGTGCAGATATGAACGGAACATGATGGCAGAAATCTACTCACCTCCTGTCTCCTATCTCTTTTTCGGGGTTTCAGCAGGTAACTAATTCACTAACAACCATAACTAATGAGCCATGTAGGGAGGGCTGTGGCAACCTCAGCACTGGTAGACCATCCAACCGTAACAAACATCCTCTCTAGTTGAACAAATACCTAAGCATAGACTCACTCTTTCTGCAAACAGAACCCACCCAGATTATTCACTTGTGTCTGTTGTTCCTGAAGTGACATTGTAGGTTGCTCCCCATTACTCATATCTTGTAAAATATAGAAAAATGTGTTTGATGTACATCTTGCACATGTTGTTATATCCATTTATCTATAAATAACATAGCAGATAAATGGTACATTTGATAAATTAAGTCATTAACTGCTTACAAGCCCTAGTTGTTACAGTTATTGTGACACTGTGCTTAGTTGCTCAGTTGTGTCCAGCTCTTTGTGACCCCATGGACTGTAGCCCTCCAGGTTCTTCTGTCAATGGGGATTCTCCAGGCAAAAATACTGGAGTGGGTTGCCATGCCCTCCTCCAGGGGATCTTCCCAACCCAGGGATTGAACCCAGGTCTCCTGCATTGCAGGCAGATTCTTTACCAGCTGAGCTACCAGGGAAGCCCATTGTGACATTAGCAGTTTTAAAATCAGATAGTACTATCCTTCACAATATGTTGATTTGCTAGTTATCCTTCTTAGGGTATGTAATCTTAAGGGACAAAAATAACAAGCTGTTAAAATATTGCAAATGATGAATTTAGGATCAAGGCGGCTACTGATATGCCTCAATGGTGATAATAGTAAGATCGAGTACAAGGAGTTGTTGCTTACATTAATACATGCAAAGGAGTCTGGAGGATGCCAGACTGTTAGGAAGTGTTTCAGCAAATAGTAGAAATTGTTGGCTGTGGGATGTTCATGGTGAGGGTGAATTTTTCTGCATGTCCATTATATTTTACAGATTGCTACTATCTTTCATGCTGGCATTTTACAAAGCCTACCCTATGCCTAAGTCATAACTAACATACATTAAAAAGAAAAAAACCAAACAAACAGACCTCAGTCATCAGTTATTTAGAAAACAAGACTGGTTAATGCTTGGGCAACTATATACACCAAAGTTTGCCTTTTATGAGTAAGGCATCACTGTTGTTGAAGCATATACGTACACATATCTCACAATGCTGAACAGGAAAACTGACTTTGGCTCCATTTCTACAGTGATAACAGTTAGAGGGAAATCCAAATGTTTTAGAACTATCAATCAGAAGATGGAACATAAATGGAGTTGATTAAAGTGGTAGAAGAATTAATCATGGCGGCAACCACATAAAGAACAAATGAGGCCATCTATTAACATGTAGATGCTTGGTCCTGAGCTCAAACTATTGGGTTGACCAAAAAGTTCGTTCAGCTTTTTCCATAGGCTGTTATACATGCTAACGGGATACCTCTTTTCTCATGCTTTATTCCTGTTCAGGGCTCCTTGTACCATTGAAAGTGAAAGTGAAAGTCACTTAGTCATGTCCAGTCTCTGACCCATTGTGACCCCGTGAACTGTAGCCCACCAGGATGCTCTGTCCATGGAATTCTTCAGGCAAGAATACTGGAGTGGGTTGCCATTTCCTACCACAGGGGATCTTCCTGACCGAGGGATCAAACCAGGGTCTCCTGCACTGCAGGCAGATTCTTTACCCTTTGAGCTACCAGGGAAGCCCATTAGATGAATTTATTTTCCTCTCTATTGCCATATCTTCTCAGTTTTGACTCCTCTTTCAGAAATTACAGAATTTAGTTCCACTTGGGTAAATATTAAGGTTAGTAGCCAATATTTGAGTCCTGACCATATGCCAGGCTGTGTTCTAAGTGCTTTCTTCTGCACTTCTGATATAATCTGGGCAATAACTCTAATTATTATCATGTCCATTTTACAGGTGAAGAAACAGATACTCAGGCATATTAAATAATTTGCCTGAGAAATTCTGTATTGGCTCTGTGCTTATTTACATTCCTCTCAGGCTGTGGGTGTGTTTATGACTTCATTTTAAGAAATCAGTCTGTTGGCTGTTTTTAGTCAACTTCTTTAACTGAGCTTTGTTCTATGGGTCGGCTTGTAGCCTGAAAGATCACTCTTACTCATTTCCTGTTTAAGACCAGGATTCTAAAAGGCCAACTACAAGAACTTCCCTGGTAGTCCAGTGGCTAAAACTCTGCTCCCAATGCAGGGGGCCTGGGTTTGATCCCTGGTCAGGGAACTAGATCACACTTGCTACAACTAAGCGTTCCATGCCTCAACTAAAGATCCCACACACAGTAATGAAGCTCTAAGATCCTGCACACCACAACTAAGACCTGGTACAGCCGAATACATAAATAAAAATAAATATAAAAAAAAACTTTTTAAAGGCCAAGTACAAAGTAGATGGGTCTATATAAATGCTCTACTTCTCCATGTTGAGAAGAGTCATTGCCATAATGAAAGATTCTCAGGTTGGCATCCCTCCTTGGCTGATGGTCTTCCTTGCTTCTAAAATATGTACCTGGTCTTTTGTAAGCTGCATTGTCTCATGTGCCCTGGGTTGAGAACTCTTTGCACATAGTCTTCACACTGCCTTTGACCTTAGGCACTGTGTAATTTGTGGGAAGTTATGTAGCCTTGTAAGATGGTCTGATGAAAACATCTGCAAATTTGTTTCCAGCTCTAAGCTGCAGTTCACTGGTATAATGCTTATGGTGCACTTCTTAAAACCAAGGACATGACAGAAGGTTATGGACATTGAAAAACCACTTAGCTCAACAGAGAAGTCTAAAACTCTGAAATATTCAATGTAAGGAAAGGAAGGATCCGAAGTGTTATCTTCAAAACAAAAAATATAATGCAAATGTTAATTTCCTTGATTTCACATTACCTGCACATCAAAAAATATGCATGGAACACTACATAGGATAATGCTAAATGCAAAGTATAGCTCTGTTCTAGCAGTGTTCAGTGAGGTTTATGAATCCAAATAATTAAAGTAATCTGATACTGTATGAGAATCACAGAACAAAGTGTAAAAGCACAGGATGATTAAAAGAATTTCTGGGGACGTCATGTTTTCTTTTGGCCCCAACCATTTCAGAAAAATAGGTCTATCTCTCATTCACAGTGACACACAAAAAGGAGAAAAGGAATAATGTAGAGTCTACAGAAAAACAGAAAGATGAGGATGACTTTCAGTCCTAGACAGAAAATAAAGTCATGGGTAAGGTAACACACCATAGTCAAATCTTCAAAATCTTTGATAAGGCCATTTTTTTGCCCTTACAAATATTTTTTAGCCATAGATTTAACACTTAGGTTATATTTGGCATTTGCATCTATTTTTATCAAATTAATATCAGAGAGCATTTCACAAGTAAATATTACCTGGGCTAAGTAGCAGCCATGATGGCTTGGAGTAGGTTATCAAAATATAAAAGTCTTTATAAATTCATATTCATGTAAAAGTTTGTCCTCAAGTAGACAAGTGAGAAAGACAATCAACAATGTGCTAGATGTATCATCTTCATGACACATTTAACACATTTTGCTCGACCCTGGAAGACAACACAAAGGTTGTATCAGCTCTCTTAATGTATTTGCATTTTACTGCTCTCCTTTCGTCACTCTTTATAATCATATGTTCAATTAGTCTATTTTTGAAAGGCTTATCTCTTCTCTATCCTTAAACCTACAATGATCATTCCCACTTGTGTTTGTTTATCCTCCCCTTTTTGTTTCCAGCCAATCTAAAAACCACTCACCCTTCAAAGCTCCTTGGATAATATTGGAAAAAGGAGTCAGTTTCCTGGTCCCCTGATTAATACATTGAAAAGGATGTGCTTCTACCAAAGGACAGAAACTTGCAAAAGTGATGAGAAAACTTAACTTGAATTCTGAAGAGAAAGGAGTAACATTCTCCACCCTACCCACTCCCCCCAAAATATAAAACTAGAGCCCAGAGAACACAATGAAACAAAATAAGTGAGGGCAAGATCTCACCATCAAACAGGAAGCTATATGGAGCCATATCAGCTACAGCATAAGTGATCATCCAAGTTTAAACTTCGACCATGCCCGAAAGGGCAGTCATGGAGGTCCTCCAGTGCCGGCAGGAGGGCCTGGGCTCCTCTGGCTCCAAAGAGAACAGCAGCCTCCAGGTTCTGCCCTTGCCCTCAGGCTTCTAGAGACTTCTCAAAGCTATTCCTCAACTCTGGGACCCTTCCTTCCACTCTGTGTACATAAGCTGTGAGCAGACACCAGCTCTCATGCATACACACGTGTCTGCCCAATGCTGGGGAAGATGGGCTCGTGGCTTCCTCCAGGCAGCCCTCAACCCATCACTCCCTGCAGGGCCTCAGCGTTCGCACATACCTTGCTTGAGGCCTGAGCCTTCCTGCTCTCAGCACCCTGGGCTGGGGGCTGCTCCTAGGCCGGGCCCTGATCTCCCTTCTGCCTCTGGCTGGGTTGCCTGCCCTGGCCAAGTAAGTTCTGACAGTGCCTCCCCTTCCTGGGGCCTCCAGGAAAAGTATTTTTACACCTCTCTCTCTCTTCCTTTTTTATTCAACTTGTTAATAAAGAGCTTGTAGTGAGAAAAAAATTTAATATAAGATTTAGTATATTAATATAAAATCTATATTAATATATATTTTAATGTAAGTGGCAAATAAGATGTTAAATGTATCTCCAACAATCTGTGGCTTGAATTCTTACCGTAAACTGGTAATCAAATGTGAGAGTCTAGCCTTCAAAAAAAACCAAAATAGAACCAAGCCACCAGCCAACAGCAACAGCAACTAAAACAAGCAGGACTGAGCCAGGGCACTAGTATTGCCAACCTACACTCTACCTGACATTGTCTGGTTGCCGCCATTTGGGTGTTTCTCACTTCCAGGAGGCAGAGTCTTGCGGGAGAGGAGGCAGGACTTCCATGTATGGAACAATTGAGTTAACGAAGACTAAAGTTTCCATGATGAAAGTGAAAGAGGAGAGTGAAAAAGCTGGCTTAGAGCTCAACATTCAGAAAATGAAGATCATGGCATCTCGTCCCATTGCTTCATGGGAAATAGATGGGGAAACAGTGGAAACAGTGTCAGACTTTATTTTTGGGGCTCCAAAATTACTGCAGATGGTGACTGCAGCCATGAAATTAAAAGACGCTTACTCCTTGGAAGAAGTTATAACTAACCTAGATGCATATTGAAAAGCAGAGACATTACTTTGCCAACAAAGGTCCGTCTAGTCAAGGCTATGGTTTCTCCAATAATCATGTATGGATGTGAGAGTTGGACTGTGAAGAAAGCTGCGCGCCAAAGAATTGATGCTTTTGAACTGTGGTGTTGGAGAAGACTCTTGAGAGTTCTTTGGATTGCAAGGAGATCCAACCAGTCCATTCTGAAGGAGATCAACCCTGGGATTTCTTTGGAAGGAATGATGCTAAAGCTGAAACTCCAGTACTTTGGCCACCTCATGCGAAGAGTTGACTCATTGGAAAAGACTCTGATGCTGGGAGGGATTGGGGGCAGGAGGAGAAGGGGACGACCGAGGATGAGATGGCTGGATGGCATCATTGACTCGATGGGCTTGAGTCTGAGTGAACTCCGGGAGTTGGTGATGGACAGGGAGGCCTGGCGTGCTGCGATTCATGGGGTCGCAAAGAGTCGGACACGACTGAGCGACTGAACTGAACTGAACTGAAAGTTTCCTTGGTTTCATCCAGGAGTCTCTGCTACCTCAGCCTGTAGAATTTAATTTTTTGGTTGTGCTGGGTCCTCACTCCAGGCACACAAGCTTAGTTGCCCTGAGGTATGTGGTATTTAAGTTCCCTGACCCGGGGATCTGTGTCCCCTGCACTGGAAGGTGAATTCATAACCACTGGACCACCAAGGAAGTCCAAGACCCGTAGTTTGAATTTCTGTTCCAAGAATGAGGAAGAGGAACAATACAGAGACAGGCTTAGGTGAGGGAAGTACTATGTTAGCAAGTGAAAGATTAAATGGTAATTAAGATACTTTGCTTTCTTTTCAAAGAGGTTAATCTTTAAAACTGGCAAGGGTATTAGTGGAACTGCAACTTTTTTTTTTAAGTATAGGAAACTCCTATTTAAAGATAAAGAAAACATAGGTGTTTGTTTCTGAGACACTCGAGTGGCTGAGTAATCTTTGAAAAATCATAGAAGATGGAACAGAAGTAGTGAAGTAGAATACTCCAATACACTGGCCACCTGATACGAAGAGCCAACTCATTAGAAAAGACCCTGATGCTGGGAGAGATTGAGGGCAGGAGGAGAAGGGGATGACAGAGGATGAGATGATTGGATGGCATCACTGATTCAATACACACGAGTGTGAGCAAACTTCGGAAGATAGTGAAGGACAGGGAGGCCTGGCGTGTTGCAGTCCATGGGGTTGCAAAGAGTCAGACACCATGAGCGGCTGAACAACAAATACCTTAATAATAAAGAAGGAGGGGAAAGAGACAGATTTTAGAAATTCTAGGTTATTAAATTACATTAGTCCCATGGTAAATTTCTTATAATGAGATATTTTTAAAAATCATGTATACCTAGTTTGAATTTACATACAGTAATACTAATCCTTTTTAGGGATATAGTTTGTTGAATTTTGACAAACTTACAAAGTTGTGTCGTGACTACCATTACCCAAAACATTTTCTTGTGATTCGTTTTCGTCAACAACACTTTCCTCACCCCAAGATCCTGGGAGTCAGTGTTCTAATTTCTATCTATATAGTTTTTACTTTTCCCCTGAATGTCATATAAATTGGATCATGAAGTCTACATTCTTTTATCACTGGCTCTTTTCACTTTGCCTAATAATTTTGGGATTCACTCAGATTGTGGTGTTTATCAATAGACGATTTCTTTTTACTGCTGGTAGGTTTTCCATTAAATGGAATTATTGCAACTTGTTCATGTAATGAATACATCTAAGGGGCTAATATTTTTTAAAAATATAAGTGATCACTACAGTACTGCATGGGTTCAGTAATAATAATTGAGTTAACAAAAGCTAAACGTTCCTCAGTTTCCAGTGGAATGCCGCAAGACTTTCTCATTAATCCTACTCTGCTCCACATCTTAATTGACAATGTGATTGACAGCGTCATGGATTTGTAACTTAATGGCTGGCATTAGAATAGAGAGGAAAATTGCTGCATTGGATAACAGAACCAAAGTTCTGAAATACCTTTATGTGGTAAAAAGCTTAGTTGGTGGGCTAAATCAATGATGTGAAATTTAGGAGAGATTAAGGAAAACACATCCACTTGCAGTATACTGAGAAAAGGAGACAGCTGACTCGAGCAATTTCCAGGGAAAAGGCTCACCAAACAGTAAGTCAAACCAAAAAACGAGGGTCAAAATGTGAAGTTTGGATGCTAGCTAGTCAGGTTTATAACCACATTCACCTTGAACTATTTCGAAGTAGATTCCAGCTCATTGATTTAATTTTCCCATGACAATTTCACACCGAGGAGCAGACAGGTTTTGACAACCACCTGCTGAGAAAACCCAGATTGCTGTAGTTTACAGCACCTGATGTTCTAGAAAATGTAACTTATATTTAACACTCATCTTCTTAATTTTACTCATGGTTTTTAAAACCCCTATTTTGCTAGACCTTTTAATTGACATTCTCTAGAGCATCTTTCTGCCACATAAACCATCTTCAAATTGGCTCCGTTTAGGAAGGTTGGTAACACTTTGCTGGATCCAGAGGTGAAACTCTACTTTTGACATTGCCCCTAGTGTTAAAATATGCTCACATCTCAGCAATGGGAGAGATACCAAATGGTAGAACCACCTTTTCTAGGGAGACTCTGTGTTAGTGTATGCACACATGTACACACAATTGACTTATACTGTTTTTATTGACCTGAACACATACTACAGAGACAGATTTTAATTTTTTAAAGCAAAATATATTGCAACAGTTCAAATTGTACTCTCTGTTAATGAGATTAAAAATGAAAAAATTGAGGGACTTCCTGGTGGTCCAGTGGCTAAGACTCCGAGTTCCCAATGCAGGGGGTCTGAATTCGATCCTTGATCAAGGAACTAGATCCCACATGTCTCAACTAAGAGTTTGCATGCTGCAACTAAGACCCAGCACAGCCAGATAAAGAAATAAACATTTTTTTAAAAAAGAAGAAATTGAGGAAAAATGAAAGCAGTCATAGAGGATAGTAGAGAAGAGATTGTTGCTTGAAAAATAATAAATTGTTATTCTTTATTCCTTCTCCCTGTGCAATTTTCTAATAAGACGTTATTAACAACCCATCTTTAACTCCAGCAGTATTTATGTTTATAAACTACTTGACATTAATCATGAGGAATTATCAGGAGACTTCTATATAATAGAAATTTCACAAACTCCCTGTGATCTCTGGCTAAATGAATACTTTTTGCTTGTGGCTAAATCCTTACGTATTTATCTTTAAAATCTCCAAAGCTTCAGTGCTTATTTGGAATATAGGTTAATAAGGATTCTGAATAAACATCTACCAGAGGAACAAGTAAATATAGTTTACATTTCAACAGCCTTGCTGTCCGCTAGAGACATGTTACAAAGCTTTTACCATAGTGCCCTAATTGTCCTTCAGAAATGCTTCATCATTACTTTAATTGATTTGTCTAAACTAATTTAAATTTAGCTACTAAGGTAATTTTCTAAAGCATGGCCTAAAGCAAATTTCTATGGAATCTTCCCCTGAATTTTTCCTATCTTGGCAAGAGTTGGGCCTGGCACATGAAAAGACAGATCAACACCACTAATATTAGAGAAATGCAAATCAAAACAACAATGAGACATTACCTCACACTTTTCAGAATTGCTATCAAGAAAAAGTTTGCAAATAATAAATGCTGGTGACGATATGGAGAAAAGGAAAACCTTATACATTGTTGATAGGAACAGAGCTTGGTAGAAAACCGTATAGAGGTTTCTCTAAAAACTAAAAACAGAGCTATGATATGATCCAGCAACTCCACTCTTGAGAATATATCCAGAAAGAAATGAAAGTACTAATACAAAAAGATACATGTATGCCAATGTTCACAGCATCGTTATTTACAATTGCCAATATATGGAAGCAACTCAACTGTCCATCAACAGATGAATTTACGAAGAAGATGTGGTATAGGCACTGCAGGAAAAAATAAGGTCTGCCCTTTTAAGCAATGTGACTGAACTTAGAGAATATCATGCTTAGTGAAATAAGTCAGAAAAAGACAAATACTGTATGAAATCACTTATATGTGGAGTCTAAAAAGCAATACAAATAAATGACTGCTGCTGCTGCTGCTAAGTCGCTCAGTCATGTCCGACTCTGTGCGAGCCCATAGACGGCAGCCCACCAGGCTCCTCCGTCCCTGGGATTCTCCAGGCAAGATCACTGGAGTGGGCTGCCATTTCCTTCTCCAATGCATGAAAGTGAAAAGTGAAAGTGAAGTCGCTCAGTCGTGCCTGACTCTTAGCGACCCCATGGACTGCAGCCCACCAGGCCCTCCATCCATGGGATTTTCCAGGCAAGAGTACTGCAGTGGGATGCCATTGCCTTCTCCAAATAAATGACTATAACAATACAAAAACAGACTCACAGATATAGAAAACAAACTACTGGTTACCAGAGGGCAGAGGGAAGGGGCGAGGGGCAGGTTAGGGTTATAGGATTAAGAGATCCGATCATTATGCCTAATAGATAAGCAATAAGGATATACTGTATAGCACAGGGAATTATAGTCATTATCTTATAATAACATTTAAAAAAGTCTACTGAATCACTGTGTTATATACCTGAAACTAACATAGGACTGTAAGTCAACTGTACTTGAATTTTAAAAAAAAGTTGGGCCTGAGGTCTGACATATCCTTTCTACCTACTAAGTAAACATTCTCTAATGGCAGAAAGTGAAGAGGAACTAAAGAGCTTCTTAATGAAAGTAAAAAGAAGAGAGTGAAAAAGCTGGCTTAAAACTCAACATTAAAAAAGTAAGATCATGGCATTTGGTCCCATCACTTCAGAGCAAATAGAAGGGAGAAAATGAAAGCAGTGAGAGATTTTATTTTCTTGGGCTCCAAGCTATGAAATTAAAAGACACTTGCTCCTTGGAAGGAAAGCTATGACAAACCGAGACAGCATATTAAAAAGCAGAGACATCATTTTGCTGACAAAGGTCCATATAGTCAAAGCTACAGTTCTTCCAGTAATCGGGTACAATGTGATAAGTGAAGCCGCTCAGTCGTGTCCAACTCTTTGCAACCCCGTGGACTGTAGCCTACCAGGCTTACTCTGTCTATGGGATTCTCCAGGCAAGAATACTGGAGTGGGTTACCATTTCCTTCTCCAGGGATCTTCCTGACCCAGAGATCAAACCCGGATCTCCCGCATTGGAGGCAGACGCTTTAACCTCTGAGTCACCAGGGAAGATATACAATCTTCCCTGTACAGTGTGATAGTTGGACCATAAAGAAGACTGAGCACCAAAGAACTGATGCTTTCAAACTGTGGTGCTGGAGAAAACTCTGAGAGTCCCTTGGAAGGCAAGGAGATCAAAGCTGTCAATCCTAAAGGAACTCAACCCTGAATATTCATTGGAAGGACTGATGCTGTAGCTGAAGCTATAATACTATGGCCACCTAATGTGGAGAACCGACTCACTGGAAAGGACCCTGATACTGGGAAAGATTGAAGGCAAAAGGAGAAGGGAGTGGCAGAGGATGAGATGGTTAAATAACATCATCGACTCAATGGACATGAATTTAAGCAAACTCTGCAAGATAGTGAAGGATAGAGGAGCCTGGCGTGCTGCAGTCCATTGGGTCACAAAGAGTCATATAAGACTCAACAACTGAATAATAACAACAAGCAAACACTAATTTAACAAGATTAAAAGGAAAATGAAAGTCTCATTACTATGTGCCACTGAAGACTGCCTCACTTAGTTGTGTCCAACAACCAAGGACAGATTTTTTTGGCTTTCTTTTGAGAAACAAAAAGCTGGACGTAGTAGATACTATTATGCTACAAACTAGAAGAATGAAATTCGAGAGGAAATATCCTGGGGCTTTCCTGGTGGTCCAGTGGTTAGGACTCTTATGCTTCTACTGCAGGGGGCACAGGTTTGATCCCTGGTTGGGGAACTAAGATCCCGTAAACCACACAGCCAAACAAAAAACAAAAGTCAAAAAGAAAAAGAAAATTATCATTTAGATAATTAGAGCAAAACGATTTTATTTTACCAAACTTTAACTTTCTATCTGGAAAAGTTTTGGTGTCTATAAAGGTTGAAATAGTTTGGGCTACTCCTATTATTTTGTTATGTTGCATCCTTCCAATGTGTGCTTGGTCTCATGTATCTTTGATTTCCTGCATAGCTTACGGATGCCACTGTCACCAACCTCAGTTCTGCTTTCTGGCCTCCGGGAGGCATGCAGGTAGCAAGATTTAAAGGGAAGATAAGTCTTCTTTTCCTTCTCTCCTGGATTATTCAGTGACTGCAGGTTTGGGTCCAACTGTAGCCCGAGGCTCAGTCTGTACTCCTCACTAAGTTTTAGGTGGCAGCTGGAAAAATGCCTCCTTCCACTCGTGAGAAAAGCCATGAGGGCAGGAGGCTGGGAAACAGCCACTGGAGAACACCAGCAAAGGATTGTGGGGCTTCTCTGCAAAACCTTAGCTCTTTTCAGAACCATGAGGGGAAGATGCTTCATGTCTCCTGAATATAGGTCATGGAGAGAGACCTCAGCCTGGGAAAAGCAGCTGGGGCCTTTGCACCCAGAGCTGCTTGATGACACCTATCCTTTGTAGCCTAACTGGCAGAGGAAGCAGACAAAAAGGAAACTGGCTGACTGTGCTTATTGTCTACATAAATTATATTATCCCATAGGCCCAAGGGCTTTTAAAATGGAGGCTGACTGAGGTGCATAATTAAGGTGTATGGTTCTCTGGTAGTGAGGAATCCTTATAGTCCACTCATTAGCCAGGCCTGTCAGCACTCACAAATGTTCTGTGCTTCCTTTGGGTGCTGGTTCTCAACCCTGGATACATGCAAAAATCACCCAGGGACCTTATTTAAAAAATGCCAGTGGTCTGGATGGGAGGGGAGTTTAGGGGGAAAATGGATACATGTACATGTATGTTCATTGCTGTTCACCTGAAACCATCACACTAGTCTCCTATATGCTGAACCGAATACTCCACTAAAGTGTTATCAAATGACCTTCAATAGATGTCTGTATGTTCAGATCTCTTGCAGCATTTGGTTTGGGGCCATGCACCTTAGGAAGCAGGCTTCCCTGGTGGCTCAGTCAGAAAAGAATCTGCCAGCAATGAAGGAGACCTGGTTCGATCCTTGGGTCAGGAAGGTCCCTTGGAGGAGGAAATGACAACCCACTCTAGTATGATTGCTTGGGAATTCCCATGGACAGAGGAGCCTGGCTACAGTCTATGGGGTCGCAAGAGTTGGACACGACTGAGTGACTAAACCACCACCACTTTATGAAGTATAATAAATGTTGGCAACTGATTTACACTTTAATTTCCTGCTTAACATTAAATGAAGGTAAGTAATCAATGTAGATTCACAAAAGAAAGGCATCGTGGTTTCACTTGCCTGCTAAGGAAAACAGTTCTCTGTTTTATTTTTTAGTCTATATTTCTTTCTATTGAAAGTTTTACTTCAAGGGAAATGGATTTTTTTTCTCTTATGTAAATACAGACTCTCCTTTTTAACTTAAGTAGTGAATAAGACTTGACCACTTACAGGTATGTTTTTCTTTGCAGTTGTGAGTGTAAATACCTTTTTTGAGTTTACGTTTTAAAGTTTAATTTCAGCCTTACAAAAAGGAATTTAAGTTTGCAAAGCATAAGATTTTTTTTCATTCACAATTCAGGCCTATTATTTCCGATATCCTTAAATAAAATGGTCTTCGAAGTTGCCTTAACTGGCAAAACATCCTCAAGGAGGCCTAATGATTCTATTTCTTAAACCCAAGCTTAGTCATGTAATTTATTTTATGATGTTTTTCTTTGGGGATTGGAGGTTGGAGATTTAACTGAAATTTAAATCGAAATTACTTCTCTTCTGCCATTAAAAATGCTTTCACACGATTAATAAAATAGCCCCTCCTGATTAACCTACCCCATCATTTTTCCATCCCGAGAAAATTTAAAAATAAAAGCAAACAATAAAAATAGTATACATCTTCGGCTCCTGGGAGAGGAAGACCAAACGTGCTCACATGTAGTAGAGACACATATCCTATCTTCCACGTGTCGCCAAGCCAGAGCACTCGGGAAACACTAGTCGACTGGAGCACATGTTATGTGTGGAATACAAGAGAAGGAAGATGAATAGCCCAGAAAGAGAAAACGCAGAGAGACATGAGAGCTGCCTTCAGAAACTGGAAGGGAAACAGGATTAAACTGACTCTGTAGGGCCCCCAAGGAGTGGGATGTTAGGAAGACAGATGTTGCCTCAGTAGAAGGAAGGCATTTCTAATAGAGCTGTCAGAGCTAGAAGGGATGCTGAGGCAAGAAAAGAGCTGCCTATCGTGGGAAGGTTTTCAGCCTGGAATGGGTGACAACTTGACAGGATGTTGGAGGGACGATCCAAATGTTGAAGGAGAGTGGGCAGCTTGAGGGGCCTTCCAACGCTGAGAATCAATGATGAAAATTTAATCAGCAGCAAACACAGATATCTAGGAAGCCTAGGCATTTCTTATTTCCAAGTGTTACGGGATTTGTAGGAAGATCTATTTCTAAGAAGATGTGATATCAGTATACTTTGTGACCCAAACAGAAGAATTTAAGTACATTGATCATTTCACTTCCCCAGCCCATGGTTCAATTAAAATACTATAGTCCTGGGAAGGAACCAAGGGAGAATACATACAAGACCTAACAGAGTTAGTATCATAATCTACATTTAGTAAAATATTTATTGGGCACATACGAGTGCTAGGAGCTTCCCCAGTGGCTCAAGCAGTAAAGAATTTGCCTGCAATGCAGGAGACACGGGTTCAATCCCTGGGTCGGGAAGATCCCCTAGAGAAGGAAATGGCAACCCACTCCAGTACTCTTGCCTGGAGAATCCCATGGACAGAGGAGCCTGGCGGGCTACAGTCCATAGTGTCGTAAAAGATTTGGACACAACAGAGCATGCACACACATTCATTCATTCATTTACTTACTGTGGATCTAAAGAGGAAATCCTTCAAGTATCTGCTGTATAGCACAGGGAACTATACTCAATATTTTATAATAACTTATAAGGGAAAAGAATCTGAAAAAGGACATATATGTATGTGTAACTGAATCACTGTGCTGTACACCTGAAACTAACATGATTGTAACTCAACTGCACTTCAACTATAAAAGTATTTACAGTAAAAAAAGAGAAGAAATCCTTTCCGAATTACCCCAGGGAACTACCTGCACTCTGCTTAACCCTCTATTATAAGCTCCCTCTCTTATATTTTATAACTTAGTATGTTCTTAAAGATGGGACAATTCTTTAGCCATCTTTGTACCACCTGCCATTAGCATGGGAAAATAAATACAAGAAAAAATAAAATAGGCTCCCAAGGTGGGTGTTGAGAAAGAAAACAACCTTGTTTTCTGATAGGCTGTTTTCTCTAAACTACGTATTAGAAAGGGCTTCCCGGGTGGCTCAGTCAGTAAAGTCTGCCAGCAATGTGGGAGACCTGGGTTCAATCCCTGGGTGGGGAAGATCCCCTGGCGAAGGAAACAGCAACCCACTCCAGTATTCTTCCCTGGAGAATCCCATTAGAAACAGTCTAACTTCCTCCCTTTATGTTGTTTGCTGTGTTTTCACTTGACTTCAGATTCAAGGATATTATGAGAACATAAGAACAAAGAAGGGCAAAGTAATTAATTTCTTGAGCTCTCCAAGAAGGGAATCCCTATCATTTCAGAAAATCAGGGTTTTGTTTTCTATCTGAATGGTGTCTGTAGAGGTGCCTGCAGATTTTTATCAATCGTCTTCCTCCTTCCCGTAGGTGTTGTGGTGTCTGCTATGTTCTCTAAAGCAATATACACTTTGGATGGCACTCAGTAAATTACAAATAACGAATAAACCTGCCTCCTGTCATTTTGATAGAAACAAGCAGCATTCCAGGCTGTGAGTCAATCAGCAGAAGGGTCACTGCTCTGCCCACAGTTTCCCAGAGCACTCTGATATGTCAGCTACCACAGAAAACTGGAGGTAGTTATTTGGGCTTCACAAGGCCAGTTCATTTCCTAGCTCTACCTGGACACATTCAATCTGTTGAAAGTAAGCCAGAGTTCTCCAGATATCAAAGCAGCCACCCTGAAAGGTATAATTCAAGAAGTTCGCATTGGGAAGGAGATTTTGATCAAATAAAATAGTGTAGCACAACTTGATGCTACTAGTTAGCGTTGTCTCTATGCCTGTCTAATTACACTGCCTCCTTACTTCTTTCCCAGCCAGCACTCAGCAAAAACAGTGGAAATCAGTCTCTCCCAATGGACTGCTTTCAATGTCAGGTGTAATATACTTCCTTTCTAAGTCATTTTTCTCTTGAGCTGATGCTTCTGTCAAAATTAAAGTTACCACTATCAGGAAATTATGAAATAGATACCCTCCACGCTAACACTTGCTACCCAGATTATTAGTAAGATAATAGATGTAGAATTCCTTTAATTCACTAGAGTATAAGACAGAACTTTACATAATTCTCAGTCACTTTAAAAATGAATTAGAATTATTTTTTCTTCTAAGGGAAAAAAAGCTAATAGCCTAGGAATATCCTAGGACTGTGGTTCTTTCAAACTGTCTAACTATGAAAATCAACTTCAGATTTTGCAACTTATACAGATGCCTGACTCCAATCTGAGACTAACCTATTAAATTAGATCTTTAAGAATGTACGTCAGGTTTCAAGATTTTTAAAAAGCTTCAAGAGAAATTCCACTATGAAGCCACATTTAAGATCTACATTTTTAAAGTGTAGAGTCTTTTTCCAAGGTCAGGCAACAAGCTGGACTTTACAGTCCTATTAAACTATTTTATTGTGGCTACTTTTAATAAATGCATAGTAAAAACCAAAAAACACACATTTAAATTCAGTTTACAGCAGGAAAGTTAAATTTGGATTTTAATTAGAAATCTCAACCAGGCTTAAACCCTTTGTTTAAAAGAAAATTCTTTAAGACAGGCAAAAAAGTGAAGTTGGACACATCTTATACTGTATACAAAAATTAACTCAAAATGGATCAAAGACCTAAACACAAGGCTTAAAACTATTAAACTCTTAGAAAACCTACTAGAGGGAAAGCTTCGTGACACTGGAAATGGCAAGGATTCCCTGGATATGACACCAAAATCACAGGCAATGAAAGTAAAAATAGGCAAATTGAACTACATCAAAAACTTCTGTACATCAAAAAATACCACAGAATAAAGAGGCAACCTATAGAGTGGGAGAAAATACAAATCATATGTCTAATACGGGGATTATATACAGATTTATAAAGAATGACAACTGATCAACAAAAAGCAATCATATTTACAAATGGAAAAGGATGTGATAAAAATATTTTTCCAAAGATATCACAGAAATAGCCAACAAGCATACTAAAAGACGCTTAACATCATAAACATTAAGGAAATACAAATAAAACTTCAGTGAAATATCACTTCACACTCATTAGGGTAACTACTACCCACCCCCCAAAATCAAACCACAATGGTAAATAACAAGCGGGGGCCCTGTGCACTGTTGGTGGGAATGTAAAATGGTACACCCACGCTAGAAAACAATATGACATTTTCTCAAAAATTAAAAATAGAACTACCATATGACATAGTGGTTTTACTACTGGACATATATATTAAAAAATTGAAAGCAGGATCTCCAAGACATATTTGTGCATGCATGTTCCCGAGTAGCACTATTCACAGCAGTCAATAAGTGGAAAACCCAAGTACCCACTAATGGATGAATGGATAAACAAAATGTGGTTTATGCATACAGAAGAATACCATTTAGTCTTAAAGGGAAGGAAATTTAACATGTGCTACCACATACATGAGCCTTGAGGACATTATGCAAAGTGAAATAAGCCAGTCACAAAAAGACAAATACTTATCAATTTACTTATACAAAGTATTTAGTCAAATTCATAGAGACAGAAAGTAGAATGGTGGTTGTCACAGGTTGAGGGGAAGGGGAAATTTGTTGTTTAATGATTATGGAGTTTCAGATTTGCAAAATGAAAAAGTCTTGGAGACTGCCTAAAAATGTGACTAGACGGAATACTACTGAATTAGAAATCATTAAGATGGTAAATTTTGTGTTGTGTTTTTTTTTTTTTAAACCACATTTTAAAAAATGATCTAATTTAGGAAATTTGCTATAGGGTAAATCTTGGTTAAGTGATTCCTAGTGTCATACTATCTGCCATTATGAAATCCAGAAGATTTCATCTAAATAAATAATCTGGGATGTAGTTAAAGCAAAATAAATGAAAAAATCTGACAAACATTAACAAAGTACAGTAAATGAGAATTAAAACTTTCTGATGGCAAACTACTCAGCATATAAATAACACCACCAAAATTTTATAGGTGATACTTTTATAAGTAGATATACCAGGTAATGTTGAATGTTTTAAGATATGGTTATACATTTCAAATTGTTTGATTGAGAATCTGCAGCCATACATCCTCTCAAGAGTTTTATACCCAAAATGTAATCTCTCCCTTATTTCTTTAAACTGAGAATAAGGAGGGAGTAATTTACCATACATTTAGCTCTTCTCCAGGAAACATCAGATTAGTTTCCCTGGGTAATTCTAGACTAGACTGTTACTATATTCTGCATGGGTAGAAACCAAACAGCATATAAAACACACTAGAAAATATTCAGCCCAAGTGTAGCAATGAACATTTTCTCTAAAGAGTCCTGAGACAAGCTGGCAGTGACTAAAAATTATTAACAAATCAGCAGATTGTGCCTGTGCTAAGCAAACAAATGGTTGCTGATATTCAGTTTACACATTGATGTGTAGTCTCTTTTGAGCTTGATAAAGAACAGACCACTGTCCAATAAAAGCTGCAACATCTGTGATTGGAAATGACCTAGTAGACATGACAGAGAGGCCCAGTTCTCTGTATTTGAACAGCGAATTCCTTCTTAGAGTAAATTCGCAACTCAACAAACTTCCTTAAATCCAGAATTAAACTTGTATAAAAATTATTAAAGTTTTCAGTTGAACTTCTGTTGAAATTATTTTTTAGTATGCATACAAATAAAAATATGGAAAATATTTGTACAGATATGATAGTAAAACCTTTAAACTTGGATCAGTGGTGCAGTAAACTGTATTATTTATCAAATGCTTACTCTATGTTCATTTTCTCATTTTAGCCCACTGCCACTATATAATGGAGGGGTTCTTATTCTATCTAAGGCTAGAGAAAGATAAGCCTGAGAAGAATACATACATTACCCCAGATAACCCAGATCAAATGTACTAGGGGTCTGGATTTGAAGACAAGTTCTCTTGACTCCAAAATATTTTGCTCTTACCTCTGGGCACTATACTTTCTCCAAGTTTAGCACATTCACCTTCATTAATCCAATTGAATGGTAGGAGAAAAGTCCTGGGAACATATACTACATTTGATTCATTTTTAGAAGATAAATTCTAAGTTTAGTTTCAGACATGTGTCTGTTACATCTTGAGGAGCACTGTGATGCATGAAAACTTAAATATTCTTTTTTGACAATCTCTAAATTGCTGTTGTTTTTCCAGTGGTCATGTATGGATGTGAGAGTTGGACTGTGAAGAAAGCTGAGTGCTGAAGAATTGATGCTTTTGAACTGTGGTGTTGGAGAAGACTCTTGAGAGTCCCTTGGACTGCAAGGAGATCCAACCAGTCCATTCTGAAGGAGATCAGTCCTGGGTGTTCTTTGGAAGGACTGATGCTAAAGCTGAAACTCCAATACTTTGGCCACCTCATGCAAAGAGCTGGCTCATTGGAAAAGACTCTGATGCTAGCAGGGATTAGGGGCAGGAGGAGAAGGGGACGACAGAGGATGAGATGGCTGGATGGCATCACTGACCCAATGGGCGTGAGTCTGAGTGCACTCCAGGAGATGGTGATGGACAGGGAGGCCTGGCGTGCTGCGATTCATGGGCTCACAAAGAGTCGGACACGACTGAGCGAATGAACTGAACTGAACTGAACTGAAATTGCATATAAAATTCCAATTTACTTAAATATCCACTACTTTTATAATGGAATATCCTCTTCAAAGGCATTATAGTCATCGAGAGGTATCAAAAACTTTTTAAAGTTTAATGTATGTTAGTCTTTCCTTAGCATTGTTTTTTTAAAAAACTAAATGATATTAATAAAAAAAGAGGATAAATATTTTAATTGGTGAGAAATACCATGTTGGCATTAGAATTCTAGAGTTTTACAATTGAAAGTCATCTGAAAAATTATCATAATCTTTTTCACATTGCATTCAGGGTATAAATTAATCAGGAAAAATAGTCTATTCTCTTCCCAAGTATCTCAGAAAAATAAAGATATGCTTTCAATAATCCTGGGTTCTTTAAAAGTATCCTGAGTTCTTTAAAATATGTTTTTGTGGTCTAACTTAACCATTAACTGAGGTATACAATTTCTAATTGCAGAGAAATCATTAACATAGTCCTGGAAAAATCAGTCTATGATAGCCTACTAATTTCATCTGTCCATTCAACAATTTATCTAATCAAGATAAAGAACTGCTTAAAGGATTTCAGTATCCTAATCTGAAAGTGTTATTGTTTGAAATAGCAGTGCTCACTCTCAAAGTCACAAGCTCTTTGAAATCACATAAAAATATAAATTTTCCGATCCAAAGTGCTTTGTGCTTTATTTATCTTTACAATTTGATCTCAGATGCTTGGAATTTCAAAAAATTCAGGCAACATCATATAAATATATATGTTATCACTAAATGGAACTGTGGCAGGACTACAAACATGCCTAGGTTAGTAAAGACTGTTTTAACAATTGAAAAGAGAGTCAACAGAGGGGAGAATGGGGGGAAGAGATAGTTAGGAAATTTGGGATGGACATGTACACATTGCTATATTTAAAATGGATAACCAACAAGAACCTGCTGTATAGCACATGGAACTCTGCTCAATGTTATGTGGCAGCCTGGATGAGAGGGGAGTTTAGGGGAGAATAGATACATGTATAAGCATGGCTGAGTCCCTTCACTGCGCACCTGAAACTATCCCAACATTATTAATCAGCTATCCCCCAATACAAAAGAAAAAGTTTTTTTTAAAAAAGGGGAATCCAACCAAATTGGAAAACCAGTCTTACCTGAAATGTGTTAAGTGTCTCTGAATGTCAAGGTCTAGAATTGGAGTGGGTCTGGAGGATCCCAGCGGTGATCTATCTTGGCTCAAGAGGTCTTGAAATTCTTTACAAATTTGTCTACAATGAAAGACTCAAAATTAAGGCTGAACTCTTTAAACAGTGTTTTAATTTCACCACATGATATCTTTCCAAAAGTTTGTTTTCTCTTTTAAAAGAAGGCTTGATAAAATTTCACAAAACAGCCTCTGAAGTTCCATCTACAATATACAGGTGAGGAGGGACAAATTGACAGAATAACACTAAAACATATACATTAACATATGTTAAATAGACAGCCAGTTGGAATTTGCTATAATGATGCAGGGAGTTCAAACCCAGCACTCTGTGACAACCTAGAGGGCTGGGATGGGGTTGGAGGTGAGAAGGAGGTTCAAGAGGGAGGGGACATGTGCATGCACATGGCTGATTCATCNACCCCAGATAACCCAGATCAAATGTACTAGGGGTCTGGATTTGAAGACAAGTTCTCTTGACTCCAAAATATTTTGCTCTTACCTCTGGGCACTATACTTTCTCCAAGTTTAGCACATTCACCTTCATTAATCCAATTGAATGGTAGGAGAAAAGTCCTGGGAACATATACTACATTTGATTCATTTTTAGAAGATAAATTCTAAGTTTAGTTTTCAGACATGTGTCTGTTACATCTTGAGGAGCACTGTGATGCATGAAAACTTAAATATTCTTTTTTGACAATCTCTAAATTGCTGTTGTTTTTCCAGTGGTCATGTATGGATGTGAGAGTTGGACTGTGAAGAAAGCTGAGTGCTGAAGAATTGATGCTTTTGAACTGTGGTGTTGGAGAAGACTCTTGAGAGTCCCTTGGACTGCAAGGAGATCCAACCAGTCCATTCTGAAGGAGATCAGTCCTGGGTGTTCTTTGGAAGGACTGATGCTAAAGCTGAAACTCCAATACTTTGGCCACCTCATGCAAAGAGCTGGCTCATTGGAAAAGACTCTGATGCTAGCAGGGATTAGGGGCAGGAGGAGAAGGGGACGACAGAGGATGAGATGGCTGGATGGCATCACTGACCCAATGGGCGTGAGTCTGAGTGCACTCCAGGAGATGGTGATGGACAGGGAGGCCTGGCGTGCTGCGATTCATGGGCTCACAAAGAGTCGGACACGACTGAGCGAATGAACTGAACTGAACTGAACTGAAATTGCATATAAAATTCCAATTTACTTAAATATCCACTACTTTTATAATGGAATATCCTCTTCAAAGGCATTATAGTCATCGAGAGGTATCAAAAACTTTTTAAAGTTTAATGTATGTTAGTCTTTCCTTAGCATTGTTTTTTTAAAAAACTAAATGATATTAATAAAAAAAGAGGATAAATATTTTAATTGGTGAGAAATACCATGTTGGCATTAGAATTCTAGAGTTTTACAATTGAAAGTCATCTGAAAAATTATCATAATCTTTTTCACATTGCATTCAGGGTATAAATTAATCAGGAAAAATAGTCTATTCTCTTCCCAAGTATCTCAGAAAAATAAAGATATGCTTTCAATAATCCTGGGTTCTTTAAAAGTATCCTGAGTTCTTTAAAATATGTTTTTGTGGTCTAACTTAACCATTAACTGAGGTATACAATTTCTAATTGCAGAGAAATCATTAACATAGTCCTGGAAAAATCAGTCTATGATAGCCTACTAATTTCATCTGTCCATTCAACAATTTATCTAATCAAGATAAAGAACTGCTTAAAGGATTTCAGTATCCTAATCTGAAAGTGTTATTGTTTGAAATAGCAGTGCTCACTCTCAAAGTCACAAGCTCTTTGAAATCACATAAAAATATAAATTTTCCGATCCAAAGTGCTTTGTGCTTTATTTATCTTTACAATTTGATCTCAGATGCTTGGAATTTCAAAAAATTCAGGCAACATCATATAAATATATATGTTATCACTAAATGGAACTGTGGCAGGACTACAAACATGCCTAGGTTAGTAAAACTGTTTTAACAATTGAAAAGAGAGTCAACAGAGGGGAGAATGGGGGGAAGAGATAGTTAGGAAATTTGGGATGGACATGTACACATTGCTATATTTAAAATGGATAACCAACAAGAACCTGCTGTATAGCACATGGAACTCTGCTCAATGTTATGTGGCAGCCTGGATGAGAGGGGAGTTTAGGGGAGAATAGATACATGTATAAGCATGGCTGAGTCCCTTCACTGCGCACCTGAAACTATCCCAACATTATTAATCAGCTATCCCCCAATACAAAAGAAAAAGTTTTTTTTAAAAAAGGGGAATCCAACCAAATTGGAAAACCAGTCTTACCTGAAATGTGTTAAGTGTCTCTGAATGTCAAGGTCTAGAATTGGAGTGGGTCTGGAGGATCCCAGCGGTGATCTATCTTGGCTCAAGAGGTCTTGAAATTCTTTACAAATTTGTCTACAATGAAAGACTCAAAATTAAGGCTGAACTCTTTAAACAGTGTTTTAATTTCACCACATGATATCTTTCCAAAAGTTTGTTTTCTCTTTTAAAAGAAGGCTTGATAAAATTTCACAAAACAGCCTCTGAAGTTCCATCTACAATATACAGGTGAGGAGGGACAAATTGACAGAATAACACTAAAACATATACATTAACATATGTTAAATAGACAGCCAGTTGGAATTTGCTATAATGATGCAGGGAGTTCAAACCCAGCACTCTGTGACAACCTAGAGGGCTGGGATGGGGTTGGAGGTGAGAAGGAGGTTCAAGAGGGAGGGGACATGTGCATGCACATGGCTGATTCATCTTAATGTTTCGTAGAAAATCACATAATATTGTAAAGCAATTATTCTCTTATTAAAAAGAAACATAAAAAAACACACAGATGAGGCTCACAATGGCAACTGTGTCTCAAGTACTATAAGATGATCATTTAAATATATTAAAAAATTTAAATGGAGGTTAAAACATTGCTTTAGTTCTTATATTAGGATATTTGAATATTTTTGATAATTGAATAAACTAATTATAAGCTGGCAAATCAACTGCCTTACTGTGTAAACAATAGAACAAGTTACAATAAAGTTAAAGCTGAGGAAGAAATGACGAAAAAGCAAGTATGGAAAAATTTAGCTTATGCTAAGCAATTCAAGGACATCACACATGAAGCTGTATCGGAGAAGGTTCAGAATTTCAATCTTGATGTTTGATTCTTCTTCTTAACTCACTGACTTAGGAGAGCCTCCAGACTTAAAAACAGGTGACAACTTTGCAGATTTCCTTTAGACAATTATTATATCTTATTATGACAGTTACTGAGTTATTATTTTTATGCTTGATTTCATTCTTATTTAAATTGTTATTTATAAAGCTACAGTAAGAAATATTCTTATTTTTTAAGCAAAATGTCACATTATGAATTATGTAACGCACAAGATGATCTTTGATGAATCATAAATTCTAACTTTATCACTTACGTCATTGTCCTTAAGGACATAAGTTTTTAGCTGATGTCTGAATTTAAAGTTCTGTTTTTCCCTTTGACTATCAATGTTACGCTATCAATTAAAACTCCCTAACTATTCTGCTTTACCCTAACACAGATTAGTGTTAATCATACTGAATTCTAAATTCAGTGATGAGGTTTATTCATGTTTTTCATAAATCAAATAAATGTTTTGTCAGGTACATTTTTTGATTCCCAAAACTGTCTAATTCATTTCTATTCCTCACTTTAAATAATTGTCTAATTAATCAAAATATTTGGTTAATCAGCAAAGCCCTGGGAACTATGAGGAGTTAGAAGGCTAATGGCATTTAACAAACCCTTTGTACAATTGTATATTTGGCAATATAATTAAATAGAACAGAATCTGTTATTCATAGAGGTTAAAAAAAAATGCAAACCAATAAGCCAAGGCAGATCAGTAATTGGGTGTCTCATCTAAAGAACTTTGAATTTTGTATATATTTTGGATACAGTTGTCACAGTCTTGTGAACAAAGGTGAACTAATCAGAATATAATGAATATCCATATAGACTACTTCTTTCAACTTTGAACATTTTATTTGAAAACAACCAGTGCTTTACTACTGGAAAACTTAGAAACTACTCAGAACACATGTTGGATGCACTAATACGTTGCAGAAAGGCATTAATTCCAAAACTCTCCTTACTTCATCTGCTTATATTAATGACTACTTGTATTTAGTACACTTGCTATGACTGCATAGTCTGGTTCTTCAATTCTTCATATGGTCTAAAAAAAGATGGAATGGATACATATAACCACAAAGACAAATTATTTTGTCTGTCTCTTAATTTCTAGATGTTTATAGCCTATCTACTCTTGTATAAAATAAGATAATACTCGATGGACGTGAGTCTGAGTGAACTCTGGGAGATGGTGATGGACAGGGAGGCCTGGAGTGCTGTGATTCATGGGGTTGCAAAGAGTCAGACAGGACTGAGCAACTGAACTGAACTGAACTAATCCAATGTAAGTGGTATGCTTATAAAAAAAAGGAAATTTAGACACACCTACACAATGGGAGAATCTCTGGTTTCTATAAGCTAATGGCTGAGGCTGGGAATAGATTTGTCCCTCATAGTACTCAATAAAGGCTTCCCTGGTGGCTCAGAGGTTAAAGCGTCTGCCTCCAATGCGGGAGACCTGGGTTCGATCCCTGGGTTGGGAAGATCCTCTGGAGAAGGAAATGGCAACCCACTCCAGTATTCTTGCCTGGAGAATCCCATGGACGGAGGAGCCTGGTGGGCTGTAGTCCACGGGGTCGCAAAGAGTCGGACACGACTGAGCGACTTAACTCACTCACTCACTCAGTACTCAATAAGAACCAATGCTGCCATCATCTTGATCTTGAACTTCTAGCCTCCAAAACTATGAGACAATAAGTTGCTGTCACTTAAGACACATTGTTTGTGTTTCTTTGTTATAGGGGCCTTAGCAAACAAATGTACCAATTTTCCTTAAAAAAAAATGATAACATCTAGGTTGCTTCCATGTCCTGGCTATTACAAACAGTGCCGCAATGAACATTGGGGTACACGTGTCTCTTTCAATTCTGGTTTCCTTGGTGTGTATGCCCAGCAGTGGGATCGCTGGATCATAAGGCAGTTCTATTTGCAATTTTTTAAGGAATCTCCACACTGTTCTCCATAGTGGCTGTATGGCTAATTCATGTCAATGTGTAACAAAACGAATACAGTATTGTAAAGCAAAACAAACTAAAAAATAAAAATTAATTAAAGAAAAAAAAATAAAATAAAAAATTAGATATTATTACTCTAAAAAAATAAAATAAAATAAAATAAAAAAATGATAACAAATGCTAAAGAACAGGATCAAATTTAAAATAAATAAATAAAAAATAAGAACAACAACAAGCCCACAAGTAATACCTATTAAGTAACTTTGATTAAAATGAGAACATGGAGAATTTCAATAGAAGTGTGGAATCTGTAATAAAGAAACAAATTAAAATTGTACAGCAGAAAAAAAAACAGTATCTGTTACTAAAAATTCAATGAAAGGGTATAAAAGAAGATTGGTGACAGGAATACAGGTCAGTGGGAAATGTCCATGTTGAAACACAGAGAGAAAAATGCAAAGAAGAAAACAAGAGAAATGTGACCAATTAAAAATGTCTAACACTCATGTATTTCCCTCGTGGCTCAGGCTGTAAAGCATCTGCCTACAATGAGGGAGACCTGGGTTCGATCCCTGGGTCAGGAAGACCCCCTGGAGAAGAAAACCGCAACCTACTCCAGTACTCTTGCCTGGAAAATCCCATGGATGGAGAAGCCTGGTAGGCTACAGTCCATAGGGTTGCAGAGTCAGACACGACTGAGTGACTTCAATTCACTTCACTTCAATCCAACACTCATGCAATTATAATCCAAAAAGTAAGGAAAAAGGTAAGACTAAGAAATAACATTTGGAATATTCACAGTTGACACTTTCAAAGCTTATGAAAAAAAAAACAACTCACACTGTCAAATTATATAATTCCAAAACAGTATGAAAATAAAGAAAGCAAACCTGGGCATGTCATACTCAAAAACTTAAAACAAAAGAAAAAGAGAAAACAAAGTCAATAAGAGAAAAATGACACATTATGTTCAGAATAATTCTTAATAAATTGTGTGACTGACAAAAGGCAATGGAATGACCTCTTCAAAGTGTTGAAAGAAAAGTATGAGTACCAGTACTAACCTATATTAAAACTTATAATAAAGCTACATTAATTAAGGCAATGGAATATAGGACAATATGAATAACAGTCCAACAGCCCAGATGATAAAGGGATCAAGGCAACAAGTTGATATAATAATTGTAAATATATATGCATCCAACATAGGAGTGCCTAAATATATAAAGCAAATATTAACAAAAAAAAAGGAAGAATTGAGAGTAACACAACAGTAGTGTTTTTAACCCTTCACTTACATCAATGGACAGATAATAGAGACAGAAAATTAAAATTAATAAGGAAACACTGGCCTTAAATGACACACTATCAAATAAACTTGAAAGATTCTTACAGAAAATTCCATCCAAAAGAAGAATACATTCTTTTCAAGGGCACTAGAAGCATTTCCAGAATAGACCACATACTATGCCAAAAACAAGTCTCAGTAAAATTGAGAAAACTGAAATCAAATCACTCATTTTTTTAGACCACAGAGGTCTGAGACTAGAAATCAAAACAAGAAAAAAAAAAAACTGCCAAAAAACACTAGCACGTGGAATCTGAACAATATGCTACTAAACAACTGATGTATTACTGCAGAAATCGAATAGCAAATCAAAAAATACCTGGAGACAAATGAAAATGGAAACAAACTGATCCAAAATATATGGGATGTGGCAAAAGCAGTTGCAAGAGGGACATTTTTAGTAATACGTCTTGTCTCAGGAGAAAAGAAAAATCTCAAATAAATAATCTAACCTTACACCAAAGGAACCATATAAAAAGAAGAACAAACAACACCCAAATTTAGTAGAAGGCAAGATATCAAAAAGATCAGAACAGAAATAAATGACATAGAAATTTTAAAATAAATCAATGAAACTAAGAGCTAGTTCTTTGAAAAGATAAATAAAAATCACAAAACTTTTAGTAAGACTCATCAAGAAAAACAAGAGCCAAAATAAAATCAGAAATAAAAAAGAAGTTCTAACAAATACCCCAGAGCTACAAAAAATCATGAGAGTACTGAGAACAATTATATACCAGTTAAATGGACAATTCAGAAGAAATGGATAAACTACTAGAAATGTACAATCTCTCAAGACTAAATCAATAAGAAATACAAAATATGAATAGACTGTAATGAACTGAATCAGTAATTTAAATAAACTCCAAACAAACAAAAGTCCAGGGACCAGATGGCTTTATAGGTGAAGCCTACAAACATTAAGAGTTAACACATATCCTTCTCAAAGCACTCCCAAATATTAAAGAGAAAGGAACATTCTCTTATTCAATGAGGTATCAGCCTGATACCAAAACCAGACAAAGACACCACAAAAAGAAAACTATAGAACAATATCACTGATGAACATAGATGCAAAAATCCTCAACAAAATATTAGCAAAACAAATTAAACAATATATTTTTTAAAATCCATACACCAAGATAAAGTGGGATTTCTTCCAAAGGTACAAGGATATTTCAATATCTGTAAGTAAAATACTGTGATATATCATAATAACAAATTCAAGAGTTTAAAAATTGTGAAATGCAAAAAAAGCTTTTGACATCACTATGACACCTCACCATAATAAAGTCTCTGTCTGACAAGCCCATAGCTAATATGCTCAATCATGAAAATCTGAAAGCTTTTCCTCTAAGATCAGGAACAAAACAAGGATCCTCACTTTCATCACTTTTATTTGACATAGTATTGGAAGTCCTAGTGAAATTGATCAGACAAAAAATAAGTAAAAGGAAATAAAAATGGCAAAAGTACAACTGTCACTATTGCATGTAACATGATATTATATATAGAATATCCTAAAGAGGCTACCAAAAAACTGTTAGAAGTAATAAATGAATTCAGCAAAGTTGCAAGAAAAAAAAACTAATATACAGAAATCTGTTGCATTTCTATACACTGACAAACTATCAGAAATAAAAATTAAGAAAGCAATCCAATTTACAACTGCATCAAAAAGAATAAAATACCAAGAAATAAATCTAACCAATCTGGTAAAAAAACCTCTACTCAGAAAACTATAAGACACTGATGAGAGAAACCAAAGATGGTATAAACAGATAGAAAGATGATATAAAAAGATGGAAAGAAACTGTGTATATAGATTAAAGGAATTAATAGTTAAAATGACTATATTACCCAAAGCAATCTACAGATTTAATGCAATCCATTATCAAAATACCAATGGCATTTTTCACAGAGTTAAAATAAATAATTCAAAATGTTTATGGAACCACAAAATAACTGAATAGCCAACAATCTTGAGAAAGAAAAACAAGACAGGTGATATCACACTCCCTGATTTCAAACTATACCACACAACTACAGTAACCAAAACGGTATGTTACTAGCACAGATACAGACACAGAGATCAAAAGAATAGAACAGCGAGCCTAGTAATAAACCCACATGTACATGGTCAAGTAATGTATGACAAAGAAGGCAGGAATATACAATAGGAAAAAGACAGCCTCTTCAATAAATTGTGGGAAAACTGGACAGCCACATGGAAAAGAATCAAACTGGACCTCTTTCTCACACCATATACAAAAATAAATTGAAAAATCAATTAAAGACTTAAATGTAACACCTAAAGCTATAAAACTCCTAGAAGAAAACAGAAGCAGTATGCTCATTGACAGTGGTCTTAGCAATATTTTTTTAAAATATCTCCTCAGGAAACCAGGGGTGAACAAAATGAACAAACAGGACTATATCAAACTAAAAAGCTTTTCTCAGTGCAGGAAACTACTATTAACAAAATGAAAAAGCCTACTGAACCGGAGAAAATATTCACAAAAAATATATATGATAAAGGACCAAGATTCAAAGTAGACAAAGAACTTATACAACTCAACATCTGAAAAGCAAGCAAAACACTTAAAAAATGGGCAGAATATATGAATAGATATTTCTTCAAAGAAGACATACAGATGGCCAACAGGCACATGAAAAATCCTCAACATTACTAATCATCAGGGAATGCTAATCAAAACCATGGGATATCACCTCACACTTATGATAAAAAAAGACAAGAGATAACAGTGTGAGAGGATGTGGAGAAAAGAGAACCTTCATACAATGTTGGTTGGAATGTAAACTGGTGCAGCCACTGTGTAAAATACTATAGAGGGTCCTCAAAAAATTAAAGACAGAACTACCATAGGGTCTAGAAATTTCACTTCTGAGTTTTTTCCTGGAGAAAACAAAAACTCTAATTCAAAAAGATAGATGCACCCCTGTTCACTGCAATTATTTACAATAGCCAAGATATGGAAGCAATCTAAGTGCCCATCAGTAGATGAATAGATGAAGATATGGTTTTATACACAAAATAGTATTACTCAAAAAGTGAAAAGTTGCCATTTACAACACGAATGGACCTACAACACAGTACTAAGCTCTTATATGTGGAATATAAAAAACAAAACAAATGAATCAACTGATGCTAAAGCTGAAACTCCAGTACTTTGGCCACCTCATGCGAAGAGCTGACTCCTTGGAAAAGACTCTGATGCTGGGAGGGATTGGGGACAGGAGGAGAAGGGGACAACAGAGGATGAGATAGCCGAATGGTATCACAGACTCGATAGACATGAGTTTGAGTGAACTCCGGGAGTTGGTGATGGACAGGGAGGCCTGGCGTGCTGCTGTTCATGGGGTCGCAAAGAGTCGGACACAGCTGAGCGACTGAACTGAACTGAACTGAAGCTGAGAGACCCACAGATACAGAGAACAGGTAGCTGCCATAGGGAAGAGGGTTAGGGGGATGAATGAAATAGGTGAGGGAGATAAAAAGATACAAACTTTCAGTTACAAAATAAGTGTGTTATAAGGATTAAATGTACAGTCTGGGGAATATTGCTCAATAATATTGTAATGACTTTGTACAGTGATAGATGATAACTAGGTTTATCAACGTGATCATTTGTAATGTACAGAAATACTGAATCACTATGTTTTGCACCTGGAACTAACATAATGTTGCAGATAATTATTCTTCAATTTTTAAAATTAACTATAAAATTAAATCTTTATAGACAGAAATTGGGGGGTGGCAGGGGGGAAAATTTATCATTTGGCCAAAATCTCAAGTTGTGTAACTACCATTAGAGATAATTTTTATCACCATGTACAATCAGAAAATCAGCCAGTTAAAAACAGCCACACTCAAATAACTAGCTTCTGAAAGTTTGCAAATCAATGACAACCCCAAGTTTCTAAAACTCAGTGAATTAGTGACAGAAACAGCTTCTAGACAGAGTCAGTAAATGCTTCAATCCACTGATGAGAATTCTAAAACTGAGAAGACCAACAAGCAGTCCACTTCAACTAACTACAGCAACACAACTGAAAGCATGTCTATCCCTAAACACTCTCTTTTCCGAAAGCCCATGGGTCCCTGAACACTAGGTTTCCCAAAGTCTTACATAAGATTAGCTGGCTTTCTTCAGAAAGACTGGGTTTACAACTGGCCCTTACAAGTAACTTGTAAGGTCATCATTTGTTTTGAGTAACATATCAAGTTCAGTTTATAGTTTGTTCACAAGTTCACAATCTTTTCAACAGTTCAGCTCTTTTATAATTAGTTATGAGTTTAGACTTCTGACAGTTTCACTGACACAGCTGCAAGATTTTCAATTCAATATTTTCAATTCTTTAAATGTTTTTAAACTATTATCTACATTTTTATTTGCATATATTTAAATCCCCAAATGCCAAAACACAAGTGTAAATCTTGCAATGAATATTTTGAACAGTAGAAATTTCTCAACTGAAGAAAAGTTCCTTTTTGAAGTTCTTTGTGTGGTTTACAGTTGTTCACTAAACACGGTGAAAAGTTCACTAAACGTGATGGAAAGTCAAATATAAACCTGCATATACTAACGGCTAAGCAAAAGAAATAAATGTTTTCCTCATACAATACCAAAGAAGGTGATATAACAAATTTGGAGGATTAAGAAAAATTCAGAGGAAGAAGATATAAGAAATTGTAGCAGGCACCATAATAGTTTTTCACACTGTGTATCATCAGTCTTTCTTCCCAAATGACTAAATGCACAACTACCATAAGTATTTATTTCAAAATTGTAAGCAAATTTTCAAGTGCCAGGTTAAAATCCACTGCAACAATTAAAGAATGAAACAGCTCCCTTTGCAACTACAGAAACATGAAGGAAGGACATGTGTCACCTTGTTGGAGCACAGCCACAGGTGCAAGTAATCACTATGCAGACAAGAAAATGTTCCCTTTGTTTTTGCATATTATTTTTCTAGTGAAACAAAAAGAGCCTTGCTCACAAGGTTTTGCAAGTAAAATCCCTTCCAGATGAGACTTAGACAACAGGAAACTTTTGCAGAGATTCTCTTACTGAGTTGAATTAATAAGTAAAATACATGGCTTTGGGTGGAAAGAATAGTAATGACATGTTTAAGATCATTTAACAATCAAAGTGGAATAACTATGGTTCAGGCATCCCAAATGGAGTCAGGTGTCCACCAGTGGATGGGGTTTCAGACAAATTCTTGCATCACTGAGAATGGGAATTTTCTGAACTGTATCAAACTCATGGACACCACCAAACATTTTCAAAACTGTATCTGCTAGCAGCTGCTGGATGCAACCCTGTAGTTTCATAGGCCCCCTCTCTTTTTCCCAGCTATGTAATTTCAAACTCTAACCCCAATTCTTGCTTAATGGACACCCTTACTTCTTGCCAGCTCCAATCCTAATTCTTAACAATTTATGGAACCTAGTAGCTTTCTTCCACCATTTTGTAGTCTGGTGGAACATATTTCAAGTGCTTCTTGGATCTGTGTCTCCCAGGCTGCAATCCTAACAAACCCCAAATAAATGCTTTTTTTTTTTTTTTTGCCTCAACACTTCTCATCAAAATGTTCCTCCTTGTGAACCTGGTCTGAGCACTCAGCTCCGCCTCCAAGAACTGAATTATTGCCCAACATCAGCAGCTATGGTCTTGATATTAAAAGCAATTTCACACAATTTAAGAAATACAAATATTATTTCCCAATTACATTATTTTCTGGATCTTTCATTGCCTCAGACGTTGAAATCTTTTCAGGAATTGTGGTCTGCACAACCTTCTTATGAAGATCTAAAAGAAAAACAAGCAAAGTTATTCTGATACTTGTAATCTTACATTTTCATTTCTAAATCCAATTCTTCATGTGTTCTTCTACATTACCAACTTTTTTGTGTGTAATATATGCATCTGCTTTCCTTTTCTGCTGTCTTTTGGTCCTTCTTAGCTCAACATTCAGAAAACAAAAGATCATGGCATGTGGCCCATCACTTCATGGGAAATAGATGGGCAAACAGTGGAAACAGTGGCAGAATGTTTTTTTTTTGGGGGGGGGTCTCCAAAATCACTGCAGATGGTGATTGCAGCCATGAAATTAAAAGACGCTTACTCCTTGGAAGAAAAGTTATGACCAACCTAGATAGCATATTCAAAAGCAGAGACATTACTTTGCTGACTAAGGTCCGTCTAGTCAAGGCTATGGTTTTTCCAGTAGTCACGTATGGATGTGAGAACTGGACTGTGAAGAAAGCTGAGCGCCAAAGAATTGATGCTTTTGAACTGTGGTTTTGGAGAAGACTCTTGAGAGTCCCTTGGACTGCAGGGAGATCCAACCAGTCCATTCTGAAGGAGATCAGCCCTGGGATTTCTTTGGAAGGAATGATGCTAAAGGTGAAACTCCAGTACTTTGGCCACCTCATGCGAAGAGTTGACTCATTGGAAAAGACTCTGATGCTGGGAAGGATTGGGGGCAGGAGGAGAAGGGGATGACAGAGCATGAGATGGCTGGATGGAGGGCATCACGGACTCGATGGACGTGAGTCTGAGTGAACTCCGGGAGTTGGTGATAGACAGGGAGGCCTGGCGTGCTGCAGTTCACGGGGTTGCAGAGTCAGACACAACTGAGCGACTGAACTGAACTGAACTGAACCCATACATTTCTTAACCCTTTATAATCTTAAGGTTTCATTCTCTCTCTTTTCCTATTCACAGGCAGGCAGTTTGACTAAGTAACAGTAACAAATTACACTGACATAAGAGATACTTTAAAAAGTGGAATGTATCAAGAAACTGGGACCTTTTGCAAGGGAAAAAAAGATACAGAATACTGAAGACAAAGTTGATCTGCAATTTTCCAAGAAGGTGGAGGACTGCAGTTACCAAGGAGGAACTCATTGATAAATGGCTTCTTCATGGCAGTGCAATTATTTCTAGAAGAGCAGAATTCTGAATGTCAAAAAGACCACATCTTTCATTTTTGTCCATTTTACAGACAAGGAAATCACCAGAGAAATGAAAAGATTTTCTCCGCTGACGCTGCCTCTGCCTCCTTGGCTGCAGACCTCGAGGCCAAGGGTCAGACGAGGTGGGAGGGAGGTCTGGGGCCCGACTCTGGACCGAAAAGGGCAGCCCTCCAACCGGAGAAGGCAAGGTTCTGGACTTACTGGGGCCTCCGTGCAGTCCCCTGAGGACGTTGAGAAGGATCAGAAGAAGGAACATGGCTCCGCTGACCTGGAGCCACACTGGCCCAACAGTGACGGTTGAGGCGTTGCGGTGAATGCGGGCCCAGCGCGGGTGGGAGACGCCAGCAGCGCGCGAGGGAAAGGATGGGGGCGGCTCCTGGCTGCCTCTGGGACGGCCAGTGGGCGCGCCTAGCGTGCAGCTGGTGGGCAGCTGCGGCTGAGGAGAGAGCATCCGGTTTCTTGTGAAGGAAAGAAAGGCTGCGCAAGTTACAGTTCTCAGATGAAGCTGGTTGGTGGTGCCTGGTTTTGGTTGTATCTTTGACTTGGATTGAGGTTTCTGAAGTAGTTTCTAATTACAGTGAGGAGAAGGTGCAAAGGTAATGTATCATAATGCCATTTGCTATGGCTTTTCCTTACATTACCTGCTGCTGCTGCTGCTAAGTCCCTTCAGTCATGTCCGACCCCATAGATGGCAGCCCACCAGGCTCCGCCCTCCCTGGGATTCTCCAGGCAAGAACACTGGAGTGGGTTGCCATTTCCTTCTCCAATGCATGAAAGTGAACAGTGAAAGTGAAGTCGCTCAGTCACGTCCGACTCTTCGCAACCCTATGGACTGCAGCCTACCAGGCTCCTCCGTCCATGGGATTTGCCAGGCAAGAGTACTGGAGTGGGTTGCCATTGCCTTCTCTGTTACATTACCAGGTGACTAATAAATATCAGATAACCTCAGATATGCAGATGTCACCACCCTTATGGAAGAAAGTGAAGAACTAAAGAGCCTCTTGATGAAAGTGAAAGCCTCTCGATGAGAGTGAAAATGTTGGCTTACAGCTCAACATTCAGAAACTAAGATTCTGGCATCTGGTCCCATCACTTCATGGCAAATAGATGGGGAAACAGTGGAAACAGTGGCTGACTTTATTTTGGGGGGCTCCAAAATCACTGCAGATGGCGATCGCAGCCATGAAATTAAAAGACGCTTACTTCTTGGAAGGAAAGTTATGACCAACCTAGACAGCATATTAAAAAAGCAGAGACATTACTTTGTCAACAAAGATCCATCTAGTCAAGGCTACGATTTTTCCAGTAGTCATGTGTGGATGTGAGAGTTGGACTATAAAGAAAGCTGGTGCTGAAGAATTGATGCTTTTGAACTGTGGTGTTGGAGAAGACTTGAGAGTCCCCTGGACTTCAAGAAGTTCCAACCAGTCCATCCTAAAGGAAATCAGTCCTGGGTATTCATTGGAGAGACTGATGTTGAAGCTAAAACTCCAATACTTTGGCCAACTAATGCAAAGAGCCAACTCATTTGAAAAGACCTTGATGTTGGGAAAGATTGAAGGCAGGAGGAGAAGGGGACAACAGAGGATGAGATGGTTAGATGGTATCACCGACTCTATGGATATGAGTTGGGTAAACTCCGGGAGTTGGTGATGGACAGGGAGGCCTGGCGTGCTGCAATTCCTGGGGTCGCAGTCAAACACAACTGAGTGACTGAACTGAACTGAATAAATATCAGCACACTTTTTAAATGCTCAGTTCAGTCCCTCAGGTGTGTCAGACTCTTTGCGACCCCATGGACTGCAGCACATCAGGCCTCCCTGTCCATCGCCAACTCCCAGAGTTTACTCAAACTGATGTCCATAGAGTCGGTGATGCCATCTAACCATCTCATCCTCTGTCGTCCCCTTCTCCTCCTGCTTTCAACCTTTCCCAGCATCAGGGTCTTTTCTAATGAGTTGGCTCTTCACATCAGGTGGCCAAAGTACTGGAGCATCAGCTTCAGCATCAGTCCTTCCAAAAAATATTCAGGACTGATCTCATTTTTTTTTGTTTTATATTTTTTTATTTTTTAAATATAAATTTATTTAATTGGAGGTTAATTACTTTACAATATTGTTGATGGACTGGTTGGATCTCCTTTCAGTCCAAGGGAGTCTCAAGAGTCTTCTCCAATACCACAGTTCAAAAGCATCAATTCTTTGGTGCTCAGCTTTCTTTATGGTCCAACTCTCACATCAGTTCATGACTACTGGAAAAACCGTAGCTTTGACTAGATGGGCCTTTGTTGGCAAAGTAATGTCTCTGCTTTTTTAATATGCTGTCTAGGTTGGTCATAGCTTTTCTTCCAAGGAGCAAGCGTCCTTTAATTTCATGACTGCAGTCACCATCTGCAGTGATTTTGGAGCCTCCCCAAAATTAAGTCTGTCACTGTTTCCATTGTTTCCCCATCTCTTTGCCATGAAGTGATTGTGCCAGATGCCATGATCTTAGTTTTCTGAATGTTGAGTTTTAAGCCAGCTTTTTCACTCTTCTCTTCCACTTTCACCAAGAGGCTTTTCAAATGCTCAAGTTGAGAGCAAGCAAAAGTTTCCTTCTAGTAACAATACTTACCCATCAGCGGGCAAATGTATTTGCAAACACTGTGACTTTGGTGAATCTTGTGGTTGGATAGCGATTGTGGGTGCGTGTGTGCTCAGTCTCAGTCCCACAGGACTCTTGCAGCCCCGTGGACTGTAGCCGCGAGGCTCCTCTGTCCATGGAAATTTCCAGGCAAGAATACTACAGCGGGTTGCCCTCTACTAGACAGCTATCAAAGGCAGAAGTCTTCTCCCCTCCACCCATACAATCTTTGTTCAAATACTTTTCAAAAAATCTTTTTTTAATATCACAAGTTATTATTGCCACACTGTGTAATCCTGTAGCCCCTAGTTTTTACTTCATTAGCCCCTTTTACAGTACATTCTGTCTCTATTAGGAACAAGAAGAGTTTGATTTCTTGAGGTCTATAGGCATCCTTCCTTTCACAGATCCTTACCCACATCATACTAAATACACTAAAATATAAGCATACTCAATATTGACTACACATTTCCTTTAACAAATGTCAAATCATGTTTATAAATTCACTTTGAAATTGCTTGGTTGTCCTGAAAAACAAAGAGAAGTTATTAGCAGAATATAACACTGTTGAGGTCCTTTAATGGACCGGAACCTGGTAGTCTGGAGTAGACCAATAAGAAAGTAAAGGAGAGAGAAAGAGGCTGATATTCCTTGGTATACCCAGAAAGCCAATAAAGCCTCTGACATAGGGCTTGCTCTGTTCACAGAGGCCGCAGGCACGGTCTTGATAGGGTGAAGGTGCAGAGCGCCTTCTCGAGCGGGTCTTAGAAGCCCGGGCAGGAAAGTGAACTCAGAGAGCCTCTGCGCTCCAGGGGATCAGCCTCAAAAAGAGAGAGAGGGAGAGAGAGAGAGAAAGACAGACACAGGGACCAAAGCTCTGATGGAGCAAAGGTGTTTTAATCAACATGGTGTGGGCATATATACTGTAGTTATTCTCAGCAAAGATAAAGATTAAAATTCCAGACTTACAAAACATAGGTGATCCATATTAAAGGGAAAGAGAGTTGTAATCACTTTTACTGTATGGTTCACAAGAAGGAAGAGGGTACTTATCACCATATAGAAAAACTAACGAAGGAAATGCCTGGATTCCTCAGCCCCCAGGAGAGGCTTGCCTCTCCTCTTAATTCCTGAATATTCAGAAATTAATAAGGAACACAGAATTTGTGACAGATCCAAAACAGCACACAGGAAGCCTCCTGTTAAATGCTTCCTGACATAACACTAACAAATAATTCTTTAAAATAACCAAGTGACAAGAAATAAAATCATGTGTTAGTATAAATAGTAGCATAGACACTTATTGCTCCAATTGACAAACTCTCCCAGGAAAGAACAAGAAAGGATAAAAAAAAAAAAACAAAAGACAAAACTAAAATTAAGAGATAAGGAGTAGAGAAGTGTTAATTATAGTATTTTCCAGAAGGATAAAAATTAAAATAATTAGAAGGAAAAGCTTAAAGGGATAATGGGAAAACTCTTTCTGTTAATTTGAAAAATAAGAGAATGCTTTAGAAAGGACCCAAGTATTAAAAAGTTAAGAGAAAAGTGAAAGACAAGGAGAGGACATTTGCAAAATTTAATACCAACCAGGAATTACTATCTAGGATATCCAACATACCTGAGAACTCCCCCTACACACACACACACACACACACACACACAGAAAAAGGTATGGGAGGGGACAGGAGACAAAAAAAATATCCAGTAGCAATATAGGAAAATGTTATACTTTTTTTTCATAAAGCATGATAAGTAAATGCCTAAAAGGATATAAAGAGATCTTTAGTCTAAATAGTAATCACAAATGAGCAAATTAAAACAACAATGATATATCACTTTGTATCCAGTAAATTAGCAAAAATTAGGGTGGTGAATTGGAGAAGGCAATGGCACCCTACTCCAGTTCTTTTGCCTGGAAAATCCCATGGATGGAGGAGCCTGGTAGGCTGCAGTCCATGGGGTTGCTTAGACTAGGACATGACTGAGCAACTTCACTTTCAGGCATTGGAGAAGACAATAGCAACCCACTCCAGTGTTCTTGCCTGGAGAATCCCAGGGATGGGGAGCCTGGTGGGCTGCTGTCTATGGAGTCGCACAGAGTCTGACACGACTGAAGCAACTTGGCAGCTTAGCATCACAGTGGTGAATAGCATCAAGTGCAGGTAAGAATGAAGAGAAACATAAGACTTGGTCTGTAGGTATGTAAGCAGTAATAACCATTCCAGAGAACAATCTGGCAGTTTTCCAAGAAATACTTTTTAATATATTCTGTGATTTACCAAGCCCACCCCTGGGGATGACTTCTGGTAAAGATTACACTAATGTGTAGTCTGATTCTTCACACAGAAAACAATTATAAATGCCTGGCAAAATATCTTTAAAAACCCAAAGGACCTGGAAAATGACCAAAGGCAGATACAAACCTGAGTAGAGTTTGCTCTTGGAAGATTACCTATACATCTGGTAAGAACTAAGAGTTTGTGTGGCTTTCTTGCCTGGTCATGTTCCACAACTACAACAGCTCAGGCGGGAAAAACTGTATGCAGCCCCAACGGGAGGAGCTCACACAGCAGACAAGAAAATATTAATCTAAAGCAGAAGATGCTTGTTATGGATTCCATCTTCTTAAATTTAAGACTTGTTTTCTGACCTGTTTGGCGAATGCTCTATATATAATCAGAATGTGCATTCTTCTGCTTTGGGTGAAAAGTTCTGTACATGCTTGTTAGGTCCACATTGTCTGTAGTGCTGTTCAAGTCTGCGGTTTACTGATTTTCTGCATGTATATTTACAATTGTTATATCTTTCTGTTGAATTTACTCTTTTATCATTGTGTCATGATCTTTTTTTTTTTTTTTTTTGGCTCTAGAGGCAGTTTTTGATGTGAAGTCTGCTTCATCTGACTTAAATATAACCACTCCTTTCTTTTGGTTATCATTTGTGGGAAATATCTGTTTCTTCCTCTCGCTTTCAGCCTATGTATACCTTCAATCTAAAGTGAGTTTCCTATTGAGTTTCCTATAGATAGCATACAGTGGGAGTTTGCTTTCATTTTTAATCATTCAGCCACTCTGTATCTTTTTATTGAGAAGTTTAACCCACCTTCATTTAAAGTAATTATTGATAGGGAAGGATTTATTATTGTCATTTTATTAACAGCTTTGTATTTGTCTTGTAGTTCTTTTGTCACTCTCTTCTCTCGTTATAGCAAACGGAAAAGCTCTTCACAGCAAAGGATACGGTTAACAATGAAAAAGCAACCTACAGAGTAGAAAAAATACTTGCAAATCATATATTTGAGAAGGGGTTAATAACCAAAGTATATTTGGAATTCATGTAACTCAATAGCAAAAAAAATCACAAATATTCCACTTACAAAATGGGCAAAATGACCTGAAAAGACATTTTTCTGAAGAAGACATAATTACCAACAGATACATGAAAAAGTGTTGAACATCATTAATTATCAGGGAAATACGAATAAAAACCACAACAAGATAAAGTCTTACAACTTTTAGAATGGATATTACCCAAAAGATGAACAGTACAATATTATCAAGTGTGTGTGTGGAGAAATTGGAACTGCGGTATGCTGTGGAAGAGAGAATATAAACTGGTATAATCATTAGGGAAAGCAGTATGGCAGTTCCTCAAAAATTAAAAATAGAATACCATATGATCCAGCAATCTTACCTCTGGGCATATATCAGGAGTAAATGAAGTTAGTATCTCAAAGAAATATATGCATACCTATGTTCTTTGCAGCATAATTCACAATAGCCAAGATATGGAAATAATCTGTCTCCATAACAGACAAATGGATTAAAAAAAAGAAGAAGAACAGGATATATTTATTCAGCTGTGAAAAAGAAGGAAATCTCACCTTACTCTGCCCTTTCTCAATCCTGCCATTTGTGACAACATGGATAAACGCAAAGGACATTTGCTAAGTTAGTTAAGACACAGAAAGATAAATACTGTATAATCTCATTTATATATGAGATTTCAAAAAGAATGTTAATAAGCTTTACTCGACATTTACATATTTGACAACTAGTGCACATGGAACATTCACCAAAATAGACCACAGAGTGGGTTATAGCAGAACAGTAGTTTCAGAGTATGAGAATTATGCAACCATGTTCTCTGACCATGACTAAAATAAGAAAACATGAAACTGAAAATATCCAAATATTTAGAAATGAAACAACACACTTCCAAGAAATCCATAATTCTGAGATCAAACTAACACATCAGAACTTGTGAGATGTAGCTAAAGAGATTCATAGAGCAAATAAATATCTTGAAATGAATTAGAACAGATTTAAAAACAATGAGCTAAACTTTCATCTCAAGAATCTAGGAAATGACCAAATTTTAAGACATAAATCAATGAAACAGAAAACAAAGATGCACATAGTATCACCATAGTTAGGAATGAAAGAAGGGACATAACTTTAGCTCCGATAGACACTGTAAAGGATATCATGAACAACTTTATGTCAAAAGATTGACCATTAAATGAAATGGATAAGTTGCTTTAAAATTACCACTTCTGAAAAAAAAATCACATGGAAAGCCTAAACAGTTCTCTGTTAAAGATATTGAATCCATAATTTAAAATCTTCCCACAAAGAAAGTTCCAGTTTCATTGACGAATTTTGCCAAATATTTATTGAAAAACTGAAAATTTTACTAGTTTCAGAAAAAGGAAAATGAGAGATATTTTTCCTAACTCAATTTATTAATCTTCATATCAAACTCTGATAAGGTATTAATCTTTGCTCCTGAGACCAAAGCCCAAACTCTCTGGGTCCTTCTGTCTTCCGGGATTCATCCTGTGGGCGACTCAGCCAGGGGCACAAGAAAGGCGGCAAGCCGAACGTGAGGCCTGAGCAAGCACAGCTTCCCTTAGCCCTGGTTCTGCAGTTGTGGGGAGGGAGAGGGGCAAACAGCTGTATTAACTGAGATTTGCATGCAGTCAGCCAAGTCCAGAGAGAAGGACCAGGAGGAGGAACACAGTCCACACACAGATCCTTCCCTGAGTACCAGCAGTTGATGCAGATCCCCAGCCGCTCGGGGCCTAGGCAGTAAACCCAAGTGGTTGGTGGGGAGAGCTGTGGAGAAGAGCTCAGGGAGTCAATGGGAGTTCAGATTAACTGTGTTCAGTCAAGGGCCCTGACATGGCAAAATTGTGCCTCGGGGTGGGAGAGGAAATAAAAACAGACGCTCCTGCAAATTGGTCCATCTTGGTTTATTGTTTTCCATCAGCTGTGACCAGGGGAGAAAAGGTTGAATTTTCATTTCTCAGTGAGACCCCGAGTGATATCCATTGCCTTCTGAAGGAATTGTTAGTTACTGTGGAAGAGAACAAAGACACATGTGCTTCAGTTCAGTCAGTCAGTTCAGTTGCTCAGTCGCGTCCGACCCTTTGCGACCCCATGAATTGCAGCACGCCAGGCCTCCCTGTCCATCACCAACTCCCAGAATTCACTCAAACTCATGTGCATCGAGTCAGTGATGCCATGCAGCCATCTCATCCTCTGTCGTCCCCTTCTCCTCCTGCCCCTAAGCCCTCCCAGCATCAGGGTCTTTCCAATGAGTCAACTCTTTGCATGAGGCCAAAGTATTGGAGTTTCAGCCTCAGCATCAGTCCTTCCAATGAGCACCCAGGACTGGTCTCCTTTAGAATGGACTCGTTGGATCTCCTTGCAGTCCAAGGGACTCCCAAGAGTCTTCTCTGCTTAGGTATTGATAAACAAGTAAATTACCTTCCACTGAAAAACATGCAATTGGCATACTGCCAAGTGAAAAATTCATATGGCAAAAAAAAAGAATTCTAGGAAGAAATTTTATAATTTTGCTAATGAAATTACTTAACTGTGAGTAGAGAAGGAAATGGCAACCCACTCCAGTGTTCTTGCCTGGAGAATCCCAGGGATGGGGGAGCCTGGTGGGCTGCCGTCTATGGGGTTGCACAGAGTCAGACACGACCAAAGCAACTTAGCAGCAGCAGCAGCGGCAGCTTACTAACAAGCAATTGTGATTTCTGGAGAACCATTGTATTTAATGAGAAGTACTTTCAAATGAGAAAATCTAACATTTTTTCCACATGCAACGAAATGTTCTTGAATATAACAAGTTAAATCTTTGCATTGTTTTTAGAAATTTAAATACATATCAATTTTACTTTTTCCATATCTTGGAGCCAATCATTTTTTATTTTTTCATATTGTAAACAGTGTTTTGGTTTTGGCACTTGTAAACTCACAGGCCTTAGCATTTTGCCTATAGTACCTAATGGATAAAATGAGTGGCTTAATCATGAATTGATTTTATAAACTAATTTACATATCATGTATCTTATTAGAGTCAACTCTAATTCCATTTTATCCACAAGAGCAAGTTTCCAACAAACTTATAAGAGCTTTACTAAACTGAAGAACAAAGACTAAAAGTCTTTAAAAAATCATTTAAATACTCAGTAATCAAGGTTAGTAAAGATTAATGCATTATTTTTGGTGAAGTACTTTACCAATTCACCAATAAATATTAAAGAATTAGTTGTTGATTATAAGCTTCATTTTAATTTAAAGCATATTTATTTTAAGAGATATTCCTAATATATTTGCCTACTATTAAGTGTTTCACTGCTTTTCTGTGATTTGGATCTAAATAAATTTAAGCTTGAGACAATACACTCTGAAAAAAAAACTAGATTTTTACAGCAGTTTCTTCTTGTTTTCCTTCAAAATTGTAGTAAAAAAGGAAATATCTGCTACATTTTTTATACTCATTATTAATATCAAAAGTCAAAACCAAACTCTTGAGCCTCTTTTCTACTTTTATATCCACAGATTTCTTATTTCTGATCCCCCAAACAAAAGAATGAAAGATTAAAAAAATAAATTGAAAATAAATTAACTGAGTTTAATCAACAGAGAACATAAAATAGGTAGTACGATTAGGGAGGGATTTCAGTGATAAGAGTGGCATAAGTTTACCCTTCCTATCCTTTCCTACATCTGCTATTTTACATCTTCAAAACTTAAAGGAGACTCTTACTACTCTGACCACGAAACTCCCCTATTTAACAAAGTAGAAAGTGAAGTGTTAGTCATTCATCCATGTCTGACTCTGCAACCCCGTGGACTGTAGTCCTCCAGGCTCCTCTGTCCATGGTATTTTCCAAGCAAAAAGACTAGAGTGGGTTAATACAGTTATTTCTCCCTCAGATCAATAAAGGAATTTGTATATCTGGATTTGTCAGACTACTTTATATATAACCCATCTGATTTCTGGCTTAAAAAAAATTTTTTTTGTCCTGGTAGTGTTTACCTGAGAAGTTGGTTCTATCAACATCTCCCACTGGTTTTCAAACTTTTTAAAATAGTGAAAAAAGGAAAACATAATAGGTGCTATAACAGTGAGACAGAGCAAATGTGTCTGCTAGCTTATTAAATTTAACAGAAAGAATAACCCAAGAATGCTTTTTGGTTTATGCTAAACACAAGGACTGGATGAAGCACAAGCTGGAATCAAGATTGCTGGGAGAAATATCAATAACCTCAGATATACAGATGACACCACACTTATGGCAGATAGAGAAGAACTAAAGAGCCTCTTGATGAAAGTGAAGTGAAAAATGAAAAAGTTGGCTTAAAACTCAACATTCAGAAAACTAAGATCATGGCATCTAGTCCTATCACTTCATGTCTGATAGATGGGCAAACAATGGAAATAGTGACGCTTTATTTTGGGGGGCTCTAGAATCACTGCAGATGGTGACTGCAGCCAAGAAATTAAAAGATGCTTCCTCCTTGGAAGAAAAGTCATGACCAACCTAGACAGCATATTGAAAAGCAGAGACATTACTTTGCCAACAAAGGTCCATCTAGTCAAAGCTATGGTTTTTCCAATGGTCATGTATGGATGTGAGAGTTGGACTACAGAGAAACCTGAGCACTGAAGAATTGATGCTTTTGAACTGTGGTGTTGGAGAAAACTCTTGAGAGTCCCTTGGACTGCAAGGAGATCCAACCAGTCAATCCTAAAGGAAAGCAGTCCTGAATATTCATTGGAAGGACTGATGCTGAAGCTGAAACTCCAATACTTTGGCCATCTGATCCGAAGAACTGACTCTTCTGAAAAGACCCTGATGCTGGGAAAGATTGAAGGTGGGAGAAGAAGGGAATGACAGAGGATGAGATGATTGGATGACCGATTCAATGAACATGAGTCTGAGTAAGCTCCAGGAGTTGGTGATGGACAGGGAGGCCTGGCATGCTGCAGTCCATGGGATCACAAAGAGTCAGACATGACTGAGCAACTGAACTGAAACACAAGCTAGACTAATGGGTTAACACTGCAGACCACACACTTCAAATGTGGTATATGTTGGCCTAGGATGGTGATTATCCCTCAGTCTTGAACACCACTTCCAGTAGAAGATGACTATGCAAATGACATATTCTATCATGAGCGGTAATGTGAGGGGACAGTTGGAGTAGTTATAACGTCTATCATGTGTGTATGTGAAGTTCAAGATGTATGTGATATTCATCCACTACGCAAGTATTTAGTGAGCATTTACTCTGCTAGGTGCTAACCACAAGTTGGTTAACAAAGTACACATGGTCATTATATTCAAGCAATTTCAGGCTTATTGACAAAGTAATGCACTAGGGGAGCATCAGTTTGTAAGTATTAGTGTTTGAGCTGCTGCTGCTGCTGCTACTGCTGCTAAGTCGCTTCAGTCATGTCCGACTCTGTGACCCCATAGACGGCAGCCCACCAGGCTCCGCCCTCCCTGGGATTCTCCAGGCAAGAACACTGGAGTGGGTTGCCATTTCCTTCTCCAACGCATGAAAGTGAAAAGTGAAAGTGAAGTCACTCAGTCATGTCCGACTCTTCACAACCTCATGGACTGCAGCCTACCAGGCTCTTCCATTCATGAGATTTTCCAGGCAAGAGTACTGGAGTGGGTTGCCACTGCCTTCTCCAAGAAAGTGAAAGTGAAGTCACTCCGTCGTGTCTGACTCTGTCCGTGGGATTCTCTCGGCAAGAATATTGGAGTGGGTTGCCAGTTCCTTCTCCAAGGAGTGTTTGAGAACTATATTACAAATCTGTTGGTAATGGTGAGAGTAGAGGCAATAAAGAACATCTGCCTTTTTCTTCACACTTAGTTTGGACGAAGCAATGTCTATAAAAGAGTAACTATGTTAGGAGACATTATTAAAAAAAAAAAAAAAGAACAAAATAAAGGAAATAGAAATGTCAACAGCTTCCTGAATGGAGGGAGTGACATCATCAGGGAGGATAGAAACTATCTAATGTAGTGATGCAGCCTGAAAACCACCTGTGGGTATAAAGTAGATTTTGGAATATCAGTGGAGCGAATGTAACTAAAAGAAGACACTTTAAGGGAAATGCCAGGCAGTACAAGTAAATAAAAACTCTATAAGGGAGAAAAGAACATTAGCAGATCAGTAAATATTTGATGACTTTGGAAGGATCACAAGGCCACACAGGAAACTGAAAACTCATGAGAACTCTGTATTAACACAACTGTGGGCTGCTGGATTGGGGTGGGGAGTGTGAAACATGTAGAATTTCAGTTTGTTTATAATAACTGTCTGTTAGATAAACTCCTCTTAAGAGTGGTAATAATTTACTCAGTTGTCATATTAAGTTTGTGGGTATAAATGTGATCTAAAAAAAAAGAAGAAATATTTCTCTTTGTGTATTTCATCACAAAACTTGCACAAAAAATGCTCTGATTATGTTAATTTAACAAAATAATTATAAATATCTTGCCTCTCATTAGACTTAACTAGTTTTTACCTATGTATTAAGAGTAGGCAACCAATAAAAATTTAGTAAACTGAAGAAAAGACTAAGTTCATTAATACTCATTCCCAGAATGGAAAATATTAATAAGTTGTTTTTACTGCAGTACTTCATCAATTGCAGCGACTCAAAAATATTAAGCATTTATTTGTTCATTTTCAACTTTGACTTACTTATAAGAAACATTTCCTAAGTCACTTACCTGCTGTGATTTGTTTGGGCACTACTTTCTGACTTCGATCTAAATAAAAATAAAAATGTCTAAAAGTTAATACGAAGAAACATGCCTACCTTAAGAATGACAATCAAGCCATTTTATACCCGAAATACTCTAGTTGAAATGTACATATTCCAGTGGGTTATGCTATCATCCCTCACTCAGTGTAGGTGAATTAATATCCTAGAAGAGATGAATTATGTTGACAAAGTTCCAGGGTGAGAGAGAGTATGAGAGGGAGAAATGGAGGCAGTTAAAGCATTATACATACATACATGTGTGTGTGTGTCTGTGTATTTGTCTTTATACTTGTGTTTGTGGATTTTTTTTTTGGTCTGGCCACCTGTGTGCATGTCTGTGGAAAAGATTAATTAATTAATTCCTTTATTCAACAAATGTTTATTGAGCACTTACCATAAACCAAGAACTCTGCTATATGCTGGCTATGCAGTGTGGAGCAAGATAAATATGGCCTTTATCCTTTATGGTAACAGTGTAATAAGACATACATCCAATGTGAGGAAAAGGTAAGTATGTTTAAGGATCATATGATAAGTCCCTGACACTGAGAGGATATACTAATGAAAATCAATTTTTCTTTTTAACTTAGTGAGAATAACTCATGACTCCATAAGTGTACTGAAAGGAAAAGATCATAATAATGAACGAGAGACAAAGGATAAGAAAAGGAGGCATTATAATAGAAGAGGAAGACCTATTTAGAATAAATGAAATTAAACGGCCCTGTTGTACAGCCTAGACATCCTACTCTGTACGTTTGGGTGTGTCTGGGACAGGAGTATACTTTGGAGGAAGCTAGGTGGAATCACGAGGGCACAGGAGCGCACTCCAGCATTCTGGCCTGGAGAGTCCCACGGACAGAGGAGCCTGGCAGGCTACAGTACATAGGGTTGTAAAGAGTTGGACACCACTGAAGCAACTGAGCATGCACACACGCACACACACAGGTGGAATAACACCATCCCAAACTGTTGGATGTGTGAAACTAAAAAATTATTGTATTATTACACAGACATATCCACCTTTCAGGAAATGGAGGGAGACAATTAAAACTACTTTGTAATTGTATGTATGGCTGAGTCCCTTTGCTGTTCACTTCAAACTGTCACAACTAATTTTTGGTTAATTAGTTATACCCCAATACAAAATAAAAAAGTTTTTAAAAAACTACTTTGTAATTCTGAAAGGCTATGTAACACACAGAATTATTATTCCCTTTACAACCTTTTTCTTCAGCAAATTTTTCTTTTTTCTCAAGTGACTAGGGTAAGCACTCATTCAGCATACATAATGGGTTTCTAGAGTCTCCAACTAAAGAAGTGAACTTCTCCATTTATGAGTTAGCACCATAAACATTCCACCAATCATTTACTCCTTTGTTTCCCCAGAATAAACTCCCAAAATACATTAACAAACTGAAGAAAGCATTTATTTATTTAGACACTTACTGTTATTGGTTAGAAAATACTAAAAGGAATTTGTGTGTGTGTGTGTGCTGTGCTAAGTCGCCTCAGTTGTGTCCGACCTCGCAGCCCTATGAACTGTAGCCTCCTAGGCTCCTCTGTCCAAGGAATTCTCCAGGCAAGAATACTGTAGTGGATTGCCATGCTCTCCTCCAAGGGGTCTTCCTGACCCAGGGTCAAATCTGTGTCTTTTATGTCTCTTGCACTGGCAGGCAGGTTCTTTGTTCACTACTAAAAATGTTAAGGGGAAAGAGAACCAACCATCTCTTTTAGAAGCTATATGTGTAGTATACCTATCAATTGTTGCTGTGCAATTAATACTTAGCAATTACTTGTTGAATATCAATTTGTTCATCTTATTTTAAGAAATCCTTTCTAATTCACTTACCTTACAGTATCTGATTGGCTGCTACTTTCTGATGTGAACCTAAATGCAAGTGAAAAATAATGCTTCAAAGTTAATACTTTAAAAAAAGTGTGCCTCCATAACCAATGAATATCAGGTCATTTGTAACCTACATTAATTCTTTTATACTACTAATTGCAGCTAATGAATCATTTCAACAGGTTACTAAGTTACAGTCTACAAATTATAGCATTGCTTTTTATCCATATACCAAGTCCATAGAGAACATAAATTTCAAATTCCCAAATAGAAAGAGGAGCAAGAAAACTGATTTGTCACTTCTCAGTACAGAATATATGCTTGATTCTGAATACCTGATTCTGACCTCTAGATTCTACCCTGATGTTTTACCCAATGGTAAACAAATTACTGTAGGTGGTGATTTAAAACCCTCACTGACTTGTAAACACTTAGGCAGACTGTATTGACAGGGTAATCTCCACCTCCTATTTGACACATAGAGAAATCGTGTAAAAATAACACAAAATCCTAATGAAAATTTAAGGGAAGGAAGTGATATTTCTAATGATAGTTTGAAAAAGTGGAAATAGAAAACATAAAAGGTAAATGGGAAAATATTGGGTCAAGTTCCTGACTTTTTACAAAAAATCTCTACCAGAATACATTATAACAAAATAACAACTCTAATGCCAATGTATAAATGTAGAGCTTGTGATAGGCAGAATTCTAAAATGGCCCCCTAAGATTCCCATTCCTTGATTATTTAAATACTCTTCAAAGTTCATTTCAGTTCAGTCCTTCAGTCATGTCTGACTCTTTGCGACCCCATGATCGCAGCACGCGCAGCACACCAGGCCTCCCTGTCCATCACCAACTCCCGGAGTTCACTCAGACTCACATCCATTGAGTAAGTGATGCCATCCAGCCATCTCATCCTCGGTCGTCCCCTTGTCCTCCTGCCCCCAATCCCTCCCAGCATCACAGTCTTTTCCAATGAGTCAACTCTTCGCATAAAGTGGCCAAAGTACTGGAGCTTCAGCTTTAGCATCATTCCTTCCAAAGAAATCCCAGGGCTGATCTCCTTCAGAATGGACTGGTTGGATCTCCTTGCAGTCCAAGGGACTCTCAAGAGTCTTCTCCAACACCACAGTTCAAAAGCATCAATTCTTTGGTTGAACACTGCATTTTCCATTTAGTCAGGCCACCTTTCTGGCCAACATTTCACTTCAAAAGTCTATTAATGATTGAAAGAACAAGAAGCTAGATTTTATTCTCTAAAACAAGAAATCTAGCAATTGCATTGTTTTATAAAAATGTTCAACAGCAGAAGCTTAAACATTTCCTTTTTCTTTCAAAGTTTGTATATGAACATTATTTTTCTTGTACCAGAAGGACTTAAGTGTGACACCAGCTCCCTGTCTTCTCTGACTTTGTCAAACAGAGGAGTGAGTGGGTGAGCTGAAAGAGAATACTGGAGAACAGAGACACTGATGTCTCAGGACTGAATTTGTATTTTGGCTACTTTTATTAACATGAATGTCTTATTCTTATGAAATTGAATGTATACCATATAAATTATTATTGAATTAATGCTGCATGAAATAAACTATACAGTATAATCTAAAGAATGGCTTAGAATTTTTGTGACTCCCTTACATAAAAAGTGAAACTTTTATGTAAATATCACATGCAAAATAAAAAAGCTGACAGGATTATGAATCTCTTAATGAACTGGCTTTTTTATCTTGGGAAAAGTCTCTTATCTAACTAATACTATTTTTAGTGATTGCAGTAGAACTGTCAAATTTTAAAAAATATATTGATGTTAAAAATCTAAGTCAGAGAAGGCAGTGACAACCCACTCCAGTACTCTTGCCTGGAAAATCCCATGGACAGATGAGCCTGATAGTCTGCAGTCCATGGGGGTCGCTGATGGTCAGGCACGACTGAGCGACTTCACTTTCACTTTCATGCAAAAATTTGTTTTAAATTAATTCCTTGATAATATATATTTTTAAACAAAAGAAGTTAAAAATACCTCACTTACTGTCCTTAAGTCATATGACACTATCTGAGATATATTAGTAAAAATTCTTGTCTGATGGTCAACTAGGAAGGTGAGCTTTCCTGGTGATGTCATAGCCTCTTGAATTTCCTTTATTGGTCTTAGAAGGCCAGTTGGAAGGCAATGTGTGAGAATGATGGGAAATTTAAATTTAAATATGTGCATATTGGTCAAATGGGTTTCCCAGGTGGTGTTAGTGATAAAGAATCTGCCTGCCAATGCAGGAGACAAGAGACCTGGGTTCAGTCCCTGGGTCAGGGAACGTACCCTGGAGGAGAGCACCACAACTTGCTCTAGTATTGTTGCCTGGAGAATTCAATGGACAGAGGAACCTGGGGAGATGGTCAACTAGGAAGGTGAGCTTTCCTGGTGATGTCATAGCCTCTTGAATTTCCTTTATTGGTCTTAGAAGGCCAGTTGGAAGGCAATGTGTGGAGAATGATGGGAAATTTAAATTTAAATATGTGCATATTGGTCAAATGGGTTTCCCAGGTGGTGTTAGTGATAAAGAATCTGCCTGCCAATGCAGGAGACAAGAGACCTGGGTTCAGTCCCTGGGTCAGGGAAGGTACCCTGGAGGAGAGCACCACAACTTGCTCTAGTATTGTTGCCTGGAGAATTCAATGGACAGAGGAACCTGGGGAGTTATAGTCCATGGGTGTCACAAAGAGTCAGACATAACTGAAGTGACTTAACACACACATATTGGTCAAATATCATAATAGGAAGCTGAATGTCAAAGGTAAATCAGAGGCAGAAATATAAGAATGCATCCTTGGATAACTGCCCATTGCTTTTCTTATGTGTCCATATATGTTTTTGGCATCTTTCTGTCAACGGATTCCAGTAAACATATTCTTGTAGGCTATTCAAGTTTTGTCATCACCAGCAGTATTAGACCTCATTGTTGTTGTTTAGTCTCTAAGTTCAGGAAATAGATGTTTTTTCTGGAACTCTCTTGCTTTTTCCATGATCAAAAATGGATGTTGGAAATTTGATTTCTTGTTCCTCTGCCTTTTCTAAAACCATCTTGAACATCAGGGAGTTCACAATTCACGTATTGCTGAAGTCTGGCTTGGAGGATTTTGAGCATTACTTTACTAGCACGTGAGATGAGTGCAATTGTACAGTAGTTTGAGCATTCTTTTGCATTGCCTTTCTTTGGAATTGGAATGAAAACTGATCTTTTCCAGTCCTGTGGCCACTGCTGAGTTGTCCAAATTTGCTGGCATATTGAGTGCAGCACCTTCACAGCATCATCTTTCAGGATTTGAAATAGCTCAACTGGAATCCCATCACCTCCACTAGCTTTGTTCATAGTGATGCTTTCTAAGGCCCATTTGACTTCACATTCCAGGATGTCTGGCTCTAGATTAGTCACCACATCATCATGATTATCTGGGTCATGCAGATCTTTTTTGTACAGTTCTTCCTTGTATTCTTGCCACCTCTTCTTAATATCTTCTGCTTCTGTTAGGTCCAGACCATTTCTGTCCTTTATCGAGCCCATCTTTGCATGAAATGTTCCCTTGGTATCTCTAATTTTCTTGAAGAGATCTCTAGTCTTTCCCATTCTGCTGTTTTCCTCTATTTCTTTGCATTGATCGCTGAAGAAGGCTTTCTTATCTCTTCTTGCTATTCTTTGAAACTCTGCATTCAAATGGTTATATCTTTCCTTTTCTCCTTTGCTTTTCACTTCTCTTCTTTTCACAGCTTTTTGTAGGACCTCTTCTGACAGCCATTTTGCTTTTTTACATTTCTTTTCCATGGGGATGGTCTTAATCCCTGTGTCCTGTACAATGTCACGAACCTCATTCCATAGTTCATCAGGCACTCTATCTATCAGATCTAGGCCCTTAAATCTATTTCTCACTTCCACTGTATAATCATAAGTCTGAAGAAGGCTTTCTTATCTCTTCTTGCTATTCTTTGGAACTCTGCATTCAGATGCTTATATCTTTCCTTTTCTCCTTTGCTTTTTGCTTCTCTTCTTTTCACAGCTATTTGTAAGGCTTCCTCAGACAGCCATTTTGCTTTTTTGCATCTCTTTGCCATGGGGATGGTCTTGATCCCTGTCTCCTGTACAATGTCACGAACCTCATTCCATAGTTCATCAGGCACTCTATCTATCAGATCTAGTCCCTTAAATCTATTTCTCACTTCCACTGTATAATCATAAGGGATTTGACTTAGGTCATACCTGAATGGTCTAATGGTTTTCCCTGCCTTCTTCAATTTCAGTCTGAATTTGGTAATAAGGAGTTCATGATCTGAGCCACAGTCAGCTCCTGATCTTGTTTTTGTTGACTGCATAGAGCTTCTCCATCTTTTGCTGCAGAGAATATTATCAATCTGATTTCAGTGTTGACTATCTGGTGATGTCCATGTCTTGAGTCTTCTCTTGTGTTGTTGGAAGAGGGTGTTTGCTATGACCAGTGCATTTTCTTGGCAAAATTCTATTAGTCTTTGCCCTGCTTCATTCTGCATTCCAAGGCCGAATTTTCCTGTTACTCCAGGTGTTTCTTGACTTCCTGCCTTTGCATTCCAGTCCCCTACAATGAAAAGGACATCTTTTTTAGGTGTTAGTTCTAAAAGGTCTTGTAGGTCTTCATAGAACCATTCAACTTCAGCTTCTTCAGCATTACTGGTTGGGGCATAGACTTTGATTACCGTGATACTGAATGGTTTGCCTTGGAAATGAACAGAGATCATTCTGTCATTTTTGAGATTGCATCCAAGTACTGCATTTCAGACTCTTTTGTTGACCATGATGGCTACTCCATTTCTTCTGAGGGATTCCTGCCCGCAGTAGTAGATATAATGGTCATCTGAGTTAAATTCACCCATTCCAGTCTATTTTAGTTTACTGCTCTGAAAAGGTTTTGCAAATGTAATTAAAGCTCCAAATCTGTTGGCTTTAAAATACACAGATCATTTTGGTGGGCCTGATCCAGTCAGGTCAGCCCTTTACAAGCAGATTTTTCTCTTGCTGGTAGAAGGGAGAAGTTAAGAGACAGTCAAAGCCTTAGGAAGACTTCTATGCCCTTATTTTTTTAAAGGTGAAGGGGGTACCTGAGTAGCAATGCAGGTGGCCTCTGAAAGAGAGAGAAGGGCCCCAAGCTGACAGGCAACACAGAAAGATATACCTCAGACCTAAAGCTGCAAGAAATTGGATTTTTCTTACAACTTTTTCCCAACCTGGCCTTCAGTTCAGCCTCGTGACAACCCAGTCAAATCCACCTGGATTTCCTACTTACAGAACTTCCACACAGGAAATGAATGTGGTTTAAGTTACTAAGTGTGTGGTAATTTGTTACACAGCAACAGAAATACAAAAACTAGGTAAAATTCATATTAGTCTTAAACGAATAAATGAATCAACACACTAACAAAAGATTTATCATCATCAGTAATAAATGCCACACTACACTTACATACCTTTAAATAGTGGAAACAAAATAACTCTCAACATAGAAATTCATACTAAGAAACCAATACAACAAGCAATTATCCTCCAATTAAAAATTTTAAAAAGTAAAAATAAAACCCAGATGTCAGCACACACACACAAGTCCATACTACCTAAACTCACATTTGAGAATGAAATAAGCACAATTTTAGGTGGATAAGATAAATGGTTTGCTATACAAAGACTCACTGATGGAAATGTTAAACGATGTACTTGACCAAAAGGGAGAAATTAAATTCAAAAAAAGACTGTACAAGGCCCTGAACTGTGAAATGAAAAATATTTTCTTTGCTTTTTTATAAAAAAATAATGAGTAAATAAAGTGACAAAAATGTAGTGAAATCTTAGTATGTTTTGATTAAATATAATAATAATGATAACACTGACTTATTTGTATCAGGTTAAAATTCAGAAGTAACTAAAAACCGAATGATAATACTATGAGAGAGTGAATAAAAGAGTATAAGGTTTAATGGGCTAATATCCATAAATTGTTAGAAGATTATAAGTACTTTTATGTCTAAAATTATAACTTTATATTTAAATAATTTAATAAAACACAATATAATCACATAACAATTAAAGAATATCACTAAAAGAATACAATTAGAACACATAATACCAAATTGATAGAAGGAAAGAAAAAACATTGAAAGCACAGTCAATGTAATGGAATACAAGAAAGAAAAGAAAATATTGAAAAAGCATGAGAAATAGAAAAAACAAAACAAAATGGCAGAATTTACTCTAAACATATCAACAAACATTATAAGTATATAGACATACTAAATTCAACTACTGAGACACTTGAGGTTACAGATTTTAAAATATCATTGGCAGGCTATTTTCAAGAGACCAAATTAAATAAAAGGTTGAAATTAAGGGGACTGAAAAGTTATATCAGAGAAACTGAAATGTTGGAATGATGCTTCTGCTCAGTTGTCTCAGTCATGCTTGACTCTGTACAACCCTATGGACTGCAGCCTGCCAGGCTCCTCTGTCTGTGGGGTTCTCTAGGCAAGAGCACTAGAGTGGGTTGCCATGCCCTCCGCCAGGGGTCTTCCTGACCCAAGGATCGAACCTGCATTGCAGGCAGATTCTTTACCACTGAGCCACCAGGGAAACCCTGAATGTTGGGTTAGTTCAGTTCAGTCGCTCAGTTATGTCTGACTCTTTGTGACCCCACGAATCACAGCACGCCAGGCCTCCCTGTCCATCACCAACTCCCAGAGTTCACTCAAACTCACGTCCATCAAGTTGGTGATGCCATCCAGCCTTCTCATCTGTCGTCCCCTTCTCCTCCTGTCCCCAATCTCTCCCAGCATCAGAGTCTTTTCCAATGAGTCAACTCTTCGCATGCGGTGGCCAATGTACTGGAGTTTCAGTTTTAGCATCATTCCTTCTAAAGAACACCCAGGGCTGATTTCCTTTAGAATGGACTGGTGGGATCTCCTTGCAGTCCAAGGGACTCTCAAGAGTCTTTTCCAACACCACAGTTCAAAAGCATCAATTCTTCGGTGCTCAGCTTTCTTCACAGTCCAACTCACACACATACATGACTACTGGAAAAACCATAGCCTTGATGAGACGGACCTTAGACAGCAAAGTAATGTCTCGGCTTTTGAATATGCTATCTAGGTTGTCATAACTTTTCTTCCAAGGAGTAAGTGTCTTTTAATTTCATGGCTGCAGTCACTATCTGCAGTGATTTTGGAGCCCCCCAAAATAAATTCTGACGCTGTTTCCACTGTTTCCCCATCTATTTCCCATGTTGGTAGACCAGTTATAAATCAGTAAGGACTGAATTTATTATTTAAGAAATATCAATGGGGACAATATGCTATCCATTACTGATTTAAAAAAAAAACACAGGAAGTAGATATAATTAGTTCTTACCAATCCATAACTACTATAGAAATTTATACATGAGTTCATTCATGTACAATCTATCAAATATCAAGCATTTGCTTGCTTGTTTACCCAAGCTGTACATGAGTATAACCCAAGCTGTGGTTTCTTTGATGGCTCAGTCAGTAAAGAATCTGCCTGCAATGCAGAAGACCTGGTTTCAATCCCTGGGACAGGAAGATCCCCTGGAGAAGGAAATGGCAACCCACTCCAGTGTTCTTGCCTGGAAAATCTCATGGACAGAGGAGCCTGGAGGGCTACGGTCAATGATGTTGCAAGGGTCAGACCCAACTAACTAAACTGCACGTCCATCTTTTTTCTTTACTAATTATACATATTCTAAATTTTATTAGAGTCAGTCATTTTATTCCTTGTTTCCTCAGAAAAAAATAGTATTTATTTAAATGAATAGAAGACTAATTTACTAGAAACTAAATTACTATATATTAGTAGCCTGGTTTTCAGAGGATTACTTTACCAACTGTAGCTAGACATTGTGAATTACTAATTCATTCTTAATTTTCAACATATGTCTTAAGATGCCTTATAGCTTACCTACCTGGTAACATTTCTGTGAGTGTCATCTTCTGACCTGGACATAAAACAAATGGAAAATAGTGTCCAAAATTAGTCGTAAGAGAGCTTGTCAATTGCATAAATAAAAGTCAGGCCATTTTATAAGCTGTATTATCTCTTTTACAAGATTAGTTACCAAAAAAGAAAACAATGTGCAAGGTCACTAAACAGAGATGCAGAATGTAAACATTCTTATTTACCTGCATACCTCATCCATAAAAAGTATATTTCAAACCTGCAATGAGGAAATTGTCAAGAAGGCACAGATTTGATTTTTCTTTATCACTTCTGAACACAGAATATAAGTTTGATCCTGAATGCCTGATTCTGACCTTTATACCCCAACTTTTAACTTTTTATTCATTGATAAAGAAATGCTACATTTTATAAGGTAAAATCCATACAGACTTCTAGACAATCTGACATACTGAACTGGTGGGAAAATTTCCATTTCCATTCCTCATAGAGGAGGCCTTAAAAAAATAGCATGACAGTTAACACATAACTGAGGTTAACAAGAAAAGAATTCTCTTTAGTAAAATGAAGAAACAGAGAGTTCAGTGGGTAAACAGGAGCTAAAAGTGAATGACTGCAGGGGTGTCTAAACCAGTGATACAACTTTGGAACTAGAGATTCAATAGTCATTCCTTAGAAGGAGTTAAGTTATGAGGACTTTGCATGGAGGGAAACTAAGTGAGCTCCTTAACTGGAGCCACTTAACCTGGGAGCCATGAATGGTCATACCACCCATTCAACAGGGATAGTAAAAATCCTAACCAGTGGCCTTTGGAATGCAGCAGGGAAAATGGGGATATGCAACATGCATGGATAGATGGGGGAAAGTGCATCACTGAGAAGTCCCAAGCCTCCAAAAAATGCACCTTCAGGATGCCAGTTCACACTCCTACAAAGGCTTGAACACCATGCAGAGCATTTGCTTTAAATATTTTTGCTTTAAAAGAAGCAAAAAGGAAACCCCCCACATGTGTGTGTCTTCAACACGGGGCATGCTGAATTCTCATGGGAAAATCACAGATGTTGAAGAGAAAAAGAGTCTATGATTACAAAGCCCTAGTAGTTAACATCAGCAGCCATAACCAAAGAGCGAGCTCACACACCAAGAAATACAAATGATTTTTTTAAAACTCCGAGAATATTTAGAATCTCCACAGAGATTTTTGCAAGAATAGAATCCATAAGTCAGAACAGGACTGAGAAGGAAGAAATGGTGATATGAGAGAATGATCTGAGAAAATCAAACAGAATATGAGATGGAGAGATACCTATGAGAGTGCAATTACAAACCACAAAGATACAGTTCCAATATTAATCAAAATGGAGTAACAGACAGGATTTACTCTTCTGCCTGAAACAACTGAAAATCTGGACAAAACATGTTAAATACTGGTTTTCAGATACTGAATATTAGGCAAGATAGTGATCTATGAGAGAAGAAAATAAAGACACATGATTGCCCCTTCTTACTGCAGGGAAGACTTTCCATGCTGTAACACAGCAATGGGAAGCCAGGCAGAGAAAGAAGTCTCCCCAAATTGAGGTGATACTATCTGGGGAGACCAAGGCAGCTACAATTCTGTTACCCTTTGCCCTGCTTCATTTTGTACTGCAAGACCAAACTTGCCTACTACTGCTGGTATCTCTTGACTTCCTATTTTTGTATTCCAATCCTCTGTGATGAAAAGGACACTTTTTTTGGTGTTAGTTCTAGAAGGTCTTGTAGGTCTTCATAGAATCAGTCAATTTCAGCTTCTTCAGCATTAGTGGTTGGGGCATAGACTTGTATTACTGTGAAGGTGAATGGTTTGCCTTGGAAACGAACCAAGATCATACTGGCATTTTTGAGATGGCACCCAAGTACTGCATTTCAGACTCATTCATTGACTACATGAGGGCTACTCCAATTCTTCTAAGGGATTCTGGCCCATAATAGTAGATACAATGGTCATCTGAATTAAATTTGCCCATTTAACACCCATTTTGGTTCACTGATTCCTAAGATGTCAATGTTCAAACTTGCCATCTTCTGCTCGACCATGTCCCATTTACCTTGATTCAGGGACCTAACATTCTAGGTTTCTAGGCAATATTGTTCTTTACAGCACTGGACTTTACTTTCACCACCAGACACATTCACACTGAGCATCATTTCCATTTTGACCCAGCCACTCCATTCTTTCTGGAGCTATTAATAATTGCCCTCCGCCTTCCCCAGTAGCATATTGGACACCTTCTGACCAGGGGGGCTCATCTTCCAGTGTCATATATTTTTGTTTTTTCATATTGTTCACAGGGTTCTCACACTGAGAACACTGGAGTGGGTTGCCATTTCCTCCCCTAGTGGACCAGAATTTAACAGAACTCTACACTATGACCTATCTGTCTTGTGTGGGCTTGAACAGCATTTCACTGAGTTATGCAAGCCTCTTCACCACAAGGCTGTGATTCATGGGGAAAAAAAATGTATATACACACACACACACACACACACACTCAAAACATAAGTGAAAGTCTCTCAGTCATGTCTGACTATGTCTGTAAACACTGGTGAATATGAATAAGGTCTATCAGTTAGTTCAGTTCAGTAGCTCAGTCGTGTCTGACTCTTTGCGACCCCATGAATCGCAGCACGCCAGGCCTCCCTGTCCATCACCAAATCCCAGAGCTTACTCAAACTCATGCCCATCGTGTTGGTGATGCCACCCAACCATATCCTCCTCTGTCGTCCCCTTCTCCCACCTTTAATTTTTCCCAGAATCAGGGTCTTTTCCACTGAGTCAGTTCTTCACATCAGGTGGCCAGAGTACTGGAGTTTCAGCTTCAGCATCAGTCATTCCAATGAATATTCAGGACTGCTTTCCTTTAAGATGGACTGGTTGGATCTCCTTGCAGTCCAAGGGACTCTCAAGAGTCTTCTCCAACACCACAGTTCAAAAGCATCAATTCTTCGGCATTCAGCTTTTTTATAGTCCAACTCTCACATCCATACATGACCACAGGAAAAACCATAGCCTTGACTAGACGGACCTTTGTTGGCAAAGTAATGTCTCTGCTTTTGAATATGCTATCTAGGTTGGTCATAATTTTCCTTTTAAGGAGTAAGCATCTTTTAATTTCATGGCTGCAGTCACCATCTGCAGTGATTTTAGAGCCCAGGAAAATAAAGCCAGCCACTGTTTCCACATCTATTTGCCATGAAGTGATGGGACCAGATGCCATGATCTTAGTTTCTGAATGCTGAGCTTTAAGGTCTAGAGTTTAACTGATAAAACTATACCAATATCAGTCCCCTGGCTGTGAAAATTCACTGTTAATGTAAGATGCTATCATTGATAAAACCTAAGTGATAGAGCCAAGAAACTCTATGCCATTTTTGCAACTTTTTATATCTCTTGGTGGTGGTTTAGTCACTAAGTTGTGTCCAACTCTTGTGACCCCATGAACTGTAGCCTGCCAAGCTCCTCTGACAATGGCCTTCTCCAGGCAAGAATATTGGAGCGAGTTGCCATTTCCTTCTCCAGGGGATCTTCCCAACCCAGGGATAGAACCAGGGTCTTCTGCATGGCAGGCAGATTCTTTACCAACTGAGCTATGAGGGAAGCCTTTTATATTTCTTAAATTATCTCAGAACTAAATTTAAAAGAAAGGAATGGTAAAAGCAAAGAATCTGGAAAATGTAACAGGAAATTCTAATAAATGTTAACTAAATATAATAATGATAATTTAAAAGAAAACATAAAATTTATTTTGAGGAAACTGAAAAACAAATGATAAACAGATTGAAAAAGATTAGTGTTACAAGGCTAAGATCCTTTTCTTATTCAGAAGACTACATATAATGATTAAATTAAGACACTGTATATATAACATTTGCTACAAATACAAGTTAACAAAAGCCATTAAAACAATCAAAACAGAATTAAAAATGTACAAAATAGTAAAACAAAACAGAAAAATCATAATAAAAAATGGAATTGGGAAAAAGGAAATAATGCCAAAAAGAGGATAGTAAGTAGGAAGAAAATAAGATGGTAAATTTCAACATGAATATCTGAGATCATACATTAAGCATATAAATATGAAAACTCTACTACTATATTTTTCATATAAAGGCTGATTATAGGATATCAACCAAAATCTAAGAAAGATTGAAAATAAGGGATGAAAAATATGTAATAGGTAAATCTAACTTGCAGAAAGCAAGCTGGGATACAATATAAAAGAGTAAAAATAGAATTTAAGATACAACTTTAATGATGAAAAGAAAATACACCAAGAATATATAACTACACTGAATGTTATATATTTAGTCACTGCCTGGTGGCTCAAATGGTAAAGACTCTGCCTGCAATGTGCAGCAAGACCCAGGTTTGATCCCTGGGTCGAGAAGACTCCCTGGAGAAGGGAATAGCAACCCACTCCAGTATTCCTGCCTGGAGAATCCCATGGACAGAGGAACCTGGAAGGCTACAATCCACAGGATTTCAAAGAGTAGGACATGACGACCAACATTTTTCACTTTCAGAGTATATAAAGCAGAAATTTCAACAAAGAGAAAGCCATGATACATCAGAAAAGTTTAGCTTGTATATAATAGAAATGAGAACCACTGGGCATGTGAAAGCAACAGATGCGGATGCATTTCCATTCTTCCTGTCTCAATTACTGAGGCAATAACATTGGCAAGTTAGTAAACCAGATTCTGAAATTTTTGAAACTTTAAAATAAGGATATCCAAAACTATCTCAAACAGTTAAATGAGATATTGATGGAGCATTCAAAATTCTATAAAATGTGAAGTATTGTTGCTGTTCATAATATTGCCTTACATCTGAGTAGATTTAAATGGTTTAACTTCAGAACACAAATTTAATTTACCCACTACTTTGGGATTCCTTTTTCTTGCTATACCAGTTTTTCGAAAGCTTCCATGAAGCAGCTATTATGGTTGCTACAACAAGAACAGATAAAGCAATGTAGATAGCCAAAATCCACTGCTTCTTCCCACCCTTCTCAGAAGTTCTTTCCGTGGGTAAATCTAAAAATAAAAATACATAAAAAATCAGAGAAAAAAATTAAGCTGTGTACTTTTAAGTTACAGCAAACTTATCACAATGTTCTTAATTTTCATCATAATTCAAGTAACAATGAAAAATAATAATAGAATCATAATACTTAAGGCTATCTCTATAAACTCTCATTCTAAAAGAACAGACACTAAGTTCCAGGAAGTTCTAATGTATTCTACCTTATACAGCAGCTACAGCAAAATTTACAGTATAAATAGAACCCCATAACTTCAGAGACATATAACCAACAAACGTGCATTATTACGAGGTGCGTTATCACAGAATTCTACTATATCGGTGCATATCTTGTTTATCTTTATTAGAGTGCTGGCTCTCCAACATTCGGGATCTGTTTTTACCTATGGAGTCACTGCAGTGTTACTAAAATGGCACAGGCATAAAAAAATAGGAGACATGATCCCTAACTCTAATTCTGCAACTAATTAGCACTGGGTATTCTTTAAGTTCCATGAGGAGTGAGGCTTTGTTTTACTATTTGTACATGCCTAGTGTCATATTATAAGCATCTGGCATATATATTAGGAATTCAAGAAGTATTTGCTAAATCAGTGGATAAATGACAAAAACTAAAGTCATGATAAATAGCAAACTGTTTTAGCATCCTTCTGTCATCTCTTTAACAGCAATTAATTTTTATCTTTTAAACTGAAAACTCTGTAGCAAAACGAATACATTATTGTAAAGCAAAACAAACTAAAAAAATAAAAATTAATTTAAAAAATAAATAAAAATAAACTGAAAACTCCTTTAGACTAAAGGTTTATCTTCTACTTCCTTTATTTCTTCTATAACAGACACATATTAGTGCTAGACACAGGGTGTGTTGCTGGTATAGAGCTCAGATCACAGGGTCAACCATAAAAGTGGGAAAGGGTTGAAGGATAATTTAAAAGACAAAGTCAGACACAAGTAAATAAAAATTTTAAAAGATACTCAGCTTCAGTCATATTGAAAAGCTAATATTAGGGGGGAAAAGCAAGATTAAGAAAGGATATTGGTTTCTATTTCTTTTGGAAGCCTATTTGTTTACCTTTTAATTACAAATATTGGTTTCTTTCTAAGTGGAAAAAACCTAACTATGCTTTTGTGAAGGCAAGCAATTTGACAATTCTATGAACTGGATATATAAGAGAAAGATACTTGCCCTGTTCCTCTGGCGATATTCTGGATTTCACTCTGCAATCTGGAGGGCTGTAGCCACCAGACAATTGCATATCATCGTGGAAGTGCACACCTAGAATCATTTTTTTTTAATTCAGATAGTCATTTAAAAATATTTTCTCATAGAAAGCAAAATTATCTGATGGATCATCAGGCTTACTCTGGTATTTTCATCTAGTGTAATTTTGTTTCTTTGATTTATTTACAGAGATAATTCTAGAAATCAAATACTTGGTTTCTTAGCCTAAAGTATGCACAGATGCACACACATGCTAAAAAGGAGCTACAAAGTGAGGCTCACAATATTTGAAATATCTGGAAAACTTAACACCTTCAAATGTTCACCTGAAAATTTAGTGTGCAATTCCAGAACCATCTACTTAAATTCTATTGAAAATGACACCATTCCAGCAGTGTGTTAGAGCCAGCCAGTATCAGCTCGCAAGGAGGACTGTGTATACTTCTTCCCATCTCCATTTTCAGTAACATCATGTGGTGGTCTGAAGTATCTGTTTACATAGATGAGGACTTTACACTTCCTTAAGTTACTTGGTGAACATTTAACAGCATAGCACTGCCCTTGACCAGGATCCTTTATTTACTTCATTAGTTTTTCTTTGACTTTTAAGCAAAAGTTTTTTGTATTCCAAGAGGGTATCAGATAATTTTTGTCATTAACTAATTAACACAGAAACAGGTTTATGGTGCTTGCAATGTGTGAGTCTCTGTTCTGAGCACTTTACATTGACTTACTCATTAAATCCTCACAACAGTCCTGTAAGGTTGGGACAATTATTATTCCCACTCTAAAGATGAATAACCTGGAGGCATAGATATTTAACTTGCCAAAAGTCACATGGCTAGTAAGTGGTGGAGACAGAATTTAAACCAAAGAAATCTCGTTTCAGTCTCTGCCCTTGACCACTAGGCTATGCTACTCCTCAAAATGATATAAAACACCTCTCAATTTCTAAGATCTCAATTTAAGAATGTGATTCTAATTCCTATATTCCATGGCTCAGATGTACACGGAAAAAAGTGTTCTGTTTGCGGTTTCCACTGCCCAGCTTCTGTCATATCATTTTCATGTTGTAATATGTGTGTGTGTGTTTACTCTGAAATATTGGGTTGGCCAAAAAGTCCATTCATGCTTTTCTAGAACATCTTACAGAAAAACCAGAATGAACTTTTGGGCCAACCCAATATCTCATTGAAGTAATATTGCCTTTCTCAGGAGACACATGTTGCCAGTTCAGTTCACTCAGTCATGTCTGATTCGGTGTGACCCCGTTGACTGCAGTACACCAAGCTTCCCTGTCCATTAACAACTCTCAGAGCTTACTCAAACTCATGCCCATAGAGTTGGTGATGCCAACCAATCATCCTCTATCATCCCCTTCTCCTCCTGCCTTCAATCTTTCCCAGCATCAGGGTCTTTTCCAATTAGTCAGTTCTTCACATCAGGTGGCCAAAGTATTGGAGTTTCAGCTTCAGCATCAGTCCTTCCAATGAATATTCAGGACTGGTTTCCTTCAGGATGGACTGGTTGGATTTCCTTGCAGTCCAAGAGACTCTCAAGAGTCTTCCCCAACACCACAATTCAAAAGTGTCAATTCTTCGGCGCTCAGCTTTCTCTATAGTCCAACTCTCACATCCATACACGACTACTGGAAAAACCATAGCCTTGACTAGACAGACCTTTGTTGGCAAAGTAATGTCTCTGCTTTTTAATATGCTATCTAGGTTGGTCATAACTTTTCTTCCAAGGAGCAAGCATTTTTTAATTTCATGGCTGCAGTCACCATCTGCAGTGATTTTGGAAACCACCCCCCTTCATAAATGAAGTCTCTCACTGTTTCCATGGCTTCACCATCTATTTGCCAAAAGTGATGAGACCAGATGCCATGATCTTAGGTTCCTGAATGTTGAGTTTTAAGCCACCGTTTTCCCTCTCCTCTTTCACTTTCATCAAGGCTCTTTAGTTCTTTTTCTCTTTCTGCCACAAAGGTGGTGTCATTTGCATATCTGACATTATTAATATTTCTCCTGGTAATCTTGATTCCAACTTGTGCTTCATCCAGCCTGGTTTTCACATGATGTATTCTGCATATAAGTTAAATAAGCAGAGTGACAATATACAGCTTGGACATACTCCTTTCCTGATTTGGAACTAGTCTGTTGTTCCATGTCCAGTTCTAACTGTTGCTTCCTGACCTGCATACAGATTTCTCAGGAGGCAGGTCAGGTGGTCTGGTATTCCCATCTCTTTCAGAATTTTCAACAGTTTGTTGTGAACCACACAGTCACAGGCTTGGGCGTAGTCAACAGAGCAGAAGGACATGTTTTTCTGGAACTCTCTTGCTTTTTCTAGGATCCAACAAATGTTGGCAATTTGATCTCTGGTTCCTCTGCCTTTTCTAAATCCACCTTGAACATCTGGAAGCTCACTGTTCACATACTGCTAAAGCCTGGCCTGGAGGATTTGGGGCATTACTTTGCTAGCTACACATGTTGTCAGTTTGTCCTAACATTGTGTTGTCACATTTGGATCACTTCGTTTAGGTTATGTCTTCCAAGTTTTTTCCACTTCCATTGCAGGAGACAACTTGTGTATGTAATATGGACATATGTAAGTATCTAGGTTCTCATAAGAGTTTCACTCATTAGTTTTAGCATCCATTGATAATGATTTGACTCCATTATTTCTTCTATATTGTTTATACTATTAAAGAGTTTTCCCATATCCACCCTTCTAGAGCACTATATTTCCTGCTGCCCTAGCCGCCAACTCCCCTGAGTACCTGGTGCTGCCAGAGCCCCTGCAACCCAAGCAGCTGCACCACTTCCACACCTGGCCCTCACTGGGGCACACCCAAGTCCTCCAGGGCAGCCTCAGGAGCAAAGCCCAGTGGACAACCGATATGCAGAGGTGGAAACAAAACCGCAGTTGAAACCCAGGGGTACTGTGACTAAGGAAGAAGACCCAAAACCCTCCCACCAGATGAACAAGCTGCAGATTAAATCCGCATGATCAACTAGGCAGACTCTGTATCTATGGAATATATATAAAAGGACATTAAGAGCTCCCACAAAAGAAAACATACGAGTTTGATAGCTGTGGACATTGGAGGCAAGAACACACAGGAGTAGGGGCAGATTAGAATCTGAGCTGCCCCCACAGCAGGTCCAGAGACCAGCACAGTGTTGGAGGGCATCCTAGGGAGGTGAGGTGGACTGTGACTCCCAGTGAGCAAAAGGATTCTGACAACAGTGATGCAAGAAAAATATTTATTATTCTTATGTTTTGACTTGTTCAGCAGATTGTTTTGGATTTTTCCTCTTTTTTTCCCTTCCCACCCCCACCTTGTAGTTGTTGATTTTATTGGCACTTGAAATCTAACTAAGCTTTTGAGCTTTTTTTTTCCCCCTCATTCACATTTTTTTATTGTTGTTATAAACCTCTGCCTCCTCGTTGGGCTTTTGCAGTACTGGGCAGTTTTCGTTTTTGTTTTTTTTTTCTTTTTTTTTAATTTTAATTTTTTAAACCTATTATTATTTTTTCTAAATTTATTCATTTGTTTGCTTTTCCTACTGTTCTTTTCCCTGTGCAGTTAACTTTAATATATATAAATCTTCTTTATGTACCTCTATTTACCTTTGCATATCTATTCTTTCTTTCTTTTCTTTCTTTCCTTTAGTCTCAACATATTGTTCGTTTTATTTTCATTGCTTTATACCCCAGTTGGCACCTTGGTTTAGTTTTGTTCTCCAGTTTGTGCTTTAGTTACTTTTGTTCTGGTAGAAATACTTTTTGGTTTCCTTTGTTTGCCAGGTCAAACTATTGCCCTTTATTTTTGTTGGACTGTTTTTATTTTGCTTATGGGGGTATATGTATATATGTGTATTCTAGTCACACTTTTTATTGTTGTTATTAACCTCTCCCTCTACATTGGGCCTTTGCAGTTCTAAGAAGTTTTCCTTTTATTCCATTTCTCTTTCTTCTCTCTTTTTTCCCCTCTGTTTTACAATTTTAACTTTTAATTTTTTTAATCTATTATATTCTCTCTGTATTTATTCCTTTGTTTGCCGTTTGTACTGCTCTTTTCCCCTTGCAGTTAATCTTTTATATAATCTTCTTCATCTACCTCTATTTAACGTTGTATTCTATTCTTTCTCTCTTTTCTTTCTTTCCTTCCTTCTCAACACATTTGTTAGTTTTTCTTTTAATTCCTGATTCCCCACTTGGCACTTTGCTTTAGTTTTGTTTTCCAGTTTGTGCTTTAGTTAGTTTTGTTCTTAATTAGTAAATATAATTTTTTATTTCTATTGTTCACCGAGTCAATCTATTGTACTTTATTGTTGTTGGAATGTTTTGACTTTGCTCATGGGTATATATGTATATGTGAATATTCCATTATTTCAATTATTATTTGCCTGATTTTGTAACTGCCATTTGTCTGGGGTCCATCTTTGGTTTCTCATTTTTGGATATTTGTTTTAATCTCACTTAATGCCATAACAAACCACTTGTGGAAACTTTGTTCCTGAGATCAAGACCGGAGCCTTTTGAGTGGGAGCACTGACTCCAAGATGCTAGACTACCAGAGAACTAACCATCAGTTCAGTTCAGTTCAGTCACTCAGTCGTGTCCAACTCTTTGCGACCCCATGAATCGCAGCACACCAGGCCTCCCTGTCCATCACCAACTCCCAGAGTTCACTCAGACTCACGTCCATAAGGGGTATCAAATAGTGAGAATTCACACAAAGGAAACCACTGGAATACAAGATCCAGCATCACCCAACCACCAGTAGCACCCTGTGCAGGACTCTTCATCTAAACAACAAACAAAACAAAAATACTAACAAAATCATCAGAAGACAGGATCACAACCTCTCTCAGTCTTGCCCATCAGAGAAAAAACAACAAACAAAAATTCAGCACAAATCTCACCCTATAAGAAGTTTACACAAACCACTGGGTCAATCTTACAGGGCAGACACCAAAAGGAAGAAAGAATTCAACCTTGAAGCCTAGAAAAGGAGACCTCAAACACAATACGTTAAAAAATGAAAAGGCAGAGAACTACTACACAAATGAAGAAACAAACTAAAAACACAGAAGTCCAAATAAATGAAGAAGAAAGAGGCAAGTACCTGAAAAAGAATTCAGATAACTGCTAGTAAACCTTGAAAGCAAAATAGAGAAAATTCAAGAATCAATTAACAAAGACCTAGAAGAATTAAAGAATGAACGTGCGGAGACACACAATGACTGAAATTAAAAATGATCTAGAAGGAATCAACAGCAGAATATCTGAAGCAGAAGAATGAATCAGTGAGCTGTAAGATAAAATTCTAGAAATAACTTCTGAAGAGAAGAATAAAGTAAAAAGAATGAAAAGAACTGAGGATAGTCTCAGAGACTTCTGGGGCAACATCAAATGCACCAACATTTGAATTATAGGGGTCCCAGAAGAAGATGGTGACTGCAGCCATGAAATTAAAAGACACTTACTCCTTGGAAGAAAAGTTATGAGCAACCTAGACAGCATATTCAAAAGCAGAGACATTACTTTGACGACTAAGGTCCATCTAGTCAAGGCTATGGTTTTTCCTGTGGTCATGTATGGATATGAGAGTTGGATTGTGAAGAAGGCTGAGCGCCAAAGAATTGATGCATTTGAACTGTGGTGTTAGAGAAGACTCCTGAGAGTCTCTTGGACTGCAAGGAGATCCAACCAGTCCATTCTGAAGGAGATCAACCCTGGGATTTCTTTGGAAGGAATGATGCTAAAGCTGAAGCTCCAGTACTTTGGCCACCTCATGCGAAGAGTTGACTCATTGGAAAAGACTCTGATGCTGAGAGGGATTGGGGGCAGGAGGAGAAGGGGATGACCGAGGATGAGATGGCTGGATGGCATCACGGACTCAATGGACATGAGTCTGAGTGAACTCCGGGAGATAGTGATAGACAGGGAGGCCTGGCGTGCTGCGACTCATGGGGTTGCAAAGAGTTGGACATGACTGAGTGATTGAACTGAACTGAGCTGAAGATTAGATTGTTAGCAGATCAATAATTGTTCTGTTGGTCAAATGTAGGCTCCAGATAAGCTTTATCTGACATGGCCAGAGTGTTCAAAGAAATATTTATAGTATTCATTGCTCAAAAAGATTGGAGTGAAGAAGAAAAATGAAGCAGAGTAGGTTTATACACACACACACACACACACACACACACATATTTTGCAAGTAAAAATAAAAATGAGAGTTTGAAGAAAGAAACATGATTAAACGAATCCAGAATAAACAAATGAAACAGTATAAATTGGTAACAACAGAACAGTCAAAACTAATGTGGTAACACTAGTATAATTATAAAGTAAAACCTATCAGTGAATTTATGTATACATATATATATATATATACACACACACACACACACACATATGCATGTATACAAACATATATGTGCGTGTGAGAGAGTCAATTCCTAGGCAGGTTTATAAGAAGTCTGGGATCCCTGAGGAGGAGAAAGAGGGGGTCTGGGGCTCTTGAGGAGAAAATAGGGGTCTGGAATTCTCAAGGAGGAGGAAAGGACAAACATTTTTTTCTACGTTCCTTAGTAACAATTATATAACAATAATGTATCCTGCTTGAGGACAGTTTCTCCTTCCTGAAAACCTTCTGACTAATGCTGTTATCTTAAAATGTAAATTGTGGGAGTGGGTCTAGTAAAGTTTTTACAGCCTTGAGACATTCTTCTGATCTATTGCAATAACTAATTTAAAAAGTATATAACTCCCTTGCTTAGACTAAGCAAGGGGGGCACTCTCCATCATCTTTCTGATGTCTGTGTCAGAAGCTTTCTCTGTCCCTTTTTCACTTTAATAAAACTCTGCTAGGCAAAAGCTCTTGAGTGATCAAGCCTGGTCCCTGGTCCTGAAGCTAACTCTTCTTTGGAGATCAAGAATCCGACACTGTTCACCATAAGCTATCACATGCACAGAGATGTTTCAAAAAATAAAGAAAATGGCAACCTACTCCACAATTTTTGCCTGGGAAATCCCTTGGACAGATGAGCCTGTCTGTAGCTTAAGACCCCAAGCTACAGTCCATGGGGTTCGAAGAGAATCAGATAAAAGCCCTTGCAACTAAATAATAAAGCAATACAATTAGGTAGGTGTATCAATGGTAAACAACTAGTTTAATGCCTTTCTTTGAATATCAAATTAACCTCATTCATTGATCTTGTCTGTTGGCATATTTAAATTTGTGACCCCTTAAAGTTATTAACAGAAAGAATATATTTTAATTTGGATAGTGTTTTACATTTGTATTCAAATGTGAGTTTTTTTAACTTACTGACTTCAAACTGCAACCTGCTTTTTATTATTCTAATGTTGTGTGATGTTTGGCTTTAAGCTAATTTTCTGAAAGTCAACCCATAGAAAGCTAATATGCCTGGCCAATTCACTTAATGTCAAACTACCTAACAGTCAATTCATGAAATAGTTATCTGGTATTTGTGAAACGAAATTATCAATCTTATTATTTACTGTTATTTTTTAAGCTCTTAAATTATACAAGATTGATTGAGTGGAGTAGCTATCACTGAATTGAAAGATTTCTGTGAAGTTTTAGTAAAGTACTCTTTATTTCATCTTCAGAAATGTATCTTACTACAATTTCCGTTTATATATGCCCAATTTATATCTCTCTAGTTATACAAGCTGGAGAAGGCTATGGCACCCCACTCAGGTACTCTTGCCTGGAAAATCCCATGGACTGAGGAGCCTGGTAGGCTGCAGTCCATGGGGTGGCGAAGAGTCAGACACAACTGAGCGACATTACTTTCACTTTTCATTTTCATGCATTGGAGGAGGAAATGGAAACCCACTCCAGTGTTCTTGCCTGGAGAATCCCAGGGACGGGGGAGCCTGGTGGGCTGCCGTCTAAGGGGTCGCACAGAGTCGGACATGACTGAAGCAACGCAGTAACAGCAGCAGTTATACTAGCAGAGACAGTTTCTTTAATTTTTGTGACAACAAAAGCAGAACACTGTTTTCTGATCTGGCATGTAAGAAGCTTGGAAGTCACCACTCCATCTTAACAAGTAAAAAAAGAGAACAAACTGAAAATCAACAATTTTTATGTCAGAGAACTAAAGGTCATGGGACAAAGTGCTGCCTCCAAAATGGTTGAGGCAGACAGGCAAACACAGAGAACCACAAATTATCAGAGTGGAAACCCAGGAGCAGAAATTCCCATGAGTACTTTCACTTTTCATTTTCATGCATTGGAGGAGGAAATGGAAACCCACTCCAGTGTTCTTGCCTGGAGAATCCCAGGGACGGGGGAGCCTGGTGGGCTGCCGTCTAAGGGGTCGCACAGAGTCGGACATGACTGAAGCAACGCAGTAACAGCAGCAGTTATACTAGCAGAGACAGTTTCTTTAATTTTTGTGACAACAAAAGCAGAACACTGTTTTCTGATCTGGCATGTAAGAAGCTTGGAAGTCACCACTCCATCTTAACAAGTAAAAAAAGAGAACAAACTGAAAATCAACAATTTTTATGTCAGAGAACTAAAGGTCATGGGACAAAGTGCTGCCTCCAAAATGGTTGAGGCAGACAGGCAAACACAGAGAACCACAAATTATCAGAGTGGAAACCCAGGAGCAGAAATTCCCATGAGATTCAGTATCAGAATAGGAAACAGATATACTACCAGAGGCTCAGTTTGGTCAAATCTGAGAGTTAAAAACTCTAAGAGTGTCCAATGGGCCCTACATTTTTGTGAATTTTACCTCTAGGAGCTGGACCAGATTCTTACAGTAAATATCAGAGAAAAATTCCCTTGCATTTTCAGCAGGGGGAGGGTAAAGGAAGAAGTTTTGAAACATACCAGAATACTCTGTTCTTTTTGACAAGGTTTAACCTTAAGACACTGGTTCCAAATAGGAAAAGGAGTACGTCAAGGCAGTATATTGTCACCCTGCTTATTTAACTTATATGCAGAGTACATCATGAGAAACGCTGGACTGGAAGAAACACAAGCTGGAATCAAGACTGCTGGGAGAAATATCAATAACCTCAGATATGCAGATGACACCACCCTTATGGCACAAAGTGAAGAGGAGCTAAAAAGCCTCTTGTTGAAAGTGAAAGAGGAGAGTGAAAAAGTTGGCTTAAAGCTCAACATTCAGAAAACGAAGATGATGGCATCTGGTCCCATCACTTCATGGAAAATAGATGGGGAAACAGTAGAAACAGTGTCAGACTTTATTTTGGGGGGCTCCAAAATCACTGCAGATGGTGACTGCAGCCATGAAATTAAAAGACGCTTACTCCTTGGAGGAAAAGTTATGAGCAACCTAGATAGCATATTCAAAAGCAGAGACATTATTTTGCCAACTAAGGTCTGTCTAGTCAAGGCTATGGTTTTTCCTATGGTCATGTATGGATGTGAGAGTTGGACTGTGAAGAAGGCTGAACGCTGAAGAATTGATGCTTTTGAAGTGTGGTGTTGGAGAAGACTCCTGAGAGTCCCTTGGACTGCAAGGAGATCCAACCAGTCCATTCTGAAGGAGATCAACCCTGGGATTTCTTTGGAAGGAATGATGCTAAAACTGAAGCTCCAGTACTTTGGCCACCTTATGCGAAGAGTTGACTCATTGGAAAAGACTCTGATGCTGGGAGGGATTGGGGGCAGGAGGAGAAGGGGACGACCGAGGATGAGATGGCTGGATGGCATCACGGACTCAATGGACGTGAGTCTGAGTGAACTCTGGGAGTTGGTGATGGACAGGGAGGCCTGGCGTGCTGCGATTCACGGGGTCGTAAAGAGTTGGACACGACTGAGCAACTGAACTGAACCTTAAGAGAAATTACTATATCAGAGCCTAAATTTATTGAGTTTTCATTTTTTTCCGTGCCTATCTAACATAGGTGAAGGGAAAATTCTAACTCTAGCCTACTTACCAATCATATTCCATCCAAGAAGCGGCAAAAACTGAGGAACACTCGTGAAATTCACAGATCAAAAGTATATTAGGTCTAAAAGACAGACCTAATGACAGGACTATAGAATGCTTCCACTCCTCTTCCATAGAGCTTACCCCATATTATTAAAGGCTTTCACTATGGCAGTTCCTTTTACCCAGTCATCATGTACAGCTATCAGGAAAAAAATTACAGGGTTTAAAAAATAGCAAAACACACAGTTTGAACAGAGCAAGCATCAGAGCATCCTACAATAAGGATGTGGAATTATCAGACTAGGAACTTACATTAACTATAATTAATATTTTAAGGACTTTAACAAATAAAGTAGACTGCAAACAAGTATAGATAGGTAATAGAAGCAGACAGATGGATATTCTAAGACAGAATCAAAAAGAAATGCTAGAGATTTAAAAACCATAACAGAAATGAAGATGGGATAAGGAGTAGACTTGTCAGAGATGAGGTAAGAATCTCTGAGTTTAAGGATTTCTCAACAGAACTTCCAAAATTAAAAGACAAAGAGGAAAAAAATACTGGAAAAAAATCCCAGAAGTTCCAAAGACTATGAGACAACAACAAAGGGGATAACTCATGTGAAATGGCAGTGAAAGTGAAAGCCACTCAGTCATGTCTGACTCTTTGTGATCCCATGGACTATACAATCCATGAAATTCTCCAGGCCAGAAGACCAGAGTGGGTAACCTTTCCCTTCTCCAGGGGATACTAGAAGGCAAAAAAAAGAAAGATAGGAAAGACACTGGAAGCGATAATGATTGAAATTTTACAAAATTAAGGTTAGATACCAAACTAAAGACCCAAGAAACTCAGAATCCAACAAGCAGGATGAATGCCAAAAGTTTACATGTAGGTATCATATTCAAAGTTTAGAAAATCAGAGATAAAGGAAAACCTTGAAAGATGCCAAAGGACACCAAAAAACCCTTATCTATAGAGAGGCAATGACAAAAATTACATTGGACTACTATTCAGAAATAATGCAAGCAAGAAAAGCATGGAGTGAAATATTTATAGTGTTTATAAGAAAAGAATCAAAAAAAAAAGAATCATCAAGCTAGAATTTCATATCCTGCAAAATTAATCTTTCAAAAATGAAAAATAGACTTTCTCCGACAAACTAAAATTAAGAAATTTGTCACCAGTAAACCTATTGTGGTAGAAATGATAAAAGAAGATCAAAGATAAGAAAAATTATAAGGGTCAGAAAAATCAAATTTACATAAAGAAAAGAGTATTAGAGATGGAATAAGTAAACAAAAAAAATTTTCTGTTGTTCTTCTTAACTGATCTAATAGAAATCAGATTGTTCAAAAAAATAATAGCAGCTTTGTAATCAATTATGTGTGTTTCTGTGTGAGTAAAATGAACGACAGCATGCTACAAAAGATAGGAGGGAGGATATGGGTTATTTTCTTATTGTAAGATTACTTATACTACAAGCAGTACAGTGTTACTTGAAAGTGACTTAGGTTAGTTGTAAAATATATACTGCAAACACTAGGGCAACCCACTAAAAAAGAAAACCAAAAAATACAACTGATGTGTCAAGAAAGAAAATGGCATCATATATTACAAAAGGCTCAACTGAAATGAAAAAAGAAGAGTGGAAGCCAAAAATAAGAACAAGGCAATAAATAAAAAACAGTAACAAATATGATAGCTATTATTCCAACTATATCAATCATCACTTTGGATGTTAATGTTCTAATATGCCACTTAAAGGAAGCTGGAAAAGTACGGCTGAAGACGGTGACATAGGAGGACCTTGAACTTACCTCGTCTATGGACTCACTGGACCGACAACTACTATAGTTTCCTCTAAAAGAAAAGAAAAGTCCAACACAAGCTAATTGATTTCAATATACAAAGTGAATGAGGAAAAATCTACATGGAAGCAACTAGGAGACACCAAGATACCAACTTGCCATAAATCCCACACCCAGAGACCCACAACCAGGAGGGAATTCAAAACCCCTAGCTTCTGGCAGAGCAGCAAAGGATTTCAACTTCACCTCTGGCACCCCAACTTTTCAGACATGCACCTGAGAAATGAGCCCCACAGAATCCAGCTTTGAAAGCCAACAGGGCTTGCATCTATGAGACCCCCAAGGCTAAAGCAAGGGATAATGCCAGCAATAAGGCGAAGTGAAAAGCTACCTTTGTTGTTCTCCTTCAATCTACAACCTGTAAAACATCCACATTGCAACAAAGTTGTCTCTGCCGGACAGACCAGCACACTAGAGAACTCTACATATCTTTAAAGCTAAGGGTGGGTAAACTGGAATAGACAGAGAAGGCAGAAAGGAGAGAAAGCAGAGGCTGAACCGACAAACTTGGACCTCCAGCCATGACAGCTAAGTTGCAACCACAGAAAACCCAGGTGGCAGAGCAGGTGGCAGGGATGACCCTGGCCTCCTGGCCACAGCCACACCTGCAGCCACAGGTAACTGAGGAGTAGCAGCAGTGGGACGTGGGACACTGTTCCTCCCGCTGCTGAGCCACGACTCCAGCCCCTTGTCCCCTAACCCACAGCAATGGAGCCCCCAAACTTTAAAACATCAGACCTGTTACAAGTGGGGGCATGACCCTGGCTCCTGTATCACTCTTCCCCTCCCATAGTGGTGGTGGAACCTGAGAATCAGGTGATCCTGGACAGGAGGGAAGACCCCACTTTCCCAGGGCTCTAGGCAGCAAGGACAGTGATGCTGACAGAATCCCTAAGGCACAAGAAAAGTGATGATGAGGGCACAGGCAACAACTCTGACAGAAGTGCTGGAGGGTGGAATGTGCAGGCTTTAAAGTACAAATAACCAGAAACAGCTCCTGTAAGAAAACTCCCAATACTTATGCTATTCCACCACCTACTGGAAAATAAAAGAAAGCTCTCTAATTTCTAACTCATCGAATCATTAGAATCAAGCAGAAAGGTATTCCCTAGTTAAAATGCACCAGAAGAGGAAAGACGTCAAGAGCCATGAAGAACCAGTTAACACAATTTCACAAAAAGAAAATGAATTATCCAGAAATTGAACTTTAAGTCAAAAAGTACTGCAGCCTAACTGACAGAGAATTCAAAATAGCTATCATGAACAAACTCAAGAAGTTACATGAAAACTCAGAAAGGCAGTTCAATGAGCTCAGGAATAAAATTAATGAACAAAAGGAATACTTTACCAATAAGACTCAGACTCTAAAAAAAGAACCAAATAAAAATTTTGGAGCTGAAAAACTCAATAAATGAGATGAAGAATGCATTAGAAATCTCTAAAAATAGAGCAGACCATATGGAAGAGAGAGCTAACGTGGGCATGAAGACAGAAATCTAGAAGTGATACAAGTAGAATAGGAAAGAGAAATAAGATATAAAAATGACAAAATTCTGTGAGAGCTATCCAACTCTTTTAGGCAAGGCAATCTGGGTAAAGCGTATCCCAGAGAAGAAAGGGAGAAAAGAACAGAGAGCATTTTTAAATAAATAGTAGTTGAGAACTTCACAAACATGGGGAAGGAACTGGATATACTAGGACATGAAAATAAAAATCTCCTAATAATCTTAATGCAAAAAGACCTTCAAGACACACTAAAATTATCACAGGTCACTGATAAAAGAATTTTAAAGGTAGCCTAGAAAAAAGGGATGGTAACCTACAAAGGAACCCCCATTAGTCTATCAGCAGAAAAACTCTACAGAGATGGCAGGGGGGAGAGGGGTGACAGTCCCAAAATACTCAGAGACAAAAACTGTCTCTCAAGAATATTCTATGTGGCAAAGTTATCATTCAGATATGAAAGAGAAATAAAGAGTTTCCAAAGACAAAAGCTGAGATTCATCACCCCTAGACCCGCCTTACAGAAATCTTGAAAGGAGCTCTTCTACCTTAAACGCACATTAAACATTCAGTAAGGTGATATATCTGGAGGAGGAAATGGTAACCCACTTCACTATTCTTGCCTGAAAAATCCCATGGATGGAAGAGCCTGACAGGCCACAATGTAAAGGGTTGCAAAGAGTTGGACATTACTGAGCAACTAAGCAAGAAGATATATAGACAGACAAAACTAAAAAAACAAACAAACAAAAACAACTGCAACTCTGCATCAGAATAGATTTTGTAAAATTTTGTTGTAGCATAAAGATTCAAGGGAAAGAAGTAGAAAAAAATAACTAGAGCTATTTCAATTTGGTAACAAATTCACAACATAAAATAATTTGAGAAAACAAAAACACAAAAATGGAACAAGAAATTGATGGAACTCATATAGGCAAATGACAAGAAGCTATCAAGCAGAAAAATAACTATATTAGCTATAAGAAAGTTTATTTCATTTTTTATTAATTTTTATTATAGTTGCTTTACAAGCTTGTGCTAGTTCATACTGTACAGCAAAGTGAATTAGCTGTATTCATACATACCCCTCTTGTTTTGGATTTCCTTCCCATTTAGGTCAGGGCTTCCCTGGTGGCTCAGAGGTTAAAGCGTCTGCCTGCAATGCGGGAGACCTGGGTTCGATGCCTGGGTCGGGAAGATCCCTGGAGAAGGAAATGGCAACCCACTCCAGTATTCTTGCCCGGAGAATCCCACGGACAGAGGAGCCTAGTGGGCTACAGTCCACGGGGTCGCAAAGAGTCGGACACGACTGAGCGACTTCACTTCACTTCTTCACTTCACTTCCCATTTAGGTCATCACAGAGCATTGAGTAGAGTTCCCTGGGCTATACATATATAGTACATTCTCATTGGTTATCTATTTTATACATATTATCAATGGTGTATATACATCAATCCCAATCTCCCAATTCACCCCACACCCCCTTCCTCCCTGGGTATCCATATGTTTGATTTCTATTGTGTCTTTATGCTTTGCAAAGAAGTTCATCTGTATCATTTTTCTGGATTCCACATATAAAAGATATTTTTCTCTGACTTACTTCAGTCTGTATGACAGTCTCTAAGTCCGTCCACATCTCTGCAAATGATACAGTTTTGCTTCTTTTTATGGCTGGGTAAAATTCCATTGTATATATGTACTGCATCTTCTTATCCACTCCTCTCTTGATGGACATTTAGTTTGTTTCCATGTTCTGCAGTCAATAGTGCTGTAATGAATACAGAACTGAAGGATACTGTTGAATTTTGGTTATCTCCAGATATATGCCTAGGAGTGGGATTGCTGGGTCATATGGTAGTTCTGTTTTTAGTTTTTCAGGGAACCTTGATACTGTTCTCCCTGTGGCTGTACCAGTGTGCATTCCCACCAACAGTGTAGGAGGCTTCCCTTTCCTCCACATCCTTTGCCATATTTATTGCTTATAAAATTTTTTTATGATAGCAGTTCTGACCAGTGTGAGGTGATCTCATTTTAGTTTTGATTTTCATTTCTCTAACAATTAGTAACATTGAGCATTTTTTTCATGTGCTTGTTGGTCATCTGTATGTCTTCTTTGGAGAAATGTCTAACTAGGTCTGCTCACTTTTTAATTTTGTCTTTTTCTTTTTTATATTGAGCTGTATGAGCTATTTGTATATTTTGGAGAGTAATCCTTTACAGTTACATCATTTGCAAATATGCATTAAGTAGGTTGTCTTTTCCAGTTGTTTATGGTTTCCTTTGCTATACAAAAGCGTTTAAGTATAATTAAGTCCCATTTGTTTATTTTGTTTTTATTTCCATTACTCTAGGAAGTAGGTCCAAAAAGATATTACTGCTATTTTCATATCATAGAGTGTTCTGCCTATGTTTTTCTCCTAAGAGTTTTATAGTATCTGGGTATTTAGGTCTTTAATCCATTTTGAGTTTATTTTTCTGTGTGATATTAGAGACTATTGTAATTTTATTCTTTTACATGTAGCTGTCCAGTTTTTCAGTAGCATCATTTATTGAAGAGATTGTCTTTTTTCCATGTATTCTTGCCTCTTTTGTTATAGATTAATTGATCATAGGTTGTGTATTTATTTCTGGGTTTTCTATCCCGTTCCATTGATCTATATTTTTATTTCTGTGCCAGTACCATGCTGTTTTGATTACTGTAGCTTCGTAGTATAGTCTTAAGTCAAGGAGCCTGATTCTTCCAGTTTTGTTTTTCTTGCAAGCTTTCAATTTTTTAAGATTGCTTTGGCTATCTGGGGTCTTTTGTGTTTCCTGTGTTCCATACAAATGTTAAGATCTTTTTTTGTTCTAGATCTGCAAAAAAAGGCATTGGTCCAAAAGAACACATGCACCCCCATGTTCATAGCAGCACTGTTTACAACAGCCAAGACATGGAAGCAACCTAAATGTCCATTGGCAAAGGAATGGATAAAGAAGGTATGCTAATGTGTACAATGGAAAAAGAACAAAAAATGCCATTTGAAGCAACATGGATGGACCTAGAGATTGTCATACTGAATTAAGTAAGTCAGAGAGAGAATGACAAATGTTATATGATATCACTTACATGTGGAATCTAAAATAAAGGCTACAAATGAACTTAGCTACAAACCTGAAATAGAGTTACAAATATAAAAACAAACTTACAGTTACCAAAGGTGAAAGGTGGTGAGGGAAGGATAAATTAGGATCTTGGGATTAACAGGTAAACAATACCATATATAAAACAGAAAACTAATAAGGATTTACTGTATGCACAGGGAATACTGCTCAATATTCGGTAATAACCTATATGGGGAAAATCCTAAAAGGAATGGCTATGTATACGTATAACTGATTCATCTTGTCGTACACCTGAAGCTAACACAACACTGTGAATCAACTATACGCCAATAAAAATTTTTAAAGAAGAAATAAAATAAAATAGGTGTGTTCCACTATCACTTGAGATTGACAATCTAACCTTCTATCCACTGCACTCTTACTTTTTTGGTATGGGAAATAAATTGATCTCAATGGGGAGAAAGTCTATTATAAAAAGAGAGATAAAACAAATAGTTTTCCCTCACACTATGTATTCGCAGACACATAAATTTTACCATAATTACCTTCCTGCAATGAATAGGTTAATGCATTTGTTGGAATATTTAACACCTCTGAAAAGTACCCAACTATAATAATAAATTTGCTAAAGGCATCAGCAATTTAATGCTGTAAAATGTTCCCTAATGCAAATGGCAACAAATTTAGTAATCTGATTCAGCCCCATATAGCTAGATACAACAGGTCCTAGCACATGGTAGAAACCCAATAAATGTTAAATAAATTAATGACTGATGCTGAAAGTATCTAAGAGAGATATAATTTGGGAAAATATGAATCGTGTGCTTACTTACTCCATTTCCATTGCACTTTGCTGAACAATGATTTAATTTGTCTATAAATGGCCTTACTTCTAAACATTGACGATTTACACAAATCTAAAGACAAACAAACAAATTTTTTCCAAGTTAGAGGAGTCCGGTTATCTTAACATTACCATCAGCAATTTTATAACATAGGACAACAGTTATTCAGTGCAGTCAATTTCCATTAAATACCATTTCTGCTGCGTCCCACAGATTTTTACGTTATATTCTCATTTTCATTTAATTCAAAGTGTTTTTCCATTTCTTTTGAGATTTCTCCTTTGGCATAAGTGTTATTTAGAAATGTATAGCTTAAGCTATGAATATCTGGGGGGTTTTCAGACAAACAATGTAAATTATGGACTTTTGGTGTAGCATTGTGGATAGTGGAGTATGCATTTATGTAGGGATAAATGGTACATGGAAATTCCCTGCATTTTCTGCAACTTTTGATGTAAACTTAAAACTTTTCTAAAAAATAAAGTATTTTTAAAAATAAATTTTTAAGAAATGATTCAGGTTTCTGTTATTACTTCCCCATGTAATAAGAAGCTTGGAGGTTGCCACTCCATCCTAAAAACAAAGAAAAAGTTGAACAAATTGAAAAAGCAAAAACTCTTTTAGGATTCATAAAAGTGTTTGGTGGCAAATCACTGCTCTCAAATTGGAGAGATAGACAAGCAAATACAGGGAGTCACATCTTACCAGAGCAAAGATTAACAAGCAGAAAGCTCAGATACCAGTGCCAGGGAAGGAAAGTGATAAATTGTGAGCACTTCAATAAGGACAAGGAAATGGCAACCCACTCCAGTGTTCTTGCCTGGAGAATCCTAGGGACGGCGGAGCCTGGTGGGCTGCCATCTATGGGGTCACACAGAGTCGGACACGACTGAAGCAACTTAGCAGCAGCAGCAGCAATAAGGACAACTCCAAGACTTAGAAACTCCAGAGGCACCCAGTCATGAGGAACCTCCATTGTTTCATGTGATGTATATCCAGGAGCTCAACCAAGTTCTCACAGTAAATATTAGAGAAATTTTTTTCTTGTAATCTTGCAGAAGAAGGGGAAAAGAAACCATTTTGAAGTAGCCAGAGCAGTCTATTCTTAACAAAGCTGGCCCTCAGGAGAAACGAGTTATTAATAATTATAGCCTAATCTGCATGTGTTCCATCAGAGCCTAATTGATCTGGGAGAAGGGAAATATCCAATATCTGTCTGCTCTTAACCTTCCATATGTGAAAAGAGAAATATCCAACTCCAGTTTGCTCCAGCCATACTGTCCCATATAAGAAAAAAAAAAAAAAAAAAAACCTGAAAAACACTTGTGAAGTTCACAATCCAAAGGCACAGGTTCACTGAAAGACAGATCTAATCATATGACTGAAGAATATTTCCCTGCCACAACACCTCACCACCACATTACTAAAGGTCCATTTACAGCAGGTCCATTTAGTGGGTTGCCATTTACAGCAGTTCTTTTGCCTGGCACATTATGCTCAGCTCTCAAGAAAACAGATAAGCTTATATTAAAAGCCAAAACACACAATTTGAAAAATGGCATAAGTATCAGAACCAGACATTGTCAGGAACACTGAAATTATCAGCCTTGGAGTTTAAAACAATTATGAGAAGGAAATGGCAACCCACTCCAGTATTCTGCCTGAAGAATCCCATGGACAGAGGAGCCTGGTGGGTACATTCCATGGGGTCGCAAAGAGTCGGACCCAACTTAGCGAAGACTCACTCACTCATGATTAACATGTTAAGGGCTCTAACAGACAAAGTAGATAGCATGCAGGAACAGATAGGCAATGGAAGCAGAGAGACAGCAATCCCAAGGGGAAATAAATAAATGCTGGAATGAAAAAAAGCACTAACAAAAATGAATAATGCCTTTAACGGGCTTATTAGTATACTTCACATATCTGAGGAAGGAATCTATAATGCCTTTAATGGGCTTATTAGTATACTTCACATATCTGAGGAAGGAATCTCTGAGCTAGAGGATATATCAAAAGAATCCTTGAAAACAAAAAAGCAAAAAGAACAAAGACAAAAAAAAAAAAAGAATATTCAAGGGACAACTACAAAAAAGCATAATGTATATGTAATGGAAATGCCAGAAGAAAAAGAAAAAGGAACAGAAGAAATATTTGAAACAATGTGCATGCTCAGTCGTTTCAGTCGTATCCTACTCTTTGCGATCCCATGGACTGTAGCCTGCAAACTCCTCTATCCTTGGGGATTCTCCAGGCAAGAATACTGGAGTGGTTTGCCATGCCCTCCCGCAGCAGATCTTCCCAACCCAGGGGTCAAACCCGAGTCTCTTATAGCTCCTGCATTGGCAAGTGGGTTCTTACTAGTGCCCCCTGGAGAGCCCATTTGAAACAATAATGACTGAGAATTTTCCCCAAATTAATATCAGATACGAGACCACAGTTTTAGGAAATTCAGAAAACAATAAGCAGGATTAAAAAAAAAAAAGAAAAAAACCACTACACCTAGGCATACCATGTCCAAACAGAAAATCAAAGAATAAATCTTTTAAAAAGCAAGATTTAAGAAAAAAACTTATCTATAGAGAAACAATGATAAGAATTATATCTCACTTCTCCTCAGAAGCCAGGCAGTCAGAAGAGGGTGAAGTAAAATACTGACAGAAAAAAAATCCCCAATCTAGATTCTATATACTGAGAAATTTTCCTTCAAAAGTTATGGAGAAATAAAGCCTTTCTCAGACATACAGAAATTGAGAGAATTTTTAAAAAGAAGTTCTTTAGAAAGAGGAAAAAGAATATAGGCCATAAACTAATAGTATGTACAACACCAGGAGTGAAGGCTTATATAACTATTTCCTTTGTGTAATAAACATGTGTCAGTGTAGGCTGATCAGCTGTAACAAATATACCATACTGAATGGAAGAAGTTAATAACATGGTAACATATGCTTATGTGGGGCCAGAGTGTATAAGGGAAAGCTTTATATAATTTTCTTCCAATTTTTTTGTGAATCTAAAATTGTTCTTAAAAAGACAGTCCAAAAAATGATTCAGGGCAGGGATATGGGAGTAACAAATGAAACAAGACTGAAATAACAAATCAGAACCAAAAGAAAAACCACTTTTTATTACAATAGGCTGAAATCTAACAAAACCATCCTTAAGAGCACAGTTTAAATAATATTCTGTATTCCTTGCCTATATAAAAAGTTTACATAGAAAGAAATCAATAAATGGGAGTTTTCATTAAACATGAGCTATTATTCAGCTCAGTTCAGTTCAGTTCAGTCACTCAGTTGTGTTCGACTCTTTGAGATCCCATGAATTGCAGCACGCCAGGCCTCCCTGTCCATCACCATCTCCTGGAGTTCACCCAAACTCATGTGCATCAAGTTGGTGATCGCATCCAGCCATCTCATCCTGTGTTGTCCCCTTCTCCTCCTGCCCTCAATCCCTCCCAGCATCAGGGTCTTTTCCAATGAGTCAACTCTTCGCATGAGGTGGTCAAAGTATTGGAGTTTCAGCCTCAGCATCAGTCCCTCCAATGAACACCCAGGACTGGTCTCCTTTACGAAGGACTGGTTGGATCTCCTTGCAGTCCAAGGGACTCGCAAGAGTCTTCTTCAGCACCACAGTTCAAAAGCTTCAATTCTTCGGCACTCAGCTTTCTTCACAGTCCAACTTTCACCTCGATACATGGCCAAGGGAAAACCATGTCCTTGACTAGACGGACCTTTGTTGGCAAAGTAATACCTCTGCTTTTTAATATGCTATATAGGTTGGTCATAACGTTCCTTCCAAGGAGTAGTTCAGTTCGGTTCAGTCGCTCAGTCGTGTCCGACTCTTTGCAGCCCCATGAACTGCAGCACGCCAGGCCTCCCTGTCCATAACCAACTCCCAGAGTTCACTCAGACTCACATCCATCGAGTAAGTGATGCCATCCAGCCATCTCATCCTCTGTCGTCCCCTTCTTCTCCTGCCCCCAGTCCCTCCCAGCATCAGAGTCTTTTCCAATGAGCCAACTCTTCGCATGAGGTGGCCAAAGTACTGGAGCTTCAGCTTTAGCATCATTCCTTCCAAAGAAATCCCAGGGTTGATCTCCTTCAGAATGGACTGGTTGGATCTCCTTGCAGTCCAAGGGACTCTCAAGAGTCTTCTCCAACACCACAATTCAAAAGCATCAATTCTTCGGCGATCAGCTTTCTTCACAGTCCAACTCTCATATCCGTACATGACCACAGGAAAAACCATAGCCTTGACTAGATGGACCTGTGTTGGCAAAGTAATGCTTCTGCTTTTGAATATGCTGTCTGGGTTGGTCATAACTTTTCTTCCAAGGAGTAAGCATCTCTTAATTTCATGGCTGCAGTCACCATCTGCAGTGATTTGGAGCCCCCAAAAATAAAGTCTGACACTGTTTCCCCATCTATTTGCCATGAAGCAATGGGACCAGATGCCATGTTCTTCGTTTTCTGAATGTTGAGCTTTAAGCCAACTTTTTCACTCTCCTCTTTCACTTTCAAGAGGCTTTTTAGTTCCTCTTCACTTTCTGCCATAAGGGTGGTGTCATCTGCATATCTGAGGTTATTGATATTTATCAATATCAGCAATCTTGATTCCAGCTTGTGTTTCTTCCAGTACAACGTTTCTCATGATGTACTCTGCATATAAATTAAGTAAGCAAGGTGACAATATACAGCCTTGACGTACTCCTTTTGCTATTTGAACCAGTCTGTTGCTCCATGTCCAGTTCTAACTGTTGCTTCCTGACGTGCATATAGGTTTCTCAAGAGGCAGGTCAGGTGGTCTGGTATTCCCATCTCTTTCAGAATTTTCCACAGTTTCTTGTGATCCACACAGTCAAAGGCTTTGGCATAGTCAATAAAGCAGAAATAGATTTTTTTTAACTCTGTTTTTTCTATGATCCAGCAGATGTTGACAATTTGAGTTCTGGTCCTCTGCCTTTTTTAAAACCAGCTGGAACATCAGGAAGTTCACGGTTCACATATTGCTGAAGTCTGGCTTGGAGAATTTTGAGCACTACTTTACTAGCATGTGAGATGAGTGCAATTGTGTGGTAGTTTGACCATTCTTTGGCATTATTAGAGTCCCCTAAAAAAGATATTTGAAGTTTTCATCTAAAGTTACTACAGATATATAACCTTCTATTGCAGAATATTTTAATATCCAGATATTAATTCTTTTAACTATAAAGTATAATAATCAGAGGATTAAGTATATATTTCTAACTTCTTTATTTCTAGCAATATCAACTTCCTAAGTTGCAGTTTTCTTAAATGAGTACAATAATACTTTTTCTAAAGCAGTCAAGATTTGTTTCATGAAATAATGTGAAACTGATTTCCTTTTAAACATGAAAGTACAACACTCTTCAAAGAAATGACCTCGCAAATACTCTCTAAATCCTGACAACCTAACCCTGTAAGCTTTCAATGTGCTCAGTCTTCTCATTAGTTCTTGGCCCCCACAGTGCATCTAACAACTCTTTTTAGAATGTACTATATTTGTTTGTCTGCCTCAGTTGAAATTGAGACGAAGTCCTGCTACTTAATGACATTACTGACAGAAACAAAGTTCCTGAGAGTGTTTCACCATGTATGATTTATAGTATCATTAAAAGCTATCTGGTAAAATTTGTTTTCATAAGGCATCAATGAGAAGAACTGCCCATGTTATAGAAAAGATTATGTTCTTACTAAATTACAAATAATTTCAAAGCATCCACTACTGTGTCTCATTTTTTAATTGCTTTGACTCCATGGCATAAATACATCTACTGAGCTCCCTGGCATATCTGTCCTTCAAGGAGATATTCATGACTTCTAGGCATGAAGAGGAAGTCAATATGAAGACTATATACTTTATCTGTGGCAGATCACCAAAAATCACCAAAAGACATACATTCATTTTACATATTTAATATTTTATTCAAAATCATTTGCCAGGTAAGGAGGAAGAGTCAAAATTCAGATCTCTGTGCTTCTGTCTTTAAAGGCTACACTTTATACTATATGATAGTTCCTCATGAGCAAATTTCTGTCTAGGAACTAAATGAGATTCTGAAGTAAATTTATTCCATGCTTTCTCCATATTTGGTTGTTTGCTCTCACAGATAACCAATTATAACAACAACCAAGAATAATAGCCAACCTATACTTAGTTCTTACTATGTGTTGAGCATTGTACTACACACTTTATAGTATCATTTCATTTAATCTTTGCAATAACTCCATAGAATAAATATTATTATTATCCCCACTTTACACACAGCTGTGATATCTCAAACTGGTTGGGTAACCTGCAAAATGTCAAAACCCAAGAGGTAAAGATTTATTCCTTGTGGCACCATCTAATTTGTACTCTTATCTACTGGGTCACAAAGAGACATATATAAGTAAATGGGATTTCTTCTTTCTTCTCCAAGAATAAAAGTGAATTCCCAACTTATGGAATATTTAACTACAAGTATTCCCAAGACCTCTCCCCTCCACACTCCTGTCCCCAAACTCTTGGAGCTTCCTTGCTTACAACACTGAAATTATGAAAAGGAACAAACACCCCCATTTCCCTCAGAGACCAACCGAAGCTTACTCATTTTCTCCTTATCCAAATATTTGAGGTTATTTGGTCATGTGAGTGCTTAGTCGCTCAGTCATGTCCAACTCTTTGCGACTCCATGGACTGTAGCCCTCCAGGCTCCTCTGTCCATGGAATTCTCCAGGCAATATGATCCAGCAATCCCACTGCTGGGCAAACACACCAAGGAAACCAGAATTGAAAGAGACACGTGTACCCCAATGTTCATTGCAGCACTGTTTATAATAGCCAGGACATGGAAGCAACCTAGATGTCCATCAGCAGATGAATGGATAAGAAAGCTGTGGTACATATACACAATGGAGTATTACTCAGCTATTAAAAAGAATACATTTGAATCAGTTCTAATGAGGTGGATGACGCTGGAGCCGATTATACAGAGTGAAGTAAGTCAGAAAGAAAAACACCAATACAGTATACTTACACATATATATGGAATTTAGAATGATGGTAATGATAAACCTGTACGCAAGACAGCAAAAGAGACACAGATGTATAGAA